>RJWH01002491.1:0-227761 GCA_004363575.1 Solenodon paradoxus | reverse complement strand
AGAGGAAAACGTCGAAACTCTCCAAAATTTTAAAGACAAATTGAAAAAGGGCTACATCCCTTTAGAAATGGGGGCCCCATGGTAGCGCTCCCTGATTTTTTCCACTTTAGTCCCGATTGTTGGGCCAGTTCTGATAATCTGTGTGTTACTAATGCTTTCTGAGATTCCTCCAGGTGCTGCTACAGACCAGGGCCTACTCTCCTGGGCCAGACGACACCAACCTCTGACCCCCTCCCCTCTACGCCCCACCTGTCGGCGGGAAGTAGCCAGAACGATCACGCCACCCCTTTATCCTATCAAAGAGGTTGGAATGTTAGGCTGGCCCAGGGACAAAAGCAGCAGCGGCCATGCCCGGGAAAGGCCAAGCCAGGAAAAAAGGTGGATGACGTCAGAATAAGGGATGCAACCCCCACACCTGGATTCACAGGGCCAATCCCAATCGCCATATGGGAAGCCCGTGAAATTCCTCTGCTTAAAGAGCCGGTCCCCCTTTGTTCTGGGCGCGACTTCCAAGCCCGTGACTTCCCGGCCCTCTGCGGACTTGGGAGTTTCGCCTGGGTGTGCAAACCCCAATAAAGCCCTGGCTATTCGACATTTTTTGTCTGATTGAGCTTTTCTCCTCGAGGAGCCCAGAAAAACCTTACAATCTCCTCATCCTTCAGAAAGACTCAGCCTCAGAAGGACTGAAATGACCCTTAGGCTTTTCAACTAGCAAACAATTTTAGCCTTTGATTCCAAACATATTTAAGAGTCTCTCTGGGGATCTAATTCCCCAGAAGTCTGCCTGACCTCTCCAACTTCATAAGCTCCAAAGAACCCAAGCCAATGGACAGACATATGTATAAGGCTGGACAGAATGCCAAGCCGAGCATCTGTGCTCCTCCCAGGTCTCACCCTTCAGAATGTGGAAGGTGTCCACAGGAACTCATCAACATTTTTGGGGAAACTAATGCAATTACAGCACCTCTATTCAAGTGGTTCCTCCCTGTCTGCTTGGTACGTCTGCTCTGCAAAAGTTATTTTACAATAATGAAAGCAGCAACCCTGTGTTTGAATTCAAGGATCTCCAGCCTTACATAAGTCAAATGAAGCAGTCTCATCATTTGTAAGGTTTTTCTGGGCTCCACGAGGAGAAAAGCTCAATCAGACAAAAAATGTCGAATAGCCAGGGCTTTATTGGGGTATGCACACCCGGGCGAAACTCCCAAGTCCGCAGAGGGCCGGGAAGTCGCGGGCTGGGAAGTCGCGCCCAGAACAAAGGGGAGCGGGCTCTTTAAGCGGAGGAATTTCGCAGGCTTCCCATATGGCGATTGGGATTGGCCCTGTGAATCCAGGTGTGGGGGTTGCATCCCTTATTCTGACGTCATCCACCTTTTTCCCAGGCTTCGTTTTCCCGGGCATGGCCGCTGCTGCTTTTGTCCCTGGGCCAGCCTAACATCATTCACTTACCTAAAGATGGTACAGTCATTTAAATGATTTAAAACAATTAGGTAGATTGAAATTTGATGATACAAAAGTCAAGTCCTAGAATTACAATAAAGAAATGTAAAAGTTAAGTATTATGTCAGGTTCTCTGTTGTGAATGGAATGCAGAAAATCTAGTTCCCAGGAACTCTTGTGGTAAAAGAAAATTACACTGAAAGGATTAGAACACTTAAGTTTAATCTTTCAAAACTTCTTCAACAGATCTTTTCCCTTACAGACTTTATCCTCCCCCAGTTTCAGAGGGTCACATGGTAGAAAGAGCTTTAGGAAATAAAGGCCTGCAGCCCAGTTCTATCACTTAAAGGAATATGGATTTTTTTAAAGGTTATTTAATCTGAAACTCAAGTTTTCATTCACAACCTGAGGATCATAATGTTGAAGTCATAATTGTATGAAATAAAATATAGTATCCGTGATCCCCTAATAAAAATTCATTTATATTGCAGTTCACTTATTTGGCCCATACCAACCTCTCCCTCTGTGCTCAAATTCCACCTTCTTGTCACTTCACACCAATACTATCACCTCTCTCCTATCTCTCCCTCCTGTTCTTTCCCCTCTTCCTCTTGCTCTATCTACTCTCTCTTCTCACCATTTTTCTCTCAGATTGTCAGCTTCTACATCTCCCAACTTAGAAAAAATGTCACACAAACAGCAAACACGTGAACCTCCTCCATAATAATAAGGGAGAGGAGTGTTCCAAAATGGCAGACTGGTAGGATCTAGAGCTCACTTCCTTCCCACAGGCACAATAAAATTATCTCCATTTAATAACTACAGCCTTTAAAAAGGAACTGCCACCAGCATCTCCACACAGAGGAGGGACCCAAGTCATTGTAAGGGTAGGAGAAGCCAAAATCAGTCTCAGTGTGAATACAGTCCAGCACTAAGATATAGAGCCCATAGGGAGTAACCAGAAATACAGATGCTCTTACTGGGACTAAAGAGCTTGCCCCACAGTGGCCGACCCCACACATGGTAACTGACACATGAGCACATGCAACCTGGTATAGAAAAATAGAAGAACTTTCCTTTGTAGAACAACAGAATTCTGGAGAGCAAATAACAGAGGACAGAGAGTATGAGAAGTCAATAGGTGAAGTGCACACAGACCTGACTGAAGGGCTTTTATTTGTTGAACCAAAAACTTCAGCATGGAGAATAAGAATAGCCTCTATATGAATAAAGTCGATAGTGGGTACACACTCCAATACTCTTTTGTCTGTGTGGCACCAGCACTGGCAGCTGCCAAAATGCAGCAAGGTCTGTTCGAAGCCCTACCCCTTTGCCATTAGCACATTTGTGGTGCTGGACAGTTCAGACAATTCCAAGAGCTGATTCCAGTGGTGATGTTTCTCATCGCTGCAGGGAGGCATAACCTGGAATGATAACAGGCTACTGGGACAGCAGGAGTAGACAAGCACTTTTGTGAAAGAGATTTCAGCAGCTCTCTCAAGGAATATCACTAGAGAGGCTCCAGGAAACAGCAGCTCTGCACCTGACTGGAGCTACTGTTAAATAGCTTTGTATATGTGTCTGCCCTCTTTACCCCAAAGCTGCAAGAGCTCCCATTCCTGGACACCTGGCATTTGATCATGGCTGGGGCTTCTGCCCAGCCAGAGGATTGAGAGGTTTTAATGGGGAGACTGTACTTTATTGAATCCAGTGCCCAAAGTCCCCAAGAGACACCAAACTTTTCTCACCCCAGTGGCCTTGTTGTTCTGTGGTTTGTCTGGGACCCAAGCCCATAGCTCCTAGGTCTCTCTTCTTGTGCCTCTTTATTCAAGCCCATGATTTGGTGGGCAGGGTATTGAAGTTCCTGAGCAAGAAATCAAGAGCCCAGACACACTACCTGTGTTACTAAGGTATCAGTTACAGACCAAGTCTACTAAGAAGTAACCTGTTTGCATGCCTTGCCTGGGAGCCAACCCTGAAGACTGGGCTCTCAGGCTTCAATACAGTGCTAGACGTTGAACTCCAAACACTGTGACAGGTGCAGAGACTTCAGCCTGTTAGCATCCCAGATCAATACCTTAGGCCTATACTCTGCAACATGATACCCTAACACAAAGCCATTTATCAGTGGAGGAAAGGAAAGTCATTTAGCATAACCATAGAAATAAACCCAAAGTGAATGAAGAGACAGAGAAATATATACTAAATTACGGATCAAAACAAAGTCTCAGGCAAACATCTGAATGCAGAAAAATTAAGTAAACAACCTGAAAATTTCAAAGCAACAGTGTTAATGATGCTCATTGAAAGCAGAACAATGTATGAACAAAAAGAAAATTTCAACAAAGACAGAGAAAATATGAGGCCACTCCGAACAATTCATAGAGCTTAAGAATACAGTAGTTGAACTAAAGAACACAATATAGTTGCTAAGCAGTAGATTAGAAGTCTACATCTGAAACAATCAGTTAGATATAGGGCAGTAGAATGCATCCAAACTGACCAGCAAAGAGAAAAAAATAATTAAAAGAATTGAAGACAGCATGTGAGACTTATGAGATAACATCAAAAGGAAAAACATTTGTATCATAGGGGTCCCAGGAGAGAAAAGTGAGAGAAAGGGACAGAAATCCTATTTGAAGAAATAATGGCTGAGAATTTCCCTAACCTGGGAAGAAAACACACATATCCAAAAATGTCAGTTTCAAACAAAAGGGACCCAAACAGACACTCACCAAGGCATGTTAAGATCAAAAAATCAAAGGTAGAGAATTTTAAAAGCAGCTAGAGAAAAATAAGTCATAGACAAAGAAACCCCCATAAGACTGTGAATTTCTCAAGAGAAATCTTACAGGCCAGAAGGTATGACATACTATATTCAAAGTGCTGAAAGAAAAGAATACTTTTGAATGAAGAATACTCTATCCTGTCATATTACCACTTGGAATTAAATAAGTAATAATGAGTTTTACAAACCAAAGTTAAAGGAATTTATAGCTACAAAACCAACCTTAAAAGAAATGCTAAGGGGATTTCTACAGACTGAAAAGAACCCCCACTCAGAAGCAGAAAGATCGAAAAAAAATCAAATATTAACCTCAGAAAAGCAGAGGCAACCATAATTTCATTAGATAAAATTGACTTCTAACTAAAAGAAGGTAATAAATGACAAGGATGGACACTGCATAATAATCAAGGAGTCAATTCACCAAGAAGACATATACTTATTAATGTATATGTACCAAACAAGGTAGCATCAAAATACATAAAGCAATTTTCAACAAAACTAAAGAGAGACATTGACAGCAATTCAATAATAATGGGAAAACAATGAGCAGATGAACCAGGCAGAAAATTATCAAGGAAACAACAGCCTTCAATGATAAATTAAAACAGATGGGCTTAATTGATATGTAAGAACACTCCACTCAACAACTCCATAATTCACATTTTTTGAATGCTCATAGAATATTCTTAAAGATAGACTGTATGTTGAGAAACAAGTGTCAACAAATTTATGAAAATTGAAATCATACCAAATATCTTCTCTGATCATAACGGAATTAAACTAGAAATAGCCCCCCAAAATCTGGAAAATTCCAAAATACGTGGCAGCAGTAAACATGCTTCTAAATGACTAGTGGGCAAAAGAAGAAATCAGAGGAGAAATTTAAAAATACATGGGATAAATGAGAATAAATCCAAGAGCTATCAGAACTTGTCAACCACAGCAAAACCATTACCAAAGGGCAACTTATAGCAGTTCAGACTTATTCAAGAAGCAATAAAAAACTCAAATAAATGATCCAGCTCTAAAGCAGCTAGAAAAAAAAAAATGAAACCAAAAGTCAGTAGACTATTTAGAAGTTCAATGAAACCAAAAGATGGTTCTCTGAAAAGATAGACAAAATTGATAAACTTTTGGCTAAATCACTAAAAGAAGAGAGAAAACTATAATAACTAGAATTAGTAATGAAAGTAGAGAAGTTTAAGTGATACCTCATAAATAGAAAATATCATGAGACTAATATAAACAGTTACATGCCATTAAATTAAACAATCTAGAGTACATGGACAAATAGAATCGTGTTGTCTATCAAGACTGAATCAGGAAGAAAAAGAAAACCTGAATACACGTAACATCAGCAAGAAAACTGAAGAGATAATCAAAAGTCTCTCCAAGGCATGCCTTAGTAGAGTAGTGGTTAGGGCCACCACTTCTGGTCAAGTGCAGCGCACATACGCCCCAAGGACCTGGATTTACAACTCAGGGTCAGGGTGGGGGTGAGGGCAACAACCAAGATGTAAACTAAAATAAAAATAAACGAAAATGTTTCTTTCTCCTCTCTCTTCCTACTTGCTTGCCTACCTGCTTTCAGTCTTGTCTGTACCTTTCCTTTAACAACAAAAAATCTCCACAAATGTAAAATCCCAGGACCATATGGCTTTACTAGTGAATTTTACGAATAACACATTCTCAAACTCTTTCAAAATTTTTAAGAAGAGGGACTGTTTTCAAACACTTTCTATGACAAGGACAGACAAGGACATCACAAACAAAAGACTATTACAGACTAATATATCTGATGAATATCGGTAACAAAAATCCTCAAAAAATGTTAGCAAACTAAATTCAACAAGACATTAAAAGGATAACCCATCATTATTAAGTGGGATTTATTCTGGGAATGTAAGGATAGTTTAACAAATGTAAATCCACATGAAACAAAAGGAAGGGAAAAATATGATCATATCAATAGATTCAGAGAAAGCATTTGACAAGACCCAGCTCCCATTTATGACTTTAAAATTCTCAGTAAAATAGAGATAGAAGGAACAATTCTGAATTCTCTCTTCAAATGTTGGAACACTTGTACTTGTCTATTACTTATGTTTTCTTCTCACATTTTTCATTTAATTTTCTTTTTTGTTCTACTTCCTAAAAGTCTTGAAGTTTATTTTCTATTCTGTTGATGTTTTTAAATTTTACTATGGTGTTTTAATTTCTAAGAGTTTTTTCCTCTCTGAATATTCCTTTCGTTAGGCATCATTTACACCAAGCTCCATTCATGAAGGTCACCAAAGAATTACTAGTTGCTAAACAACTTTCAGGTCTTAACCTCTCACCTTCTCTAGCTCAGTTGATACCCTATAATTCGCTCTTAGAAATGTCACATTTCCCTTCTTGTTCTCTCTCATGGTCTTTAAAAATGATCTTCTGGGCCCCATCCTTGACTCTCATTTCTTAATACTTTCTTCACTTAGTTCAGGTTGGTATGTCATCCCACTCACAGCTTTAATGTATAAAGATCTTCAACCCAGGCATCCTTTCAGAGTATAATATTCACATATAAGTAAGTATCTTTTGGATTCTAATTTTCCAATTAAATTTGAATCAGCAGTATCAACTAAGGATAAATAAGATATTGGAAATTCTAAAGAAAAAATACAAAGAAAAAGAAAAGTACTCCAACTAAATACATATAGTAAAACCACCAGTATATATGCAACTGATATAGATGTATGTGGGTGTGTTTGTGTGTATGTACAAATATACATATATATGCAGCAGCAAAGGAAATATAGTTGCTTTTATTTCACATTAGGAAAAAATCTATGAAGGACTCTCAAATATAGAAAAAGGATTAAGAATGCTATTATGATGCATAGAATTTGCTGAATTTGGGTGTTTTTCTCTCCTTTTCCCTGCTCTTTTCCCACAGTCCCTGAGTGATTAAGAACTGCATTTTAAGTTGACCCGCAACTTATTAAGTTTGTGATAAAGTGCCATAGGTCTTTTTTCCTTTCTTGTTGGCGCTTATGTTTGTAACAATTCCACTGACTTTTTCTTCAATTTCAACCCATGATAATACTTCTATGCTGTAAGAGCCCTTAGTCTTCTTTGTGTGTTGATTAATTGACTTCACTATTTTCTTTTGCTTAAACTCAGACACTTCGTGTCTATATTTATGACTATGATTAAGATTTCACAGCAGATCAGTCCTCAAATCTTGATGACAAATATTGTTAGGAAAACAAAACCTGAACATCAGTATGATCCATGCTTTGTGCTTTGCCCATGTTAACAGGAGTTTGTTCTGACTTTAAGAACCAATTCCTATCCCAGGGCACATAGAGGCCTTCTCACAAAGAAATACATATGACTTCTCCACCGTTATTTTGACCACTGAGCTACACTATCAATTAGTGTGCTGACTATTGAGTACCCAAACAGTGAAAGGGAATTATCATTAATTCTACCCATTTTAATGGATCTCATCTGAGAAGAAAAGGATATAAGGCATGGCAGGAAAACAAACTGACCACTGTAAAGCTATATTAAATTAACTGTGTCCCAGAGCAGTCAAGATTGAGACCTGATAGGAGTGAAACTCACATCCTCCCCACAAAACAACTAGGATGTCAGTTATTCTCCAGAAATAAACACTGAGGAAAAGCAGGTACAGAAGCTATAGAAACACGGCAGCAATCGTGACCACAAAGGGGAGGCAAAAACATCACGTTTCAGAGCTATACCACAGATTAGGGTTTTGGACTACAAGGGAGGGAATGGAACCTCAGGAAGAACTGGGCCCCCCAGGAGTCATGAAAGCAGCAGAAAGCCTGCCCAGCGGGATCCAGACATGGAGACAGGGAGAAGGTATTGGCGCAGGGCAGGAGGACCAGCCACCTGGTGGAACTGAGCAGGTGCCCTAGCAGGGAAATTACATAGGATGCCGCCATAACCAGAAGGCAGCTATGGGAATCCCCCTTCCCACCATATTGCCATGGACTTGTCAGCACATGTTACTGTGGACTGTTACTTCCCTCAAGAAGCTCTTCCCTTCCTTGGCTTCCAGATTACCAACCCAACCTAAGTTGCCCTGTGCTTTTCCAACTCCAGAAATACCTAACCTGGATGATGACACTGAGGAGCAAATGGTTTTAGAGACTCATAAGTAGAGGAGAAGATATGTGTCTGGAAAATGATCCTGGAAATGGAGCCTGAGAGCACACTGAGGACTCCAGGAGGGGAAGACATATGAAGCTAAAACTGAGTGCCTACCTGTTACTGGGCTCAGAAGCCTCACTAAAGAGGATCCTTCACTTAAGAAAAGCTGGCACAGGGCTTTCCTGCAGGTTCCAAACTGTTTGAAAGGTCTGTGCTCTTGTAAGCTGTTTACTTCCTCTGTTCCAAATCCAAGACTGGGCATGGAAAAGCCAACATTTACAGACTGAAAAGAAGAATTTATCACAGAATCTCTAAAATCTAGAGATGGAAACAATTTAGAATACTCAGCTGGTTCCCTGCCTAGAGCAGCCGCCTCTGTAGGACACTTTATTCTGTTCTCAGCCACATGAATGGATCCCAAGTCTCTTTTATGATCTGTGCTGAAAGTTTAGTAACGTCACTTGGATGATTCAGATCACACAAGTCATGCTCTTCCAGGCTTCATTTGCACAATAGGTTGTTTGTAAAGGACCCAGGCTGGGGTCAGAGCCTCCCTGCTCAGAGAAAGTGCTCACCAAATGTTTCCAGTGACTTTATCGGCAGGCTTAGGCTAGAAAAGGAAAGGACGGAGATTTTTTTTAAACGCTAGAGAGTGAACTAGAACTAGGAATGGGGAAGCAGTAACCGAGAAAGGGAAAGCGCACAAAAAAGGAAGGAGTAAGAAATGTGCAGTCACACTCCAGGGGACAGACACCGAAGAGCGCTTTCGGCGTCTTCGGCCACAAGGTGGCACTCTTTGAACTTTCTTCCCGCACCAAAATAAAGAGGGTAGCGAGGAGGAAGAAAAAGCAATGCACTCCCCTAACCAAGAACAATTTGCAAACCCACCCCATAATATTTAAAATCTGGGACAAAGAACCGTCAGGACGGAACTGCTTCAACTGCAAAACCTCAGCGCTGCCTCGGGAGCGGCGAGACCGCCCAAGTCTGAAGCAGCCCCTTTAAAAAAGCGGAGTACAGTATTGGGATTCTTGAAACTTGAAACCTAGAAACAGAATCGAAGCGGAAACCAGAAGGAAAACCTTGAACTCCTTCAGACAATTGCTTCCGGGGAGTTTCTGGAGAGTGAAGGGGGAATAAAGGGCCGGAGAGGAGAGCCCCTCGGATGGCGCGTCCCTGAGGGTCCTGGCGAGTTCGAGAAGCGTGGGAAGCAGAGGACCCTACCCACTCCCTGGGCTGCATGTCATGGCCACCATGGAGCAGAAAGCCCTGGGCATTGGCTTCAAGTGTCTCTCTTTGGCTACTTTTGTGCTCCTCTGTGCCGGGCAAGGGGGACGCAAGGAAGAAGGGGGTCCAGCCTGCTACGGGGGATTTGACCTGTACTTCATTTTGGACAAGTAAGTGTCGTGCGTCGCCGCCCGAGGCTAAATCGATGATGCTTTCTCCCTGGGTTGGGCTTGTTGGCAAGGTCACTTTGGGTCCGGCGCGCATCTCCGGGGACCAGAGGGGAACGTGGGAGGTGGCCAGGGCCCCAGCGCGGCGCCTTTGTCGCGGAGCGCGCCTCTCCATCCTCCTCCGCTGCGGGAGCCCGCAGAGGCGGCACGCTGCTTGTTCTGGAGACAAACTTCTTTTCTGCCTTGCTTTCTGTGACCCAGGAGCTTGCCAGGGAGTGCGAGGATGCTGTTGACCTACTACGATTTTCTGAAGTCTTCCTGTTTGCTTTAGAAACCTTGGCGAGCAAGGCTTTCTTAGGAGAGGCAGAACTTCCAGGCATCGCAAAAGGAACAGGCGTGGGCTTTAAAAAGGCAGTCGTCTCTTTTTAAAAAACGCGGTCCTACATAATGCATTGCTTTGGTTCCTAATGGAATGCATGCTACCTGGGCATTTTGTGAAACTATAGGCGCGTTTCTCCACCTGAGCACTGAGTTTCTGGCTGAGGCTTCTTTGTTGTGAGCCCTCCTGTGCACGGCAGGGTGTCCAGCAGCCGCGTCCTGCCCTCTGCCCGGTGGGTGCCAGTACCACCTCTCCACCCTCGCCGCCGTCCCCCGAAACCCCAAGTCCCGCAGTGGCTGATGACCAAAAAGTCCCCTGAAGTTGCCACAAGTTCCCGGTGGGTAAATTCCCCCTCCGTCTGGCCTCGAGAACCCCGGATGTTAGGAGAATTAAAGTTCTTGGCTATTGGACTAGTGGGCTACCCGGGAGGTGCCGGAGCCCTGGTTTCCTTACAAAAATGGGTAGTGGTGAGGCTTCAGGACTGGACTCGAGGGAAAGCTGAAGTCTGGACAATTACACACTTCCCAAATCGCCTAAGATTTGCCAAGCCACCTTCATTCAAGGAAGTTCCTTGTTATCAACTAGAAACCCGCTTCAACTATAAAAAGCCCCCCAGAGAAGATGCATGCTCATGAAAACTGTGTGAGCACCCCAGTGCCAGGAGACACTTGCTATTTCATTGGTGGGGAGATGAATTTCACAGAATGGAAAGTATTTGGGAATTGGAAAAAGAGTCCTGCAAAATACGTTGGCCAGCTCGACACCAAATGTGCTTTGCAGTTGCCTCTGGAGTTTGATTTTTCCGTAAAGGCTGTTTTGAACTCCAGAGTCTTTGGATGAAAAGTGAGATCTCTTTCTTACAGATTTATGGGAAGGTGGATTCTGAAAATATACTCCCATGCTAAGAAATGGAATTTTCTTTTGTTACTCCTAGTGGCTGGAAGCACCAGCTCACAGATTGAAAGACTATGTCTGAAAGCAGTCAGAGAGGCCCATCTTGTCCACCTGCCCCCGCCTCCCCCAAAAGAGACTGTTCGGAAGGACATACAAAAAGACTTGACAAAATGGACAGAAGCATTATGTTCCTGAATGGAATAACTGCATATTATAGAGAAAAAAGTTCTGACATTTATTTTGGTTCTAGATTTATCTTGGGAAAGATTTTTAGATGAGCTAAAAGATGTTTAGAAAAGAATAATGAAGAAATAACACATACCTCCAAATATTAGATGTATTATAAGGCAAATTAATAAAAACAGCTGTAAAGGTCAAAGAATAGAGACAGAAGAGAAAATCTAGACAGGGTTCCAAGAACTTTTAAGCATTTAATGAAGTTCAAATCAGTGGGGAATTCATTTATTTTTAAAAAACAACCCTTGGACAGATGGTTAGTAACATGAGAAAAGGAAAAAGATATATTTTATACTACATATCAAAATAAATTCCAGATAGATTAAATGTATAAATGTTTAGAGTGAACTGATGAAAGAACTAGAAGAAAATTTAGATGACTATTACTGTGGACTCAGGTTTAGGGCTGTTTAACAGGATGGAGAAAAAAAGAAAAGAATGCATTTTAAATGCATTACATTTTTACATACCTATAAGTTAAATAAAAGCCATAAATAAAAAATAATAAGTAAAAAATGGCCAAGAGTAATAAATAACTCTTTAAAGATGAACTTAATAGTATAATTGTAAAAAGCAGCTTATGAAGGATCATCCCAATAGAAAATAGCCTTACTACATAAACAATTCATGAACATATGAAAGTCAATAAACTCACTAGTAATCAAATAGATGAAAAATAAATCAAACAAGATGCTGATTTTTATTGTTGGCAAAACTTTTTAAAGAATTACATTCTTCAGAATTGGCCCACTTGTGAGAGGGCCCTGTCATATTACTAAGGAAAATACAAATTTGTAGTCTTTCTGTTTGCACTGTCCAATGGAACTTTCTGTAACGATGGACATGTCTAATTATATGTGCTGTTCAATATGGTAGTTAGCAGACATGCTTGGCAACAGAGCACTTGAAATGTAGCTAATGTAAGCAAGGAGGCAAGCTTTTCACTCTAAGTTTAATTATTTTAAATTTAAATGGCCACATTCAAATTGACTTGATTTGATATTACAGGCAAGAAGATAGCTTGACATCATGTATCAAATATTTCCCCCAAAGGAGAATCTACTTTTCCATCTAGTAAGTCCCTGCCCTAAAAAAAATGCAAGATAATCACAGAGTGTCTCAGAGTATGTTCAAAGCACTGCTGCTTATTATAATAAAGTTGAAAATTACCTAATTGTTCACTGATAAGGGATTTATTAAATAAAGTATGATAAACGCATATAATTGAATACATATTATGTATGCTTGCAGGATAATTTGGGAGAAATTTTTAATATACTTTTCATAATATTACTTTCTATATAATATACTTCATAATATACTTTCAGGTGAAAATATACTACCAAACATATCCATTATGATTTTACCTTTGTAATAAAGCTAAACACACACATCTATGTCTCTATTTGCCCCATAGGTAATTGTATTTCTTTCTAGATGAGAGAATTTTCTATTTCTTTATGCTTTTTGAATTTTCAGAATTTTCGACAGTAGACTTATGTTACTTTTATAGTCGACAAAAATAAGTTCCTTCGAGTCTTAAAAAAAATTACTTCAAGTAAAGAGGGTCTCTAACCAGCATGCTGAACTACAATCAGGCCATTATAAAAGATGCTGCTTTTTTTCTATTTAAACTCGGAGTAAATTTTGAAATACATCGTAGGATCCTTTGTAGTACATTGGGGACCCAAAAAATATTCTGGGAAAAAATTGTTCGAGAGCCATTTACAGGCTCTTGCATCCTTAGGAGGACTCCTCTGACTTCCTTTTGTTGGCCTTCTGTTTGAAGAAAGGAATATTTTTGTACTGGATAAAAGAGAGACTTGCTTGAAGTTGGTGTGACAGCGCGCACAGCTCCAGCTTACCATCTCGATCGATTGAGTCTAATTGATCTGATTGTTGAACCCAAAGCTGGAGGAGGGACCAAAAGGCAGTGATGGCAAGAGGACCCCCGGTGCTCCCTGAAGACATTGTCTTGGGTCCTAGAAAGAACCTCCTCGAATAGTGCTGTCCAGCACCAACCACAGCAGAGTGGAAAGGGAAAGATGCTGACTTGTTTTTTCTCTTGGGCTTTAGACAACTTTGGGACAAGACACTGTCTACAGGCTGAAACCAGGGATCACAGGGCACTGAATTTGCCTCAGCTCCCTTCTTCCTGACATTAAATCTCAGCTCATCTCAGCTTTAAGCAGGAGACGTCTTTGGCCTGGAGGGAACCCAGATTACATACTTAATGGAATGTCATGCTTTCTCAACCAGGAGCAAAGGTTTCGTAATGATAACCTAGGACACCACAGTCACACAATTGGGCTTTATTAGTGGCTTTGGCAACTGGGTTGGTGAACCAGGCTTTATACTGATGGAATTTCATGTTCATTTAAACATGCTTTTCTGGTTATATTCAGGAAAAGTACATTGCTGGGAATTCAATCAGGAATTTGAAAAGTCAGGTTTGGAAGGGCTCTCTATCCAGAGAAAAACAGTCAAGGAACAAGTCACCTCCTTCCTGTCTTTCAGGTGTCCTCCAAGATGAGTGCACCTCAATGACCAACCCATGGACAGGAGCGTAGCTTTCCTCTTTTGCAGGGCTCTTCTGTTGTTACAGTATTTGTGTTTTTGTGTCGCATGTTGGTCTTTTTTTAGATAGAGCTATTAGTCAACTTCCATGGGAAAAGTGGATTCTCCATCATGAGTCTCAGGCTCTATCCATGTGTGTCCTACAGACTTCAAAATTAGAGTAGTGGGGGAGAGAGCAGGCGAGTGGAGGAGGTGGTGGCCTGGAGGCTGACAGGACTGAATAACTTCACTTATGGGACTTCCCAAAGCCACAGCCTGTCCACCCAATAAATCCTTACATTTGTAAAAGCCCTCATAGGCTCACCATGTGCTCCTTCCACATGAGCTCCCCCAAACTCCTGCCTCTGCTACTTTTTGTTCAATTTGTACCAATTTCCTCTTTTCTGCATACAAGGGGACTCTGTATTTGCCACTCACCCAGGGTTCCAACCCCAGGACCCACAACTGGATGACCACATTGGTGATCTGTAGGACCATCACTGTCGCTATAGGCCAGGGACACAGTCATTAAACAGATCTTTGTAGCATTGCATTGGGAACCTCCCCACTAGGAATAGTGTTGTTTTCCTGAGAAAATGCCTTCTGGGTTCTCAACTACAAACTTAAAAAAGAAATCTTTAGAGTCGCAACTGATGGCTGCCAATACTTAACACTATTTCACAAGTGCCCCAAAGACACCCTTGCTTGGTAGCCAGGGCAGGCAATACTGTCCCTGGTTTATAGATGAGAACACTGTCAAACCTTTGTTCAATCATCTATATTGAGTGACCTCCACAAGGACCTAGGATTAGCTCATGACAGAGCTGGGACGTTATCTGCTTCTGACTCTCAGTTCTTTCCACTCTACTCTCCCCTGTATAGTTGGGTCATAACGAAAAGCACATGGAAATACAGCTAGAGGAGTTGGGTGGATTCCAGGAATTAAAAATCCCTGCATCAGAGTTTTAGTAAATGATGGAACATAAGGCAATTAAGGTTACTTAAGGAGCTACTGCTGTTAAATCAGCTGGAGTTGATTTAAAGTTTCAGGAACTTCAATCCCCTTCAGCACATGGAGAGGCTGCAGAGATGGGAGGGATTAACTTGTGTAAGACTTGAGGTTGGGTCAGGATATCTGATGACGATGCACTTAAAAGATTCACCAATTAGTATTATTTTCAGATGGAATCTGAAGGAAAAAGGAAATTCAACTCTGTACGTGCATTAAAACACACAGGTGTGGCTTATTTTCAGATATACTATGGATGAGGGTTTCGAGAAATGAAAATGCAAAATTAGCTCTGAGTAAGGAAAGCAAAGAATCTATTAGAGATACCTTGAAAATGCTACAGTAATCATTCCAAGAGATATCAGAAAAAGAAGTGTTTCTCAGGAGCCAGGAATATCTTTTTCCTTCCTTCCTATTGAAATGAATTTCATGGTTGATTTTCAGTGTTCCTCTGATTAAGTTTCAGGTTTGGCGAGGACTTATCAGGTCAGGTAATAGTTTAAGAACTGCCTACAATTCAAAGGTTTGGCAGATGGGTCAAAAATAAAAATAAATAAGCCTAAGTGTTTTGTTTCTGTCTGGGTCAGCCAAGTAATTATCTCCAGTTTCCTTAGCTGTGGAGATCTGGTAAAACTCAGTGTCAACCTGAGAATAGCATTCAGGGGTGTTGGAAGAAGGCAGTCGTCCTAAGATAACCTACAATTATCTCCAAACTCTAAAGGACTCCCAGTGGTCCTGGAACAAACTCTGGCATCCCTTAGTGAGACTTGGCTGTCACATAATGCAAATGGGATTTGCTTTATGCTAATTTAGAACATGTGTCTATTTTTGATGTGTGGTCAAGAGACTGAATTCTGCCTCTCTCGGGGATTATGGAACAACAAAGGACAAAATGGGTATTTGGATATTTCCTGACATGTTTCCCAGGCATGTCAGGTTCATTCTGAAAAAAAGTCATCCAATTTTTTCAATTTGTCTGAGCTGATTTTTCATTTATTTGGCATAGATACCTTCTCGATTTCCATCATAAGGGTGTCCTCTACGGGTAACACAAAACTGGGTGAAAGCAACATCCTGTTCTGAGAGACACAAGGAGTGTAAAAGAAGGAGGAAGCAGCCCCAGATTGTTTGCTTTTAGGCAGAATATTAGAAGATCTCCAGGCAGCCAAAACTGAAGGGTCCTGCCAGATGTGGGGCAGACAGCAAGTAAAGTCAATTAGACAAAAAATAAGAAGAAAGAATAAGCAGCATTTACTGAGCCCTTGCTACCTGCTAGACACTGTGCTAAGCACTTTGCCAGTGTGAGCTCACTTTCTCTTTACAACCACATAAGGTCAGAACAGTCATGATCACCATTTGACACACGAGGAAGCTGACGTTTAGAAAGGTTAGTCAAGGTCACTCTAAGTGGCAAAAATCAGCCTCAAAGCCAAGCCTCTCTGACTCATGATCAACCCACAAAGATGAAAAGAATCTAAACATTCAAATGAACATTGAATCAATCAGGTTAGGGAAGATTATGGGGTGGTAACAAACAATTCTCCAAATCTTCATGGCACAAAACAACAATGTACGAACCTTTGTTTATAATCTCTGTCTACACAGCATGTCTGATATATGTCAGCAGAGGCTCTGCTCATGGTAGTTATTCAGGGAGGTTTGCTAGCGGGGACTCCTTAACACCAGCTTTCAGCACCACTGCTGTTAGGGAAGAAAATGCTGGAGGGTCTCACACTAGAAATGAGATGCTCCAGCAGAAATCACCCACCTCCATCCACCCACACCGTTATTGATCAGAAACGATCATGTAGCCTAACCTATGGAAACGGGGTGAAAAACGTCATCCTCCCGTGTATGTAAAATGAGAAGGAAGCCAGGTATGGGTGGGTAACAAAATCCTCTACTACAAACCTATAATTACACACTGCTTTGGTCTGAGTAAGCAAGAAAGAAATAGTCATTGAGAGAGGGCAAAGAGAGAAAGCTTCTGGAAATGTGCCTGTTTTGAGCTTGGGCTTAGATATTTTCATCACCCTGGAACTACTGGCAGACATGATAGCTTAACACTGCCCATAAGGCTGTGATGGTCTCTGCTTTTCTTCCCTCCCCCATCCCTCTCCTACTTTAGATGAAACATTGGTGCAGTGAGCAGGGACTTCTATGTGATTAAATGGAGATAGAAATGGAAATGTGACCAGCTTTCTTGACACCTAACTATTACATGGATATATTTGAAAGCTGAGATTCTCCTTCATCATCGTTTGAGGAACATAAAGGAATTTGAAGGGCTGAGAAGGGAGAGCAGTTCCTGGAGTGCTGCAGCAGCCTAGCTGAACAGAAGCTGATTCAGAACAGAAGCTGATTCAGAACCGGAACCAAGAGTTATCTGGATTCCGACCAAACGCATATCCCAAGGGGAGGTGCTTTTGGCATTTTTGGTGGGAGATTTTTTTCATCGTGAGGGACCGTGGGAAGCTTAGCATTCTGATCCTTACTTTAGAAATGCCATTTGCCTTACTAGTCATTGTGACTATTAATACATACATGCCTCTACACTTAATCCTAAATGGTACTATGCCTTCCTGTGAGATGGTGCCACCCTGGTTAAGAACTCCTGACTGTAAGACAGCAGAGTAAATTAAGGCTTGCCAATGATGCTGACTCCTAGCATCCCAGGACTGCATCTGAGCAGGAAAAACATTAATGTAGCAAAAGAAATGGGAACATTTCAGTGGTGAGAAGACCAGTGTAAATTGTAGACCTTGGAAATGAATATGTTATATCAATGGTTCTCAACAGGAAGCCAGATCAGAACCTCAGGAGACCAAAGTAGGCATGTAGATTTTGAAAAAAGTCACCGGGCAATTCTGATGTGAGTCTCTCTCTCCCACAATACATTGTGAGACTGAACAGGAAGACAGAAATAGCTGCATCAGAGTGATGGTCTTCTCCTTTATGGTAATGGTGTACATGAGGCAGCGGTTACCTCAGAACCAGAAACCAAGCAGAATTCTTACTTTAGACAGTGGTGGAAGAAGCCCAGCAAAATCAACCTTTTACCAAGTTTTGTGACATTGAGAAAATTACTTATCCTCTCCGAACTTCAGTATAACAAGCATTCGTTTTTCTGCTTTGAAAAAGTTTATTAAGATTAAATAATATTAGATTAAAAACTCAATGAAGCATTTGGTATTTGAGTGTCCAGATAACAGGTGACAATGATCATGATGGTGGTGATAGTGGTGGCAGTGGTCATTCCCACTAGAGAAAGAGGATGTGATGCTCTAGCAAAGGACAGTTCCCTGATTCCAAGTAGTACTGCTGGCTAGGCTAAGGAATACATCGATTCAATTCAGTATTTAGCAAATTTTGCTAAATTTCTGGAATCACAAAATGCTTAAAACATGTCCTTGCCTCTCAAGGATTTCACAGTTTAGCAGAAGAGACTCAGGGCTAAGGAAACAGCATTGGTGAATTATGTTGGTTGAGATGATTAAGCATCAGCTTAGGAGACTTCATAGAGAAGATAATTTTGGATCCGGAGCTTGACCATTGAGCAGGATTTTGTGAGGTGACAAACTAAAGAAAAACATTGCTGATAAAAGGGCAACATACATGAAAGCAAAGTGATGCAAACTCTTTGTGAGGTAAGCATGACAGGAAGAGTGACAGGAAAAGAAACTTAAAAAAGTGGAGATGATAGATAGACCGATCAATCGTTCACTTATTCTTGTAGTAGGAATGAAACAGAACAATGAACTAATGAAATTGAGAACAGTTGTGGTGAGGAACAAGATGTATCTTGAACAATTGTCTGCAAGTGAATGGAAGAGAGAAAAGTTGTGAGAGTAAGCAGCAGGCTTTAGAAGGAAAGTGGAGCTAGATGTGGACCTGTTGAATCTGAACATGTGGGAAATTTGGGTGGGGATGTTGAGTAGGCAGCTGGATTTATACCTGGGAACTGAAATAATCGAATGTTGTTAGCCCAAGGGCAGTAGTTAGAAATGCAGAGATGGGTAAGAAATATATTGAGATAAAATCATATTTAAAAACATGTCAAGAAGAGGTGGATTTAAAGAGGACGATGGCCAGGGTCCATCCTAAAGAAAGGCCCACAGAAATGTCTCGGCAAAAGAAGAAACTCCATTACACAGAGCTGAGAATTGCCAGAACAGCCGAAAGAGAACTAGCAAAGAATTGTACCACCGAAGCAAGGAGAGAGAATTTCAATGGAGGAGTTATTAGCTAGATGTTGATGTTTTCTTCCTAAATCTTTTCCTCTATTTATAATCTTAGAGAATGCTTTCACCATAAAAACCAGTAACCCAGGCCAAAATTATGGTAGTAATCCTCTTTCTTCCACTGCAAGGCCTGACAAATGCGCTTCCACATCTCTCCCTGGTCTACTCCATTCTCTTTTGTCATTGTCTTATCCTGACGTTTACTATGTCTCCCCTAGTTCACAGAAACCATCTCTAAATTGATCTCTTTAGTTCTTTTCCTTACCTCCCTTCCAACTTGTTTTCTCAACAATGGTGCCAAATTGATCATTTAACAACACAAATCTAACCTTGGCATTATCCTTCCCAACCTACAATCTTTAAACACATCCAGAGGTCCTATAGGATAAAACATATAAACTCATTAGCCAGGTATTCGAGTGCCTTATTGCTCAAGCTACAGTGTATTTCCCTCACTTGATTTTTTTTTATCATATCTCACATCCTTGTAATGTCCAACAAAACTGCACTATGTCATTCCCTGGACTAAATTATTCTCTCTTGCCTTTAGATGTAATGCCTTTCATCATTACTTCTATCCTCACATAGGTGATGCCTTCTTACCTTTGAGATGATTACTAGTATTTGGTCTCCTCCCATTGCTCATTGTCGGTTCCTTGTGGTACAAAAATTTAAGAAAAATCATCTCTCTATTTTATACCTTCACTCAACATCCCTTCCTTATTCAGAATTCCTCAACCCTGTAACAATGCATATACCATAATAAGCAATAAATGACCCATTATCAAGAGATAGAGAGGAATAACTCTTAGTGTTTGTTCTCTGGGGTCTCATTCAGTAGCCTTATCTTCTCTTCCTCTGATCCTGATGCTCAGCCATATGCAATTCCAATTAATAAGTACCTGCAGGAACCACCTGGACAGGACTTTCCAACATCCTGGTGGCAAAAGGATTATGATCAGAATCACAGTCATACTACCATCATTCCTTACATAAAAGGTAATGTACATACTAGTTTATATAAATTACATAGCAAATAAAAGTGAAATATCCTAACTGTAACTGTACTCTAGTCACAGAATAAACAATATTAGGTAAAAGGAAAAATAAGATGTCATTGGACAGCCATAATCTAACCATAAATTTAAAAAATGTATGCTCCAGGATATTTCTGACATACTATTATTGTCTCAGTAGAATTATTAATTGCTTCCTAATTTGCTCTTGAATGTATCCCAGTATAAACTTCAAATTATATGGTCATCCTGAGTACTAACCATGATAAAAGACAATAGCAAAGACACAAAAGGGAAGCAGACTAAAGGTCAAAGAGGTAAAGTATCTTATATACTTTATTTCATTAAAATAGCCACCAATTCAGCATTCCTGACTCCATTTAAGTGCCCCCATTTTAAGCTCTTTCCTGGTGTCTCCACTTGCAAATTCCATAACAATTTATGGAAAGTCTCAATTAGTTCTCATTATCTTAGCAACCAACATTTGTAATTGTACATTCCCTGACTCCTCCACAGGGAGGCAATTTGCACAGGTGTTAGGAGTGCAAGTTTGAACACCAGAAAGGAGACTGAGCATGGTGCTGGAACTAAGCATATGAACTCTGTAGTCAGATTTGACCTGAGTGCAAACTCATTCCTACCACTTACTAGCTATGTGTCCTTGAGTAAGTTAGTTAGCCTCATATATAAACTGTTTCCTCATATGTAAAAAAAGAATTAATAGTATGATCACATAGGGTAGTTGTCCCCAGAACAGAGTCCTATGAGCATATAGGAAGTGCTTATTATTATTATTATTATTACTATTATTATTATTATTATTGTTATAAGTCAAGGAATATAAAGTGTTCAGCACAATGCTGCTGCTGAGTAAGTACTCTATACATGTTCTAATTATTAATCTTTATAAACTGAAAATCATCTATCGGATATTTAAAAATTAGTTACCTGAACAAGTCAATATAATCTATTGTAGTTAAGCATACTATACATATATCCACTAGCATCCAAATTGAGGATGGTTATATGCTTTATGAGAAATAAAGGCATTGATGACTTTTGGAAGTGCTGTTTCAGTTAAATGCAGAAAGTGAAAAAGAAAGTTAAGCATAGCTAGTTATCTTCTCCCTCAACATCTCACCCACTATCATCTAAAACTAACCCACCCTCCAAAAAGAGAAATTCTTAAAGAGGCACATGGGGAAAGCCTAACTCCGGTCCAAAGACTAAGGACAGTGATCCTGACATGAAACACACTTGTAAGAAATTCCACTTGTGTGAAGAAAGCAGATGTACTGAGTTTGAAGGAGGTCAGCCAGGGTCTACTTTCAACCCTGTTGCTAAGTTGTAAAAAACATGTAGTGGACGATTCTGGAGGAGCCCCAAGAACAATCCCAAATCTGGAAATGCATCTGAAGTAGAGTGGAGCCTAAGAGGAAAGACAACCATCTTGGAGCCTTGCTGCCTGTGTGCATCAGGTTCACGTAGAAGCTGCTACACTAGATGGATCATCGAAGAGGAAACGAGGCCACAGAAGAAGAGCGCAAACACCAGGCATCTCTATGACAGTGCTTCTGTCCAGCATTGCCAGGCCTCTCCTTAGATCCTGGGACTCCAGGGAATTGACAGAGTTTTAACTTTGATTATGTGGATACAATAAGATCATGAATTAGGTCAGGAAGAGCATTATGTGAAGCTGGAGTAGAGACAAGGTCAAAAAACCCTACAAATGGCAAACTGAAATGGGGGTAGCCATGTCTAAAACAAACATTGCAAGGATGACGTTCCTTTGTGGGAAATGACGAAGGTCTCTCATTCCCCATTCTCCTCCAATGGATGGAATATCTGCTTTCTTTAGCCATCAAGAGCAACTCCTTACCCCAGATTAAGTTCTTAGAGAAGCATGTAAGTGTGAGATAATACAAACTAAGTATATCCATCCATGCATATCTAAATAAAACATTTGGGAAGCAGTTGTTTCAGACCCAGCTATACCTCCCCACACTCAAGGATGAAAATAAGGTTGAAAAAATTTTATAACTTGAAATACATGATTAAATAAAATTCCTTAAGTGGAAAGAAAACAAATTTATGAAAAGACTTTCAACAGCAGAAGAGCTCTATTTTAGCATGTTTTATGATTTAAATGAAGTTGAATAAAAGAAGAAAATGGTGAAATAGGAGACTATGAAATGAGAAAACAAGAGACATAGCAGTCAAGGAAATATACTACAATATGGAAAAAGTTGAAATCACCTGAGAACATGTAAAGAGTAGAATTGACAAGTAGAAAATGAAATAAATAATGTTTGCTATTTTTGAGAAATGTGTTTGAAAAATTCTTATTATTTAAATAGGAAAATTAGGTGAAAGTGCTGAGTGAGAAGATGATAAATAATGAATGACAAAAATAGATATCCAATATACCAGATAATGTAGGTTGCTAAACATAATATTCAGAGATTTAAGGGAAGAGTTTTCTGATTTAGAAAGACCTGAAAATGCATAATAGGCTCATCAGATAATAATTAAAATTAATCAAAAGAGACTAATATTTAGATATATCCTTGTGAAATTTAAATTTCAAAGCCAAAGAAAGATTTTTATGAGTGGGAAAAAAACAAAACTTTCCTGAAAAGCCTCTGCAGTATTAAATGGTAGAGAATTTTGATAGATTAAAAAAATGACCTAAAATATTATACCACCCAAGATATCACCTACATGTGAAGAAAGTAGAAAGACATTTTCAAATAGATATGGATTCTTCTAAAAGGGGAAGATAAGGAAAATTTTCTTCAAGAAATTACCCAGATAGTGGATCAAGGTGCTCCCTGGTGGAATAGTGCTTAGGTCACCTGCTTCCAGCAGAAGTTCAGTCCATATACATCCCAAGGAATGGGGTTCATGTCCTGGGCCAGGGAGAACAGCCAAGATGTACAAGTGAAAAAAAAAAAAAAAAAAAAAAGAGTTTCTTCTCCTCTTGCTTCCTGCCTGCCTACCTACTCACCTTCATTCTTACCTGCAACTTTCCTTAAAAAAAAAAAGTGAATTAAGATTTTAAGAAAAACTTTATAGTATCTATTGTGTAAAAGAAGTGACAATGATTATCCCATATATTTCTATAAATGAATATATCTATTAAATTCATATTTTCAGTTAATTTTTAGGTGATTGCATGAAGAAACAGGAGCGATCTGTCATAAGAAAGGAACAAGTAGGAAATATGCAGCTTTAGAGATAAAATAGGCTATTTATGATTATTTAAATCCATTATTCAAATCCACATTGACTATTACAGAAAATAAATTCGGTTCATTTGAAGACAGTTTGAGAAACTTTTCCCAGAAGTCAAGCATAGGGAATATAAAGATTAAAAGTAAGAGATAAGTGTTAAGTAATACAAAGGCTGAACATAGAATATCCAATATAATAAACAATAAAAATTCTAGGAAGAGAGAAGAAAACATTTCTAAGAGAAACAATAATTAAAAATATAATCATAAAATATCATTTTTATGAGCTGAAGATCTTCAGATCGAAAGGATTTACCAAATACTCTACCTGATTAACTTAATTTTTTTCTTTAATTAATTTTTTAAATCCACATTTATACAACGTTAAATACGTTCTTAATAAATAAGCTTAAAAAGAAATGGGCACACTCTGGTAGAATAGGAGTTGAACACAGTCCACATAGATCCGAGAACCTGGGTTCGCATCCTAGGGCTAAGGAAAACAACCAAGATGTGCAACTAAAATAAAAATAAATAAAAATTCTTCCTGCTCTCTCTTCCTGCCTACTTGCCTTCCCACCTTCATTCCTGCCTGAATCTTTCCTAAAAAACAAAAAAAAAGATTAAAAAGAAATTTCTACATTCTTCAAAAAAAGCTTCCCTTTCTCCTACAAAAGTTAAGCTCAGATTGGTATCAGATTTTTTCAATCAATGACATTAAATGCTAAAAAAACCCAACGAATTGCATTGAATAAATTGTGACATTTAAATTTCATAACTAGACTTCTCAGACCTACAAAAATTCAAAACGTGTAACACCCAATTACCCTTATTGAAAAAAATGACTTGAAGATATTGATATCAAAATGGAAAACGTTTTGGAAGTAAAGTAGAAGAACAGGGCATGGTATAAGAGAAATTGAAGTTATCACCTCACAACAGCTAATAAGTCATAATAATATTACAAATAAGATTATACAGCAAAATCTAAAACTTAAAAAACAGATTCTCAAAAGAAAAAATGAAAAATGTAACTAAAATTTCAGAATATCAAAAAGCAATGATGTTACATTTATATTTACCAAAAAAAAGTATTTTATTTTTTTCTCCCAAACTCTTCTTTGTTCAAGTCTAAATACTAGTTTAGTAGGAAGGATGCAAATTCTTAAATATTGAACCAAAGTAATAATAACAGTACAATGTCCAGGCAAAATGCTCAGTCTTTCAGATTCTGCCTTCCCCTAGTAGATTCTGGACATTTGGAGAGAACTAACTTCCCCTTGTGAGGCTATTTATTAATTTGAGACCAGTCTGGTTTCATGGAGAGTTATATCACATTCAAGGAACAGAAAATGTCAAAATTAGTTTAACCCTTACAAAAAAGACAAATTTATATTAGAAAGCTAGCATATTTTTGATATCAGTATCTACCAAAGATAACATGTAAAACTTTTGACCAACTTTAAATAAGAAAGAACTTTAAATCTGAAATCAAATGTCATTAAAGCAAAAAGTGTAGTAAAAGAATAACAAACTGAGTACAGTTTATCTGAAAAATGCAAGATTATTTCAATATTTAAGAAATATATCACGATCATTCAAATTTACTTAGACTGCCAAAGCTGAAAATGAAACCTTTCCATTTTTTCAGCAGAATCTAAAAGGACATCTCTCTGTATACTGTGCAACCAGAGGATATTAACAATAATTAATAAGTTCATTAAATAAATACATTTTAAATCCTATACTCTGCAGAGAATAAACTTTCATTTCAAATGTCCATGAAATATTTATTAAGTCACAAAGATTCTCTCCTCTCTCTCTCTCTCTCTCTCTCTCTCTCTATATATATATATATATTTACATATTTTATATATTTTTATTTATATATACATATATATGTGTGGATAGAGAGAGAGAGAGAGCGAGAGAGAGAGCGCACAGTTTTTCTAGTCCACATTCTCAACAATAAATAACTAGGTGAATAGTGAAAGTACACTAAAACTTCACTAGAAAGTATAGACTTTTTATCATCTTATTATGAAGACGAGAAGAAAGTGACTATCTGGGACAGGTTAGCAAACTGTGGCCTGCAGTCCATTTTATTACTGTGTTTGTAAATAACATTGCATCGTGGCCCTGCCACCCACGTTTTGTGCACGCGCCCCCCAATGGCTGCATTTGTGCTCCAACAGAAGAGTCGAGTGTTTGCCACGGAGACCATACAGCCCTCTGAGCCTAAAGTATTACTGTCTGGCCCTCGACAGAAAAATAAATTTGCTAACCCCTGAACTGAAAAAACATTTGTCCCCCCAATAGAAAGGGGACAAGGAACATCGATACCGGGTTGGCTTCTTGGGCGGGGGACCTGCACATTCTCCCAGGGCCCCCCACTTAGTTGAATGCGCTGCTTCTTGAAATTCTTAATAATTTTTGAGCAAGAGGCCCTGTATTTTAATTTTGCACTGGGTCCTACAAATGGTGTAGCCAGTCCTACTTGATACTCAATATTTTTAAAACAAAGACAAGCAAATAACCAATAAATGTGGGGGCAAATCCTGTGATTTATAATTAAATATATCCAAATAGAAACTAGAATGAAATCCATTTTCATTAAAAAATAAATAAATAAAAAATAAAGTTTTCAGAAGTGGCTAATCCCAAGTTTCCGTGAAGGATAAGAAAACAAGCACTTGGTACCTTACTCTTGTGAGTTTAAGAATCATGGCGTAGGAGTGAGTCTCCATGGCCACCAAGCAGGACACTGCAGAGTTCACAAACACTAGAGAGGATCCTCCCAACAGTCCCCAGAAGAGATCTACTACTATCCCCAAGGTGTAAGGGAGGAAGCTGAGTGTGTACGAAACAAGAAACACCTTGTTCATACATCACACCAGCAATCAAGTCAGTGCTCATCACTGCTGGGCTGACCAGCCTCAAGAGTCAACTGGCTCACATTTCTGAGGCCACTTTGGTCATAGTTCTCAAGAGTCTTAAAAATTTTTGTAAACTTTAACCCAGAAAGGCTATTCTTAGGACTTTTAAAAATCCAACATAAATGCAAAAATCACAACTATGTATCTCTAGGTAGAAAAAAATTATTCTCACTGCACTCAGATATATAGAAAATACTTTAAAACCACTTTGCCTATCCTTAGAAGACCTTTCCACTGCTTGCAGGTGTGGTGAGGAAAAGAGGCAACTTTTTTCAAACTGGAAATCTTAGTCCAATGCAAGATTATAACACTCAGTAAAATTTCGCATCCCCCGCTCCCCAACACACACTCATACTGGTTTCGTTCACATGTCTCTGTGTACAAGGTGGGCTTATGACACCCTTGTTGCGTGCATTGTGAAGGTGGCCTCTGACCTCCCTGGCTGTCACCGTTCTGTCCCTTGTCTCATCACAGTCACCGGGCAAGTACCCACAACAGATCAGTAGTAATTGGCTGTAGTTTGTGGGTCTCACTTATCATCTCTTTGTATCTTTTCAATTGTGGGAAATCCTTTGGGGGCAGCAAATTGTCAGTTTTCTTAAACAGCAGCAACAACAATTTTCTGTTTCATTTACACCAAGATTGACCATAGCTGATGTCAGAAAATGTTTCTAAGTTGTTCTTGGGGTGTGTGTGTGCGTGCGCGCGTGTGTGTGTGTATGGGGGGGAGAGAGAGAGAGAGAGAGAGAGAGAGAGAGAGAGAGAGAGAGAGAGAGAGTTGGAAAATATGAATTAGTGGAGACAATCTGCTATCTTTTTGATCATGATCCAAAAGAAAATAATACAGTTTCATCTTAATGCAGTTATTATACAATACTTACACAGGTGACCAAGTTTTACATGGCATTGCTTTCTATTACAGTATGCAATATATCCTGATATTTCTATTCTAGTTTGTTGTTATTTTTAATGTTGGCAATATCTCACCAAACTGATTTTCTAAATCACTAATAGATTGCATTCTACACCCTAAAAATCATTGTTTTCATAACCATTCATTAGACGGAAGGGAAATGTCCAACAAATCAGTGGGGTGGGACGAGGCATCTTGGGTGGGTTTCTAGGACATGGACAGGAGCACGGTGAGTAGCCCTTACTCAAAGTACTGCTCAGTCGCTTGGTTTGGGGTCTGCACTTGGACCTGAGAATGTTTGGTTAAACCAAGCCTCGCAGTCAGGCTTTTTGAGCAGTAGGGAGGTTTGGCCATGACCCCAGTCAATAACAGGAGAACAGGGCTAAAGGCCTGGGCTGGGTTTAGGGTTCTACCTAGTAAGGGTGCAGTGTAAGGCCCGGAGGAAGGAGAGAAGAAGGAGAGTGTCAAAGGAATTTGGGGCCTATGACAGTAGAACTAGTTGTGGGTCCCAGTTAGTAGCGCCTGAAGCTATGGTGACTTTCCAGGACTAGCAGGGGCCTGTCCTCAGTAGAAGACATCAGTGACTTCAGTTGGGTGGGGCTCAGGAAAAACTGGAACTGAGATTTTCATAATTTCCATCTTTAGAGCAACTCTGTTCTTCCAGGATTAAACGGGTGATGGTTCCAACTGTGACCTTTCATGTTATTCTAACCCATGTGCAAAAGAAGGGAGGCAATCTAAACTCAATTTGGCCCAGTTGATTATTTCTGACTCTGGTTGTATGTGTGGCTAATGGAAAGAGTCTGTGTTTCCTAAGGAACTTAACCACAGGGAAGTTTGGAAACTCACAGAAACACAAAAGAATGCATTTCAGAAAACAAATCAGAAAGAGACTGAGAGTTCTTACTTTGCTCTTACTCTTTGCATATTAGACCTTTGGACGTAACTAGACAATAATCTGTAGGCAGTGCCAGGTTCGTGTATAATTTCTCACTCAGAACAAAATTTTTTCAGCATTTTGTCATGGTCCAAATACTGGAGAGGACAGAAAAAGAAAAATAAATAAGAAACTCTGGAGTTGCCTCCACCAGTTACCTTCTTATGTGACCAGGCATGAGATCGGTGGCTTTATCTCCCCAGATCTGCAGAGCTCTTCTCAAAGCAAACTCAAAAGATGTGACAGGGTGTTGATTCTGATTTTGAGAGAATATTGGTATAGTGAATGAATCTGCAAGGTTTATTGAATGAATATTGACATACCTTGTAAATATTATGTATTGAATGAACTGGTAAGCATAGATGTGTAAAAATTGTTAGGACTGTAGTAAGTAGAATTCCTGGGAAGCTACTTGAATTCCAAATTTTGCTGATATTTATACTTGTGAAATCAGAAAATCCCCAAAGGGACCTAAGTCCTCCACATTTCCCAGATACTGAGCTGGCCCATGAACCCAGGAGCTGGAAGTACAGTTCTGAGTACAGAGTTAGGATTTAACTGAGTAAAACATCAGGGACCTTTCACATTCACCAACTTCTAGAACATGGGCAATCCAACACTCTATGATTGTAGTTTGACGAGCAATTGTGCGTTAAATTTCAAATCTGAAAAAATAAAATCCACAACAGAGTCCAGTGGAACATTTCCCAGTGTGACTTATATTTGGGCTAAGAAGCTTTTATTGCTGTCTTGGAGCTTTGCTAATAATGGCTGGATGAACCATTACTGCCTGAGGATTAGATTAAGACTCCATAGCAGGCATTAAAGATCATTCACTCTTAAACAAGTTGGCATGATAAATGAAATATTTTACACATTGTAGAATGGAGAGAAGTTGGAATTCGATCTGCTCTCTACCATTCTCCAACCAACATCCTGCTTCTCCTGGCTGTGACCAGGTTTCCATTTAGGTCCTTAGAGTGGAGAAGAAGCCAAGGGCCTGAACATGAACACAACATCCTACATCAGTTATTCTGGGAATAGCTACTAGGCAGATTTCAAACAGAAGATCATTTTACTAAGCAAGTGAGACATGTGTGTTTTAGCAGAAAGTCCAAATTGAGTCAGAGACCTTTCACATCTCTCTGGAAGAAGGACAGGAATCTGGTTGAAGTGCCAGTGGGTATCTTCCGAATCCCCATGGGTGAGGTCCTCAGGATTCATGATTAAAAAGCCCAGCTCTGGCCAATAGTAGTGGTGAGGTGGGGGAAAGGACTGAGGCATCAAGCAAAAAATACTTATTCCTGGTGATTTGGGTTAAAAGATATGAGCTGATCCCCAACAAGCTCACCTCCATTCTAAAACCATAAGCAGCTGACAGGGCTCTTTTCTTTTCCATGGGATGGTTTAATCCTGGGGTAGGACAGAGTGTACATGTATAAGTTAAGAAGGCTCAGTAATAAGAACTATAAGAAGTCAAAGGTGCAACATCTAGATCCCCCTGTATTCCTCTGCTCCTTTAGAAACTGAGACCCTTGGTAGTATGGTATCCCAGAGAAGACAAAACCAGTTTAGTTCCCAGACTCTTAAAGTTTATGCTTACCCATGATGACTGAGGGAACAGGCTATGGACATCTCAAGTATGTCCCAAAGGGAGTATATTTTGGTCAAGGCTTATATAATTGTGTAAAGAATGATCATGTGTATCTATGAAATAGCAAACCTCGACAGTGACAGGGCAGTTATAAACAGATGAGATGAGAGAAGCAAGCTTGCCAATAACGCCTCACCTCTGTGTTTGTTTTTTTTTAGAGGTCTCATCTAATTTTTTTTCTTGAGAAAATATAGTATGTCCATTAACAATAAATTTTTCCAGATCTAGACACTTCTCCACACCCAAGGATATTTATTGGATCTTTCCCTGTATTTAGCTTCAGAGAATCAGGTGAATACTAAACTTGCATCAATTTTACATGTCAATCAGATAAAAGTATAGTGAAAATTAAATGTTTTTAAGAGAAAATAAAATGAGAATTAATCACAGGGCGACCCTGTGTGATAAGGAATGCAATTTGATTTGCGGTTATGAAACAGAATCAATCCTTAAAAACAAAGATATAACCCCAAAAGGATTTACTCCAAACCCATGCTTTTTTAGGCAGAGAGTCAAAAACTGTCTCCTAATTCTATTTCAAGTCCCGATTTCACCAACAATATACCTCCCCTCCCAGTATAATTTCCTTACCGTAGGACTTCTCTGCTGATTGGAAAACTGGACACAGAATAGGAGAGGGGTGGGAAGACCTCTCTAATCCTTAAGCATATTACCCAACCCTCAGTAACCAAAATTTCAGATAGGACTTGTCCTGGTCATAGAGACCAAAGCATAGAACTGCATTTTAGAAGTCAGCACACATGGCCAGTGTTCAAAGAAATCTCTTGATTCCTAAAGGACTTATAGAATTCTAGATTGGGCTATGAATTCTAAACAGGCATGAGGTAACTACAAGCATTGAGTCCTATCTTTCAGACCTTCACTCAGGATCAGAGCATCTAACCTATGACTAAAGGAGAGTAGCCAGGACCAGTTTTTGAGAATTTTTTTTTTTTTTTGAGGTAACATTTGTTTATAACTATACAGGTTTCAGACATGCCACATTGTAATTGGATATCTGTATATACTACATTTTGATCTCCACCAGAAGTCATGTTTCCATCTATCACCATACAACCGACCTCCTTTACTCAATTTGCCCACCTTCCCCTGATCCCCAAACCCTCTTCCCCTGGTAACCACCGTTGTGTTGTTAGAAACTAAGACTTTTTGCATTGTTGTGTTTGTTTTCTTGTTTTGTTTCTTCCCACTTGACAGTGAGCTCCTGGAGGGAAAGCATCTTATCTCATCTCTGTACCTCAGGCAGCCAGAATAGTGCTGACCTATAATTATTTTTGCTAGTTAATACAGAATACAACATTCCTAGTATAATTCCCCTGTTGGTAGTCATGCCAAATACTATCTCGGATTAGTCAGGGTAGTGTCAGTATATGAAAATATAACTATACTGAGTTTCCCTACCATGTGAAGGATCTTGGATTGGATCCCTGCCTTCTGCGTCCTTGCATAGTACCTTATGGAAGTTTCTAGAGTAATCTGCATTCTTCAAAAAAGAACAGTGGAAATTACAAAAACAAAACAAAACAATGCGTTCTCCACATAAAATAAGAAAATGCTAACACTCTTTACACATTTTTTAAAGAAATAAGAAATGTGTGTGCTAGTATATTCACAGATACTAGCCATTGATGTATATTCAGTATCTATATATATATATATATATGTGTGTGTGTGTGTGTCTATATATACACACACACAATGCAGCAATGAGCATCTCTCTGCAAGATCTGTGTACCTATTTCTTGTTTGCATCAGAGAGTGAAAACCTAGAAACTGGTAGCTGGTCATAAGAAATGCTCCAACTTTATTAGATATTGCCAAATTGCTCTTCAAAACCGATACCAGTTTTCACATCTACCAGCAATGCAGGAGCATTCCTATTTAGCCCATATTCTCACCAACCCTTAGTGTTGTCAGACGTTTTAATTTTCACAAATATGAAGGGCATGAAATGGTGTTTCACAATTTTTTAAATACGCATTTCTATATTTACTAGAAGATTTGAACTTTTTTCAAATGTCTCCATAATGCCTTTTCTGATCTGTTGTCTAATTTTCTATATTTGTCTTTTTAATATTTACTTACACCAATTATCTAAATGTCCTGGACATTAATCTTTTTGCCTTTTATATTTGTTGCAGACATCTTCTCTCACTTTTTCCTGATCTTTGAACTTGTTTATGTTATCTTTTTGTCATTCAGAATTTTAAGCACTACAAGTATTAAATTACCCTTTTGTTTAAAAAAAATTCTGCTTTCTTTATCTGATTGAAGAAGCCACTCACTAGTTTAATGACATAAAAAATCTGTATTCACCCAATGGATTAAAAGTTTTGTTTTTCCAATAGGTTCTAAATGCATGTCAAGTTACATTTGGTATGAGATATTGATCTAACTGATCGGGATTTTCTTCCCATTAGAAATCCATTTTCACAGTGTCATTTATTGATGAGCTATTCTCTTTTCCTAATTTGAATCATCTCCTTCACTATATAGCAAAACTTCACATAGGTTGAGGTTTGGGCTCCCTATTTTATTTTGTTGACTCTATTATTAAACCGTATGTTATCATAGGAAGTCATTATATCTGACAGAGCAAGCTTTCTCACTTTGTTCATTTTTTTTTTATAATTACCCTGATTATTTTTAGACCTTAAATGTGTATTTCAGTTTTAAAGCCAGATTTTAGTTTCACAAGATATCCTTTGATAATTTTTCTTTGAACTGAAGTTACAGATTAACTCAAGGAAAGTAAGACATCCTTACGATATATAGTCATTCATTATGTCACCATAACATATTATATCACTTTCGTTCAGCTCAGACAGTGTCATTTCTGGATATGAAGAAGGGAAAAATAAATTTGCCTCATAGAGATGAAATGAAGAATTTTTAGAAATATTGTCCCATGAAAAGGAAAGCATTAAACCTACTTCGCACAAATTCCTCTTAAATATTTATAAAATAACCTAATATGAAACAAAGGGAGGGAGGAGTAAAAAATAACTCCTCAAAAGTTAAAATTAAGATAAATGTTTACATCAAAAGTAACAGTAATTTGAAACCAATGGAAAATGTTTGCGATGCAAAATGTTACAGCAGAAGGAACAATCTCAACAATGATTAGACTGACAGATGGAAATGCAGAGCTCAGCGGCAACGGATATTTGAGTGAAAGGAAACAGACGTCTATCTAACTACAGAAAAGACTGAGTTAGAAGAGAAAAGTCACTATAACACTGTACAGAAAGCACAGTATTTTATCCACTGAGTTGAAGTGGTAGTAAAGGATATCAGTGAAATAGAAGTCAACCTTGGGCAATAAAGAAACCCCCTTCTAAATCTCAGATTCTGTATGTACTAGTAAAAAAGTTTTCTTCTTTTCTCAATAAGATAATTCCTTTTTAAAATAATGAAAAGCTGTATAATTTTTCTTCTTTTATTAATCAGCAGACTAGTTACATTAGATGTTCTTCCATGTTGACTTATCAGTATATTTCAAAATAAACTGCACAAATCAATCATTATTCTTTTGAATTCCTGCTGGATTTCTTCTACTCATTTTCACTCAGAGGTTTTATATCTATATTTTCAAATGACATCGGTCTCATTTTTGAGGAGAACTTGTTTCTCTTTAAGCATCTAGTTTGTGCTAATTTCATTTAAGTGAATTGGAATCACTTTTCTTCCCTAACCAGAAGAATAACTTAAATAGTGCAAAAGAACTGTTTCTTAAAAATTTCAAAGTGACCCATGAATCTGTTTGGGCTCAGCTTTGTTTTGTTTTATTCTAGTGTGTGAGTGTGTGGCGTGGGGAGGAGTCTCCGGCAACAATGTTGAGGTCTGACATTAAGTCTGAAGACCCTTTCCAAAGTCGCCGAGGTTTCAGATGAGTCCAGTCAATGGCTACTAGCACTGGATGTAAAATAGATGATGAAGAGAAGTAATACAAGGTAAGACAATGGAACATCTAATTAAATAGCATTTGCTTTTGTTCTCCTAGGTCCGGAAGTGTCCTGCACCACTGGAATGAAATCTACTACTTTGTGGAACAGCTGGCTCACAAATTCATCAGGTAGGCAAATACCTTTCTCTGTCTGAGGAAAGCCATTCTGTGTTTGCTGTTCTGCTACTTAGTAACAAAAGCAGATTCTCAGATCTTAGACCAGAGATTTAACTTTGCTTTCATCTTTGCCATACACACATAAAGTATTTGACTTTATGTTTTCAGGAGGAGCCCAATTTGATTTTAAGAGCCAATTTAAAAATTCTCCCTCTCTTGGTGAATAACATCTTTCTGAAGAAAGATCATTAACAGTTTTTTTGTTTTGTTTTGTTTTTGCCAAAGGGCATCACACGGGGGAATTGGCTCATTCTAATGATTCTTTTATGTGTAGGGTGTGAAGGACATAAGGTCATCAACTCACCCGGTTTACTCAGGACTTTTCCTGTTTTAGCACATCAAATCTCTTATTCTGGGAGCTCCCTTGAGTTCTAGGCAAACTGTGATGGCTGAAAGACAAAGAAACAGAGGATCAAAGAAATCAGTGATTCTTAATCCGGACCAGAAGGCACTATTCCCTGGTTGTCTCCTCTGTCTCTCCTTAGCTTTGGACCCTGTCAAAGTGTGGCACCCAGATATTATTGCCATGCACACCAAAAAGGGGTTTGTATTTTGTTGACTGCTGTAAACCAAGTGCCTATAACAGAGCCTGACACATAATACATAATCAGTTATTGGGTTTTGTTTTGTTGGTTTTTTTTTTGAAAAAGTGAATGAATTTTGGAGGAATGGATTTTTATTTATTCACTTTAATAGCTAATCTAGGCAGCTGGTATAGAATGGGGAAAATTCATTCAATAACAATGACTGATGGCAGTACAAATACATCACTTTGAAATTCAGCAAGATCCTTGAAATTTCGAGTCCTTTTATTCGTGTTTATTCTGAACCCCTCCCATTTTCCCAGTAATGATCTTAACTCCTCACCATTTTCTTTAAGCCTGCAGCCTACACTTCACACCCATCACTCTCAACAAAGAACCTCACCTCCTACCTCACCAAGAACGCAGAGAAAGCAGACAAGCGATTATCACAAGTTCCAGCCCTGTTCCTAAAAGATATATATGCATATGCATGTCCTTCCCATCTGACTATGAGATTCAAGTATCCCCCACTATTTAAGGCCAACTCTTCCATTTTAGTCCATTTTATCCCATCGTCTCCACTACCATCCAGGCCTTTGTTTTTCTCTACCTTTCCCCTAGCTCTATTGCCATTGTCAAAAGACATAAGCCAGTATCTCTTTCCTTCATCTGAAAAACAACAATGAATCTTCTGATCGTGTCTTTCTATAGATATCAGCTATTTCTTTACTGGTTCCTCATTCAATTATCTTTGAAGACTTGGTGTCACCATATCCTTACCTCTCCTTTACTCATTGCCATCTGGCCTCTATTCCTCCACCAAAAGTCATCAGTGATGTCCTGGAGGAAAAATCCATAGAGCCTCTTGCAGTGCTTATTCTGATGACCAGAGGGGGCTTCATTTGATTCCAGTTTACCTCTCCTGAAATCCCCCCTCCACCTGCTTATGGTTCTGCTTTCATCTGACTGATCTAATGCTGGTGTTGGTTCTAGATTTTCTCACTTCCCTTCTTACTGAAGACATTTGCTTTGAACAATTTACCCACATCAGTGTCCCAAATTATATCTGTATCCCAAACTCATATACCAATTGCCTCTGGGAGATGTATGTTTCCCATATTTTAAATTCATTCTTTCCAGAACTGAACTCTGTGTAAGGAAACTAGTACAATACAGAGTTAGATGCCAAGTTCTAGAATCAATGCTTGATTTTAAGCCCCAGATCCATCACTCTCCCACTGTATAACCTTGAGAAAATTACTTTTTCTTTTACACTGTCAATTTCCTTTTGCAAAAAATAAGAATAATAATAGTAGTGATCTCATAACTTCGTTCCGAGTATGATGAAATAATATATGCAAATCACTTATAATAGTACCTGGAACATAGCAAGCACTTAATAAGGTTGATCATTATTATATTACTATGATCATTACAATTATTATTATCATTTAGCACATGCTGTCCTGCCAGTCCAACACTAATGAGGCAGTGACAGGCATCATGGTGTCATGGAAAGAGAATACAGATTTTTTTCAAGAGACCAATATTCAGTTCAGCAGGTGTCACTTGGGCCCCTACCATGTCTGAAACACCATGGAAATATGAAGAGTTTCCAAAGATGCATCACACATGTGGCAATGAATACAGACTTTATCTTGGAGGCAGTAGGAGTCATTGGAAGCTTTATAGAATATAAATGACAAGATTTGATTTATATTTTAGGGAAATAATTCTGGAATAGTTTCCAATGTGGAGTGTGAATTGCAGCAAAGGATAAGGATAGGCAAGATCACCAGCTAAGAAACAGATAACTGAGAGTAAGTTCCAAAACTAAAGCTGGAAAAGGGAGATGGGCTTAAGAAACATTCAGGAAAGTGGGAACTGTAAGATGTGGAGCCAGAGCAGGTGTGGAGGGTATTGCATTGTGAAGAAAGTTTGATGATATGATGGATGAACCAACTGACCAACCAGAGAGAAACTCACAGGACACATTTCACTGGAAGACCCTCTAGAGTCTGAAAGTTCATCTTGCAGATAAATCTTTGGTCCACAAATCCCAGAACATGGATTTTGCATTATCAAAGCACTGTCACATAAAAACTATGCCAATGTAGTCAATTTATCTATGAGAAGTAAAACTACCAAGTGAAGCACATATTCTTGTAGTCCAGCAGTACATTCTTTCCTTTTTAGAAAAGAAATCCGAGTAGAAATTAAGAGTTGATGGTGTCATCTACTTTCCCAGCAAAAGAAGCTTGTTGTATCATCTTAAAGGCTAAAGGCATTAAGCTACAACAGCCTGAGACCCTCTTCATTATTGAATACACTTGACTACTGTGGGAGACACTATCAAATTGTGTCTATAAACACCATGCAGACAAGTCCTCTTCTGGGGTACATACTTCTTCAGACGGAGCACAGAGCCATGATGAAGTTTACTTTTCTTATTTCAGATCACATTTCTGATCTGAGCAATGGTATAAAATCAGAAGCAGCCTCCAGGAGGACAAAGTGGGACTTCGTTTGGTTTGGTCTGTAGGTTCTGGTGGCTGCTGTGGGGCTTCTTTTGTGTTGTAAGTCCTCATCTCTGGCGGTTGTGATGCAAAGAGATTAGGTAGAAAGCCTGGAATGAAATGGCATTCCAAGTCTATCTTTCCTGGTAGAATTTTTTTTTTTTTTTTTTAAGAGCGGAAGGAGGGGAGAGAAGGAAGAAACCTCTTTATTTATTTTAGTTGTTCATTCATTTTTCACCCCGGCCGCAGGTCTCAGGCTCAGATCCTTGGGCTGTTTGTGGTCCACACACCAGGATCTCAGTGGCCTGAGCCACAAAGGCCCACCCTGACAGAATTTCTTTTCCTCTCCAGCCCACAGCTAAGAATGTCCTTTATTGTCTTCTCTACGCAAGGAACAACTCTAATGAAGCTAACAGAAGACAGGTAAGGATGCTCTCTATTCCTGCCACTACAAAGTTCATCTTTTCTTGAGTAGTTCTAATAGTGCTGGCCTTGACCTTTTGGTCATTTTGACTTAATAGTTCTCTCTTTACACATAAGCCTGAAATTTTACATATTGACCCAACCGCTAGTTTAGAATTTCATGATGTTGGTGAAATTTAATAAAGGACTAAATCATGTTAAGGTAACTCTTAGCTTGGTCATTCAGTCTGTTAACTTAAAGCAAAATGTTAGCGAATCAAATCTTTAGGTGGCAGTATTTTCTTCTATTTAAATCAGATTTACTATATGGACTAAGGTTTCAGAGATATAATAAGTGCACTGTGTGAGAGGTAAGAACTTGGAATAGTAACATATTTAACTACTAAGAAAGGGAATAGAAAGGGAGGGTTATGGTACCACAAAATAAAAGGAGATTTGAATCAAGTGTAGAAAAATATTGTTGACATAAAAGGATTAGTTAGACGTAGTCTAATAGAAATATTATTTGGGGTCTAACCACTTGCAGATGAAAACTAACAATAACAGAGACATGCCACTTATTCATAGCTACCATGGTATACTGGGAGTGGAGATGACAATTTTCTTGAGTTGGCATCTTGTCCACTTTTTAAAAAGTGATGTAGTTCACGTGAGAAGCATCACAGGGAACACATGTGGGACCCTTGGCAGACACGTATGGGCATGTTGGAAAAGGAGAGGAGGAGAGCAAGTATAGAAGGGCTCAAACTCTTTATAACATTCTAGACATGGCAATAGGACTAACATGATGGAGAAAGGTTTTCTGGATTTTGCACTGACACCAACAGTGAGCTAGTCCGCATTTTCTCCAAGTCTTATTTCCCATCTGCAGCAGAAAGAGTCCTCTGTACCATGTGGAAGTTTTCAAATCCTGTTTCTCCTTCAGCAGTGTCGGTTATATGCACAGAAGCCCCTATTTTTTTTTTAAGGGGTTTTATTTGTTATTAACAGAAGGAGAACCTGAGCCTTTATCATGGTCCTAGGGATACTGAACTGAACGCAGACTAGATCCAGGCCCTATATTCTTTCTATTCTACCTTGATGCCTTTTTAAAGAAGACTTATAAAGAAGCCTGTGTGACTTGCCTTCAGGATTGACTAACGATTTTAATAAGCTCTGAGAAAGTGTCTCTAACCTATGGACTATATGCAATTCTTGCCCAGACTTTATATGATGTCCTTTATGCAGAAATATATTTTCTTCAGAGAAAAACACTCTTGTCATCCATTCTTCATATCCTTCTACAACCTGGAACTGCCTAATGCAGTTTCACGCTAACTCTTCTCACTCTGCGCCTGAGAGTTTGGCCAAGAAACCAAGCTCACTCATCAATTGTGCTTTTTTTTTTTTGTGCTTACAGCTTCTGCAAAGTTGGGGCGGGCGCAAAAGGATCACTGATTTATAAATACTCTTAGAATGCCTAGGGCTTTCAGACCGCCTTTTTTTTTTTATGGTGGAGACAGAGAGAAAAGGGGCAGGGTATAAATATATTTATAAGGAGAAGCAGATTTTCCATGAAGCTAATGAAACTTGATTCTTAGGGCTTTTCTTTTAAGATCCTGCATTTAATTTCTTATTCATTTTTAAAAAGAGGGACTCTCTCCCAAATGGTATAAAATCCAGGCTGCTCAAAACCTGGATCTGCCCTGCTTCTAAAGAAAATGCCTGGCTGGTCTTTGTGGCTCAGAATGAGATGTAAGAATATTTCCCTCCTTCATATGCTTTGGAAAAAAAGGCTTACCTAGGCTTGTCTCCCCAGAGTCTACCTAATTAAAATGCCTTGGCTTCTAAGCCCTTCACACATTCTGGAGGGACATTCTGGAGGGGCTGCCACTTTGACCACCAGTCATCCAAAGGATGAGTGGATCTGGAGTGGATGTGGAGAGGTCAAAGTGCCAAGCTCATCTAACAGCAAGGTTCCTCCTCTGTCCACAGCTCTCCCTCTAGCAGCCGATGTCCTGGAATCAGACCCATTTGGTTTAGTTCAAATTCCCCATCCTCTATTTTGAATCTAACTTTTGTATCTTAATTTCACTACTCATAGATTCCCCTGGGAAAGAGAAGACAGAGACACCATTTTGCTGGAAGCAGCATTGAATATGGGTTGAATATGCATCAAACAACAGTCATAAACTTGCTAAAAATTGTATGGGTTTTACTGCTTGGCTTAACCAGTGGGTCTGCAGGCAAAGCATGATGATTCATTGGCACATCCCTGCCTTATCAGTCTATGGAAAAATGGGCAAACCATCCCTCTTCCTGAAATACCTTCTCATGAGACTGGCTAAACGAAGTAGGCTTTCAGAACTGCCAAGCTGGACTGTTTCTGAAATACATGGCTTACACTGTTTTAGTTGGGCTCAGGAATGTTTGTATTTTTCTCTGTATTTCATTTGATCTTCATAATAGCCCTATAGGACATGAAAATATGTATGTAGTTTTGAGTACATTCATATTGTTAAAAAAAACACAACTTGTTCAAAAGCAAAATATTAGATAATTTCATTTCAACAAAAGATTTTGAGTAAAGAAGAAATAATATCAAAAATATATTTGTATCTACTGCTTGACATCAAAACTACATAGGGGAAAGCATGAGAAGGCTGAGGAACTAGAATGGGAAAAAACATGGTGTACTGAGATATAGTAAAGGAATTACAATTAGAATAAAAATGCCTACTATGTGTATTTTTTTAATCTATTAAGTACTTTAAATACCATTTCTTATTTTTCCTCATATAACCATTATTACTTTAATTTCTCATGGAGTCTCTGTAGTCAGTTGATTCATTGTTGTATTTGCAATATTTTATGAGCTGCTTTCAACTTTTTTCTTTATCTTCAGTTCTCAGTAGTTTGATTATGGTATGTCTGGACACACTTTTCTTAGACTTTAACTTGTGACTCAAATCTAAAAAGTTATATCTTTCACCAAATTTGAGGAATTTGTCACCATTATCTTTCAAATATCTTTTCTCTGTCAATCATTTTTCCTGTCCTCTGGAACTCCAGTGACAAAAATGTGAAACCTTTTGATATTACTCCACAAGTCTCTGAAATTCTGTTCATTCCTTTTGGTTTTTCTTCTCGCTATTTGTGAGGTTATTTCTGTTGATCTTCAAGTTCACTCGCTCCTCTTCCATTTCCATTCTGCTGTTGAGCTCATTTATTGAATTTTTTACTACATGTTTTTCCTTTTTTAAATATTCAGTTGATTCTTTCAAAAATATTTATGCCTTTGATAAGAACTTCTATCTTTCCATTAATTTCAAGTGTGTTTACCTTTAGCTCACAGAGTAGTTATTATAGCCACTTTAAATTCTATGTCTGATAATTCAAATAGCTCAGGACTGACTCTTCATTGTCTTTTCCCTTGAGAATAGGTCTCACTCTCTAGATGTTTTGTATGTAAGTAGTTTCAGATTATACCTTGTTTTTTTTTTTTTCAAATATGTCGTATAGATTCTGCGTTATATTCAAATCTTTTAGACAATGTTGTTGTTTCGTTTTTCTTATTCACTTCAGTATGTAAACACTTGGTTAGGTTCAGACCACAAATTCTGTCTCTTCTTCTGCATGTGGTTTTGATGTCAATTCCATCTTCAGAGTCTTTGCTAAGCTACTGTAGCTCTGCCCTGCATATGTGCTGCTCAGAGATGAACCTAAGAGTTATACAGCATCATACACAGAATTAAAGGATACGATTTTCAGCTCTCTTCCTCTACAAGATTCCTCCCATACTATTGTCTTACTGGGGCCCTTTTTTCCAAGTCCTCTAGTAAGAAAAATGGGGTTTCTCTTGGAGTTTTGGCTACCATATTGCTTCCAAGAAATTTGCAACTGAGGCTACCATTAGGTCAAAGCCAGAAGTAATAAAAGAGAATAAAAAAGGACTTCCCTCCACATTCTTTGAACCCCAGAGGCCCCTTTCTCCAGAGGTCAGAAATCTGGGAGGTTTGTTTTGCCTTTTATGGGACATCCCATGCCATCGCCATGTGATTTGAGACCCAAACTTAGGTTAAAGTCAAGAGAGAAAAGGGAAAAATGTTGGAATTCACCTCTGTCTGGAGTATTAATCCAGGTTTTAATTACCTTCCCTATTCCCTTGCTTTGTTTACTTTTCAGAATCTTCATGTGGTTTCTCTTTTAATTTGTTTAGGGTTTTTTTTTGTTTTTATTATCATTAGCAGGAGAAATCTCCAGTAACAAGTTTCCTCCATCTTGGCCATTGCTACTTGTATTCTACAGATAAGGACATAGATTCAGAGAGTTTAAGTTATTTACTAAGGACAAATAACTAATGACAATAACTATATTCTGATTCTGGATTCTGAATTTGGGTCCAACTGATGTGCTTAGGATTATATCATGTTGTTCTTCTAGGGTTTCTTAGCTTTATCAATTTGTAAAACAACTGACAAATTGTAACAAATTTTGTAGCTTTCTTCATTAGCATAATAAAGGACTAATGTTACTTTAAGTACTCTTAGAATAACTTACTTTTAGTATTAACTATTGCATATGATTCCCTGAAAATTCCCTGCATAGTCTTTTTCCTGATCTTAATTAAAATAATTCAAATGCTTCATGTCAAGGAAGTCCAAGTCTTCCTTTACAAAAAATCAGGAATAGATATTTAATCAAATGCATTTCTGACATCCAATGAGATTATATATTTTTTCTTTCATTTTCTTATATAGAGAGCATTAGAAAGATTTTAAAAATATATTGGATCACTCTTTTCTGGTTATTCTTCATTGTGATATATTATGTCACAGCAGAGCTGAATTCTGCTTTCTGTATTTTAGTCAGAAAATTTTGCATCAACACTCATAAGAATAATTGGGCTATTATTGTCCTTTTTATGAATAACCTTGCCTATCAGTTTCTTTTGTTGTTGTTTTGGTGAGTTTTTTTGTTTGTTTTTTACACTTGAGTAATTACTTATGAAATTTAATCTGATGTAAAGTATAAGGCCAAGGTCCGTCTTTTTACCTCATGATTAGTCAATTTTTCCAACATCCCTTGCTGAGTAATCATTTACTATCAATTTGAAAAATCAAATTCTTTCATAGACTGACCCGTTGCTGGGTTTTCTATTCTGTTGTGCTTCAGTCATGTCTGTCTTTATACTGGAATGACACTGTTTTAATTCGCTTTCACATCTGGAGAATCAGTCTTCACATCTATTCTTGAGTAAAAATTTCCCCAGTTTTTAGTGTTTTTTTTTTTTCCTGCCATGTGCATTTCAAATAATTTATGTTCTAAGAATTCTTTTTATTTGCATTGCATGAATAATACAGAGAAACCTTAGCAAAATCGTATTCCACTTTTGCTTTTTCTATTTTCTTACATGAGAATATATCATTTCTCTTTTATCTCCCTCAATAATATTTTGTTATTTTCTTCAAATCAGTTTCATACAGCTTTGTTTACTTCTAGGTGTTTTAAATTTGCTTCCATTATGAATGAATTTTTCTATTGTTTTTGTTATTGTTCATTATAGAGAAGTAAATCTCTAATTTGGGATTGATTGGCTTTTATTGAACTCCATAAAATTACTTTTAAAAATTTTAAAATGTTAAAAAATATTAGCTTTGAGGAATGCTATTGAATTTATAGTTATTATCCTCTCATTTTAATGAAACATTTGATTTGTAGTATTACTTTGCCAGTTAATTTCTGGAGTGATTTTCTAGAAAGATGATTATATTATATTATTTATAGTCAGTTATAGTATCTGTCCTCTTTTCTAATTTTTAATAACTAATTTCTAATTTCTAATAACTATTAATCTTCTCGTATGTCAAATTGCATAGTTAAAATTTTTAAAGTTTAATTGGAATGACTTCTGTGCTTTACTAGATATTGACTTCATAGAGATTTTGCCTATTATATGAGATATATTGATTGATTTAATAAAATATTTCATATTTGTGTTTACTTAATGATTTGTGAAGACAGACATTTTAAAACTTTCCACCTTCACTGTTTTATTTGAATTTCCAACACATTGCTTTATATAATTTACACCACATTATTTAACTCACAAGTATTTTCATTATGGAATACATTTCTAATCAACATAAAATAAACTTTTGTCACTTTCAATGCTTTTTAAGTCCTTTATCCAAAGATATTATTTAAACAAATTTTGTATGTATTTTTGCTATATTTTTATCCATATATCTTTCAATATTTCTTGATATTTACTTAATTTATGAGTGACTTGAAAAGTATAATTTTATTTTTATTCTAGTAAGAGTTCTCAATGAATTTTCATTGTCTTTATGACAAAATTAAGTAATAACTATATAGTCTTTTTGCTGAATTTTTAAAGAAATATTTGTATTATGTTTTATAAATACACACATGTAAATCATATACTGTATACAAAAATATGCAAATTTCATTTCCAGTACTTGAACTTTTTATTTAATTTTAATTTTAAAATTATCTTGGCTGAGTCTGTTTTCAGTTAAAATTTTCCTGAAAGGTATGTAAATATTAAGTTTTCTAGATCCCTCATTTGAGGTTCATTCTTATTCGTGCCCAGGTACCTATTTAGCTAAATAGACAGTTCTTACATTTTGACTGTCTTCTGTATTTACTAGAAATAGTGACATGATGTCAATTTGCATCTATTAGAAAAAGGAGAGATGCCTGTACATTTCTCCTTTGTTAGTAGCCTTTTTTCTTTTGGATACGTATAAATTTCTTTATCTTTGTAGTTTTTTTAAAAGGAAGATGATATCTAGGTGTGGGTCCTATCATTAACCATAATAATACTTTGTATATGACTTGAGCAATTCCATATAACAATTTAATGAACTTCTTTAATCTAAGAATATTTTTATTTCTTTTATTATTATTTTTTTTCTGTCCATTCAATTTTTTAATCTATTCAACATCTCTTTTATATTCTAAATATATACTTTTTACTCTCTATCATTTTTCTCTGAGTTCTTAGACTGTTTTACTCTGGTCCTGTAGTTCACCAATTTAAAATTTTATTTTCACTATTCACAGCTTCTATTGCATTTTTTTAATATGGTAAAAATATATATACCATTTTAACCATTTCTAAGAGCAAAATTAAGTGATGTCAACTTGTACATCACTACTATCTATTTCCAGAACTTTCCATCTTTGCAAACCAGAACCTAGTAAATTCTATTATACTTTATGTATCTATGGATTTTCCTATTGTAGGTACCTCATACAATCATGTAATTGTTCTTTATGTCCGGCTTATTTCATTTAATGTTTTCAAGGTCCTCCATGGTGTAGCATGCATCAAAATTTCATTACTTTATTAAAAAAATATTTATTTAGATAGCTTTGATTTACAAAATACATAAGCTCCTATATGTGAGTTCATCATTTGTAAATATATGTCAACACACCACACCCATCAACAAATTGACAAAAGCCACTGTCCATTGGACCTCCATCACCACTTGCTCCTGTGCTCTACCCTTTTTTCCACTGGTGACCTTAGTTCTGTTGTCTATGTCCGGGGGTTGGTTTTGTTTTGTCTGTTCCTTTGCTTTGTTTCTTTATATTCCACATGAGTGCAATCAGCTGGTATTTGTCTTTTTACTTTGACTTATTTCACTTAGCATAATTCCCTATAGTTTTATCCATGTTGTTGCAAATAACAGAATTTCATCCTTTTTAGGATTATCTAGTGTTCCATTTTGTATATATATCTAATCTTATTTATCCATTTATTTAACCATGGGGCACTTGGGTAGCTTCCAGTTCTTGGCTATTGTAAATAATGCTGCAATAAACATGCAATAAGCAATACAAATTAGTGTTTTGGGGTGAATACCCAGAAACTGAATAACAGCATCATATGGGTTGCCAACCATTGACTTTGAGCCTATGTTTATCTTTTGAATGTAGATGAGTTTCCTATATGCAGCAGAAAGTTGGGTTATGTATTTTAATCCATTTGGCCACTCTGTCTTTTGATTGGTGAGTTCAGTCCATTAACATTTAGGGTTATTATTGATATATAATTGTTTATTACCATTTTGTTAAATGTTTTCTGTGTGTTGCAGACAATACTTTTGTTCTTCTCTTGCTCTTAAAGATATTTTGAAAGCATTTATGTGGTGTTTGGTTTCCCTTTTCATTTTCTCCTTTGATTTTTCTATAGGTTTGTGGTTTGAGGATATCCTAGAGTTTACATAAAAGTTTATATGCTTATAACCTGTTTTAACTTGAAAAGAGTGAACTCTTGACTTCATTCTAACATTTGACATTTTTATTCTCCTTTCCACATTTTATATTTTTGATGTCTTGCTCTTTCTAATGGGGTTTCTTTTCAATTTATAGAACTTCCTTTAGTACTTCTTGTAAGGTTGATTTAGTGGTGATGAATACCTTTAACATTTGTTTGCCTGTAAAGCTCTTTGTCATTCCTTCAATTCTAAGTGATAATATAGCATGGTAGAGTATCCTTGGTTGGAAATCTTTTTCTTTCAGTACTTTGAATATATCATGCCATTCTCTTCTGACCTGTAAAGTTTCAGCTGAGATATTCACTCACAGTCTAATAGGGCTCCTTTGTATGGAACTATTTTTTTCTTTAGCAGATATAAAAATTCTCTCTTTACCTTGTATTTTTTGTCATTTTAATGACAATATGTCTTGGTATAGGTCTATTTGGTCTTTTGTTTGTTTGTTTGTATGTAACTCTTTGAGCTTCCTGTTCTAGAGATGTGTTTCCTTCCTCAGGTTAGGGAAATTCTCAGCGTTATTTCTTCAAATACAGTGTCTCCCCCTTCTCTCTCTCATCTCTTCTCCTTCTGGGACCCCTATGATATGATTGTTGTTCCTCTTGATGTTATCCATGTATCTCATATCCTGTCATGTTTCATTTAATTCTTTTTACTCTTTGCTGGTCTGCTAGGGTGCATTCCACTACTCTATATTCTAGCTCATTGACTTGACTAGAGGCTCCTTCCAGCCTACTGTTGAGCCCCTTTATTATGTTCTTTAGCTCAGCAATTGTGTTCTTTAGCTCCACAGATCATTTGGAACTGCCTCACATTTTCTTTATCTTTGTTGTATTCTCTTTTTATTCCCCCATTGTTTTTCTGATTTCAGTGAGTATCATTAAAGCTGTTACATTATAGTCTTCATCAGACAGTATACTTAATTCTGTAGCATTCTGATTTTCCCCTGGAGTTTTGTTTTGATCCATAATTTCACACATATTTCTCTGTCTCTTTTATGTGTTTGGCATTCTGTGTTTATTTTTCCTTAGGCCTCCCTGGAGTGAAAGCCTTGTGTTAGGGTATTAGGTTGCACAATATAGTCCCTGGCATTGGTCTGGAAAGCTGAGTTTCCTTTAATTGTGTGATCTCAGCACTCATCAGGACTGTTGAGACTCTACATCTCACCCTGCATTGAGGCCTGAGACTCCAGTACACAGGTCAGAGTTAGGGTAAGGAGGCAGAGTTTCTCCCCAGAGTCACTGTTATGAACAAGGAACAAGGAAAGAAATACAAAAGTTGTGGGCCCTGTCCACAAGCAAACCACAGTCCCAATCAGAAGCCACAGGAGAGTCTCGGTCTGTTTGTAGCAAAGTGCAATCCCTGCAAAAATCCCTCTGTCCTCCAGAGGAGAAGCATTCCCAGAAGGACTGTAAACAAGCCCTGGGCTCTGGGGTGGAAGTTCTAAGAAGTACCAAGTAGATAGCGAAGCTGTTTTGCTAAAACCCTAGACTAGTAGGAACTGCCATGTTGATGGAGCCCTTCCAATTACTTTCCCCATGCAAGGAGTTGAATGGAAAGGCTGCTGTGAGCGTCAAAAGTTCCACACAAGTACACTGCTAGTGGAGAGGGCAGGCATTTCCCGGTGGGTTTTTTTCTGCAATGGCAGCCTCCCATGTTTTAGCCCATGGAAGGGTGTCTTTGTTCACAAGCAAGCTAGTCATCCCTCCACCCTAGCGACTCTAAACCACCTTCCAGTTATGGTGCCTTCACTGAGGGAAAAAGTTCTTCAGCTCTGGAAGAGTGTCAGTTTCACTGGTCCCTCCCTTTGACCCTGGGGTGTCTGAACAGGGTGGTGTGACATCTAGACATATCAACTTCTCCTACAATTTATGAAGGCAAATGTCCTTTCACTTTGTGGAAATGTTGGTCCTATTTCTTTTTTCTTTTTCTCTTTTCTTTTTAAGGAAAGGTACAGACAGCAGAGATAGGCAGGCAGGAAGAGAAAGAAGGAAGAGCACTTTCTTTATTTTATTTAGTTGTACATCCTTGTTCTCACTGGCCCTGGTATAAAAATCTGGGTCCCTGGAATGTATGTGGACTGCACCAGCTATGGCGGCTGATCAAACCACTACTCTCTCAGGATGCACTGAACCCATTTCTTTTCAAAGGTCATAGTTAATGAATAGGTGTTGTTTTTCAGCTGTGTTTGTGGGGAGGAGTTGAGCTAGAGATCTTAATAGCACACCCTCTTGGAACTGGAGCTTTGTTACTTTTTAAGGCATAATAATTTTCTATTGTTTATATGTGTATCATATGCTACATTTTATTATCCATTTGACCATTTATGGGGGCCATCTATTTCATTGTACTATATGTCTGTTATTATATGTTTCACACTGTTTTGATTATTATGACTTTAGTAAATTTGAAAAACAGGATATGTGAGTCCTCGAACGTCTGTTCTTTTTCAAGAGAATTTAAGCTACTGGGGTCCCTTGCAATTCTATGTGAATTTTAGGCTGGGTTTTTCTATTTCTCCTGAAAGTGCTGTGAGATTTTTGATAGGGAAGGCATTAAATTTGTAGTACTGTTATCTTAACAATATTAAGTCTTGCATTGGATGGACACAGAAGTCTTTCCAAGTATTTATTCCTTCATCAATGTTTTATGATTTTTGGTACCCCTTGCATTTTTAATTCAGAAAGCATGTCTTTCAACCCTATGAATACTTTTCTGTTCCTGAATTTTTTTTTTGTGTGTGTTACTCTTCTAAATTCAATTTCTTTGTATTTCTGTCTCTTTTATGAGTTTGCTTCAAAGGGAACATTTTCTCAAATTTCTTAAATTGATATTCTTCTTCCCAGTCTCTAAGACATATCCTTAGTATAGAGATTTTTAAAAGAAACAACTAGGTTATTCAGTAGAAGATTTGGATGAGTTCTGTTAGAAGTCATGTAAAATCTTGTTGAAAATGTGAAGATTCCAAGCTAAAGAAGATGGGAAAATATAGGTGCAGTGTATTTTTCTCTTGGACAGGCAGGGATGCAGTTGTGTTTCCAAGGTCAGGAAGAAGCTGAGGTCAACCTCAAAGGGAAATGATCAGGTACAGATGCTGGAGCATTGAAGTACAAATTTTCCCACCATCTACCACAGGCTTTGCTTCTCCTGCCCTGGAATTCCAGGCTGACCAGTCCCTCCCTCATACCCTTTGACAGCTCTATTTTTTTCAGAAATTCTTCCAAGTATCTGGCATGTATATGATGCCCTCTCTTATGTTCCAGCAGTGAAAAACATTTTCCCCAATTACACTGTTTTAGCTGTTTCCACAGCACTTTGGAAAGAAAAGGTGGGGGGAAGGGTAAAGTGTGTGGATCCAGATTTTTTTTTTTTACTGGAAATTTCACCTTTCTTCTAAACTTTTTAAAACAAAGCATAACAAAACAACTGGGTCAAAGTAATACAATGTCTCATCCAACCTACTAGCCTCACTTTACTGCTAAAAAAAATCATTCTTAGAGAGACTTAATTATTGGCTCACATCATATCAATCAGTGTCAGCAGAACTTGATTATAAAAAAAACTTGTCAAATTAAAATTATAAATCCAATTACTTTTCTACTACTCTATATAGACTACCCAAGTCACTCCTACCATATGCATGCTGCAATCTTTTATTTCTTATCTGCAGAATACTCAAGTAGAAATAACCACTGTGTATATATGCAAATCCGATGTATGTATGTATGCACTCGTATCTATATATACTCTTTTATTGAAGGCCTATTATGTAGCAATAATCTAGAATACTTTTCTCATCTATAATAAGAGAAAATTAGAGCACCTTCCTTATAAGGTTATTAGGGAGAATTATTTTCATTACACATATGATACAGCTGGAGATACTGAGGCAAAGAAAGTACAAGGTCACTGTTGCAAAAGCATAGGAACCTGCATTTGAACCTAGGCATCATGGTCACAATGCTCACACTCTTAATCACTGTTACTTTAGGGCTTCCCACTATTTAACTGTTATACACCATTTTAAATTAAAAACAAATACAGGCACTCACAATTCACCACCCCAAACCCTTTGACTTCTTCAAGAAAACAGTTCCCTGAAAGCATACACCCTCTGCACATGTCATCTTCATGGTCTTTGGATAATTTCAGGTTAGAAATTCTCTGAACAAAAAGGTAAAGAGATAGCATCAGTATTTCACAGATGGGGTTAAGAGGTTAAGTTTCTTTCTTATTGCTTAAGGAATTGGAGTGCAAGCCAAGAATGCTTGGCCCAAACTGCTGAATGGAAACCAAGAGACCACACTTCTCTGCCCCTCTCAGTCATCTTTGGGTTTGGTTTAGAGTGTGGTTTTGCCATTAGTGTCACAGGGGAAAATGACATATTCTAAACACATCGCTTGATTCTTGGAGCAGAATGATTACAGCCTGTCATTACCAAGAGACATAGTTCTAAAGGCCTTTGCTAAATTTAAAAATAACAAGAGACAAAAAGAATCTTCAGATACTTTGAACTTGAAAAAAACCAGAATCCGTTTCACTGTTAGGTATTATTCATTTAGGTACAAGTTTTGTTGACAAAATTATGAGAACTATAAGGGAACATTTATTCATTTATTCTCTTGTCTTTTTGACGGACAGATAACATCACAGGGTCTGAGTCCATGGGAAAGTTCCTTAACTCATTGTGCCTCTCTCTGTTTTATCATCTGAAAATGAATACAATCCCACCACCGCCCCCTCCCCCGCCGCACACACACCCTCGTAGAGCGATTTGGGCAAATGACAATGTCATACTAAGTGTCATTAACATTGTGGTTGTTCTTGGACTTCTAACAAACAGCTTAAAGATCACCCCAAATTCCCCTGGACATACCCTACTTATCGCCTAATGGCACATTTAACAGTAATTTAAATTTGAGTGGAGGCACACCCTATTCCAATCATCCCACCGTGTCCAACAGCTCTTCCTGCTTCACAGCCTTCTCTGAAATGTCAATGTTGGGCCAGTCTACAGAGTGGGACAGAGGCAGAAAATACTGTTTCATCATGATGCCAGATAAAGTTATTTTCTCTTTTGCTAATGGTTCTGAGAGACTTCTTCTAGACAAGAGCACACAGGCAATTCTTTTGGGGAAGTTTGTCTAAGGGTTACTCTCATTTCATCATTATGATGGAAAAAAAGAATCTAGCTTAGAGTAATTCAGCAGGTCTGCAAACAGACCTATTTGTGAGAGCGGTGTGGTCCAGGAATCCTCACACACTTCCTCTAGAATTCCTCTGTTAAGAAACTAAAAGTATACCCTGGCATTGTAGAATTTGAAGTGGATCCTCAAAAGCAAGACATAGATTCAGCATTCTTTTGTTTTAAAAACAAATGTGGGTGCACCCTGGTATCTTAATGGTTAAGCCCATCAGACGCGGTCCACACTCTACATACATCCCGAGGTTCTGGGTTCATACCACTGTGGAGTGGGGTGAGGAAAAATCAAACCAATACGAAAAACTAAATAAAATAAAAAATAAATGAAATTCTTCTTCTTCGTCTTTCACCTTGCTTCCTGTCTCTCTTCACCTTTATTTTTGCTTGCACGTTTCCTTTATATAAAAAAATGTGCATTTATTGTCTATTCCATATATATACAATATTGGTTTTATAGAAAATCATACTGGGTTCTTAATTTTGGAGTACAATTCATGCTCCAGGAAAAAAAATGTATCCCTTGTCTTTGTGTAGAGTACATTCATATCAAGTTTGGGCGAACATAATAGAGAGAATACAGACTTTAGTGTGGACTCCAGTTCAGGTGTATATGTTACCACACTTCTATGAATCTTTTTTATACATAAAATGAAGAGAACGATGCCCACCATATGGTGGTGTGGTGAGACTTTTGTGAACTAACACATAAAAAGTGCTCAGCAGAGAGCGTACTATATCACAGGTACACAGGAAATGTTACTTCCCTGCCTCACCTCATGGGGCAAATACATATAAAGAACAAAAATGACAGACCAGCATGCAGAAATACTCTCGTCTGAAGGAAGCCAGCAGGCAAAAAGCAGTCAACAGAAACAAAGGATGGTAGATTTTTCATATCCAAAGTTAGACAGCCAAAAACAACAGATTTTCCTGTGACCCACTATTGGTCAACATTAGGCAACTTCACAAATGAAGTGACTCACCTGTCCATCACTCACTCCTAGCCCCTTGGCTTCCAGAGCAGAGACTTGGGTCTTAGATGCAGTGCTGCCTTTGATGGGTTCTGAATGCCTCCTAGTGAACGTTAGGGTCAGCCTTGGTTACTTGCCCTCAACAATATTTTTTAACTATTAAATCTTTTGAGTGTAAGAAAGGTATAGAGAGAAAAAAAGGGAAATTTATGAAATAAAATATTACAATTATTGGCACCTTTGATGTATATTTCCCTTTAGTCACCAGAGATAATCACTATCTTGATTTTGATAATAAGCCCATTGTAAGTTGAAAATACCATAGTCAAAAAATACATTTAATACACTACCCACTGAACATCATAGCTTAACCAAGCCTACCTTAAACATGCTCAGAACACTTACATTAGCCTATAGTTGGGAAAAATCATCTAACACTTACATTAGCCTATAGTTGGGAAAAATCATCTAACATAAAGGCTATTTTATAATAAAGTATTGAATAATGCCCCCCATCCTCCTGGCCTCCTATATGATCCCCCAACTCTTTTTCTCAAACAGATTGTACCCACATATGACTTGTTCGTGTTATATTATCTGGTTTGACCAAGTATACTCCTACCTACTTTCACCTCCAACTTCACATTGACCTAACATATGACAGTGAAGTCCTAACTTTAAAAAGACTCCATCAACTTACACTAAATAGATGTGGTCTAACAAAAAACAGAAGATACTTGCTTATCACCTACTTTAGAGGTGACCACTTCCAGATTCCATCCAAGAAGATGATTCAGGACTCCTAGTCTTGCACAGAACTATGGCAAAATACTACTCTATCATATGCCCCTCACCGTGGTCAGTAGTGCTGAACTCAAGTGTATCAACCTGACTATTCTAGATGCCCACCAACACCATGAAAGACACAGACATTATTGAACTAAGAGGAACATGAAATTGAAGGTTCTTATAAGCAGAAGCTATATATTTGGACAACTTTGAATAAAAGCCCATTTCCCACCACTCACTCCCCTTCCCTGTAAAATATTGCTCAACTAGGGGAAAGGATTAATGGTGGGGGAGGAATTATGGGAATTTATTTCAAAAGCCAAGTGATGACATAGGAAACTTCATGGTGAAATCTACTACACAAATGAGTTGTTAACCAAAGTAGAATTGCGTAAAAAGGAATTTTTGTTGTGCCATGATTAAATAAACCCTTGATCCCCTCCCTTATGCCAACTTAGACTGCAATCTTTCCCAATTCTTCAGTGGACTCCTTTTAATGAAATTTTATTTACTAGACTCAGCTTGACCTTGTATCATATTGTGGATTCCTCCTACCTGCCAAGTGTGGCCAGAAGATGCTCAAGTTCATTTCGGCTCACTTTTTTGTCCCTACATAAAATCAGATGGAGCATTCTGAGTGGAAGGGACCTGGCAGATCTCACAGTTTTGCACGTTCATTTTACATTTGAGACATCAAAAGTTCAGGGAGGTTAGCTGACATGCATAGGAAGTGGCAGTACTAGGATTCAATTCCAAGTCTATCTCCCTCCATAGTCACCTCCTTTAAATGATACTGATCAGAGCCATGAAAAGGATAAGAATATCTTGTAAAATAATGTAGGTGTAAGCATGCAGAGATCTGACTGAGTTCTGGGTCACTACTATCTTTAGAGTTCCAGAGAGAAGGGAAAGCTTGCACAGGTGTATGAGAAGTAACAGCTGATGAGGCAGACAGAGATTGCAGTGGTAGAATGAAATCAAAAGAAGAAAGTGTTTGAATTAAGGGGAGAGGTCAACTGTGTCTCATGCTATAAGAGGCTGAGTTAAGCTGAAAACAAAAAAGTGGTCGTTGGATTGGCAACATGGAGAACCTTGGGAACCTTGACAAACACAATTTCCCCAGTGAGGGCTTCCAATTTGAAAGCAAGGAATGAAGACATGTTCCTCCTTTTCTCTCAGAAAGCACCCCCAAACCAGAAGAATGTGAAACAGAATCACAAAACACATATTGGAAGAAACTAAAATATTTAAAACCTAAAAACACTATATATGAAGACAGCAAGAGGATGGAGAAATGACAAATGATGTAGTGTGGAGAAAGCAAAAAAAAAAAAAAAAATTCCAGTAGGACATACGGAAGAAGAATGAGTTTTGTGATCTTGATGAATCCAGAAAACTCAAGAACTGGAATGACAAGATACTGAAAAGGGCAAAAAAAGGGATAGGCGGAAGGGTGAAAAATGGGATATAGTTTAAAATTTATTAAATGAGCTGTTCAGAACCACCCGCCTCTATTGCTTTCTGAAGAGCGCCCCTTCTTCAGCCCCACTAGACAAGAGAAGTATATTTTCTGAGAAAAATGAACAAAAGTAGTTTCATAGTCAGGATGAGCAGGCATATGGAGATTATGGAGACATCTGCATAACAAATGTTACTATTTTCAGTCCTCCCCTTTGTCCAAATCCAGATCTAACACCTAAAGAAAGGGTTTGAAAGCTACTTTCCATAGAAATAAATATATCCGAAGGGAAAAATGTTCATACACTGATATTTGAAAGTCTTTAACAAAAAGTCTGTTGACAAAAGCTGATCATCTACCAATTGGCACACTTCACCATGCACAGAGCCTGTACAAGTCTCAGTCTTCCTCATCTGATGTGAACAGAGGGCCAAGGGGCACTCCATCTTAAAGAAAGTCTTCACCAGGAAAGAGAGTGGAGTAAGGAAACAAATTTTCTTCCAGGAAGTTGTGTTGTAAAGAGAGTTGCTCTTGACCAGTTGGTCAAAATATAGAGGGAGATGTGGGGTGATAGGATTTTTTTTTTAAAGATGAGAGATACTGGAGTGTATTTATATGCTGGTAATCAGTCTCTAGTATTTCTCTTTCTGACTCAAGACAAATGTGTATTTACAAATGTTTAGAAGACATTAAGTATGTCTGCTTTTGGTTAGAATATAGAAGGATATGAAAAGTCTTCATTTCCTTGGTCAAGCAGAAAGTCGAGACAAATAAATTTCTTATGTTTCTATGGGGCTAGCAGATACACAGGAAGCACTGATGAGCTGAATTAGAAGGAAATAAGCCCTTTGAGTTAAACACAGATCTACAGAAGCTTCCATACTTGGGGATAGATGCCTGGTCTGGGTATAAGCAATTGGAAACGTAGGTCAGCTATGGACTGATACTGCAGGGATGAGGAAAAATCGATTTAACCATAGACCCAATGTGTACCAGAGGGATGGATTATCTGAAAAGGTCCCAGATGATAAAGAAATCTCTGAGCCTGTCAACTCTCCCCTCTCAACTGTACCTGTATATTTTTCTAAGAAAGCACCAGCAGGGAAGTTGCTGAAAATTAGAGAAAAATTGTATAAACCCATGAATTCTTGTAGTGCTTGGATTCTGAAGTCATACCAGAGTTAAATACAAAGGACAAGCAAAAATTCTGAAGCTGCACCTAACTCCTGCCCAACTGAGAGACCACAAAGACAGGGCAGAGAGGAAAATTGGAAGTGAGCTAATAACAGGAATCACACTCTAATTGAAGCTGTGGACCAGCCTAAGTCAATATAATTCAAGGAGGAATCTAAATAATCAGCCCCCACCCTAATTCACAAAGATAAAAGCCTTGTATTTGCAGAGAGTAAACAAATCAGTATTATACTAAGCCTCCACTGCTTTTTTTATATACAGTGTCTGAAATGCAATTATATGATTATGAGACATGAGAAGTAAGAGGACATATGACCCATAATCAAGGAAAACAAACCACAGATGACTCAGTTATTAGAATTATCAGACAAGGACTTTGAAGCAATTATTATAAACATATAAATAATATTTAGGAAAAGGTAAATATAATGGAAAAAGACATAGGAAACAATGAAAGTAAAGAAAGAACAAGTGAAGACTGTGGAAATGAATGAAGACAATATCTGTAGCACAAGAATTATTGAACTTAATAGAAATTATATAAACTGAAAGAGAGAAAGGGAAAAGATTAGAAATATTCAAAGAATGAACCAGATCCTCTGATTTGAAGGATATATCAAGTATACGGTATAGTTTAAAGAATCCCAAGCAGAATAAATACAAAGAAAACATCATCTGAGTACATAAAAGTCAAATTTCTGAAAACCAGAATACAAAGGTAACTTTAAAATTAGTCAGATGGGGAGGAGAAACAGAAGGACAACTATGAAAATAACTTACATTTCATCAGAAAAGACTACATGCAATTAAAAAACAAAGGATAATTATCTTTAAATAGACGAAAAGAAACTCAATTTACAACTCTATATCCAGTGAAAATATCCCTAAAATTGAAGTCAAAATTAAAACATATAAAAAAAAAAAAAAGAATCATCACCAGCAAATCTGCACTACAAAACCCAAAAGCTAAAGAAATTCTTCGAACTGAACGAAAATAGTACTAGGTGTTATTACATCACAACAAAAGGGGGGATAATAAGTGATAGCATATGATACAAATATTATTAAATTTTAATTGACTAAGACAGTAGCACTGTATTTTGGAGTTCATCACATATGTAGAAGTAGAATATATGTCATAGCACAGGGATGAGAGGGAATATATGGAAGTATAACATAAAGTGTTCTTCCATTTTATGAGAAATGACATAATATTAACTTATGATAGACTTATAAAATGAGGATGAATATTGCAACACAAACTGCTAAAATGAGAAAAGGATGTTACTAACAAGTGTTGGCAAGTGTATTAGGAGAAAGAAACCTCATACTTCGTTGATTAGAATGTAAATTGGTGCAACCATTTTGGAAATAGTACAAAGGTTCTTCAAGAAACTAAAAACAGAGCTACTATATAAACAGTAATCTCCCTTCCAGGCATCTACCTGAAAAATACGAAGTTTTTAACTCAAAGGTATATGTACTCCCATGTTCATTCCAGCGGTTTTTACAATAGCTAAGATATGAAACAATCTCAGTGCCCAATGATAGATGATTGGGTAAAGAGTACATGGTATTGACAAAAAGGAACAGCTATTGCAAAAAAGCCAAAGTAAAAGTTAACAGTTGCGACTACATCAAACTGAAAAGCTTATGCATAGCAAAAGAAACCACCATTAAAACCAAAAAACAACCCATGGAACTGTGTAAGATATTCACACAACATACATCATTTAAGAGCTTAATGTCCAAAATACATAAAGAGTTCACACACCTCAACAATAAAAAGACAAATGACTGGGCAAATGAACTGAATAGATAACTATCTAAAGAAGACACGCAGATGGCCTACGGACACCTAAAAAGTGTTTGACAGCACTCATCATCAGAAAATAAAAACTCCAGTGAGGATGGCCTATATAAAAAAAACTAGAAATAACAGGTGTTGGAGGGAGTGTGGAGAAAAAGGAACCCTCCTACACTGTTGGTTAGAATATAACTGGTGCCACATCTTTGGAAAACAGTATGGAAATTCCTCAAATATATAAAGATGTACCTACCATTTGACCCAGCAATCCCACTCTCAGGCATATACCCAGAAAATACAAACTCTCTAACCAGAAAAAATATCTGCACCCTTATGTTCATGGCAGCACAGTTCGCAATAGCCAAAACACTGAAACAACCTACGTGCCCATCAAAAATGACTGGATAAAGAAGCTATAGTAAATATATATACTCAATGGAATTCTATGCTGCTACTACAAAAATGAAATTGCACCCTTTACAACACCCTAGATGGAAATGGAAGGGATCATGTTAAGTGAATTAAATCAGAAAGAAAAAGAGACAGTCATTCACTCATTGTAAACAAAAGAAACAATAAATATTACCATTAAAAATGTGCATAAAGAGCAAGAACTAAATCTATATGTAATTATAACTTGAACGTCATTGTATTTTCAACATTGTACATTCAGAAATTATGATTTCTGCACATATGGGTTTATACTATTTTGGAAAGCAAAGTTACCTCAAAAAATTTTAAATTAAAAAAATTATGTGCTATATATACACACTGGAATACTACTCAGTGATAAGAAAAGATGAAACTATCATTTACAGCAAATGAAAAGACCTTGAGAGAATTTTGCTAAGTGAAAAAAGGCAAATGGAGAAGGACAAACATTGGATAATTTCACCTAAAAGCAGAATATAAGAAAAGAAAGTAAATTAATGAATATACCAAAAGAAAAATAAATCAGAACAGAGGTTGCCAGATGGGAGGAAAGCAGAGAATGGGAGCAGGATAGACGGGATTCAGTGGGTAGTGATGGTCTTTTTTTATTATCTGTTTAATAAATATGAACAGGAAAGGAGAGAAAAAAAGACATGCTACTATAAATCCTACAGCTGTTAAAAGATAATAAAGGAATATTATCAACTTTATAGAAATCAATTCAACAATCATAAAGGAAATAAAAATATCTCTCCTTGTTGCTGTGTGTTACACCTCACTGAAATATCTATACTTTTTTCTACAGTACAGAGGTACTTCGGTTTAGTGAGCATCTTGTTATCGTTGATCATGCTGATCTACCCTTGAATAAAAGTCTGAAAGAGCCTGTGATGTATATACATCATAAACAAATGATTACAGAGTTGGTTGTGGAACTTCCATGACTCCAAAAATAGTAGCAAAATGTCTTTAATTAATCTGTGTTATTCTGTTCTGCTCAGTTTGTGTTGTTTTGTGGCCAACACCGAAGTGCTAAGACCATCTGGCAACACTATGAGTGCACCACTAGAAATGTGTTTACTGTAAGAGTTGAGGCTCCGAAGCCAACAATGTAGGACATTTGAGCAAAGTCCAAGTCCACAGACGCTCTGTTACCAGGAGGCAACAAGTTGACAATGCAGAGCTGACGTTGGGTTATTTGAGGGGCAGCTATGGAGTTCGTTTGTACAGATTGAAAGTGTGGTTGATATTGCATTAACCCCAAAGAGGATTTTGCAGTAAGGACATCACTACAATAAGGGAGAAGAGTTTTTGGCTTCTTAATGTTCTTAGTGGTCTGACCCTAGAATATTTTCATTAGCAAATATTATCAAAATGCCACAGCACAACCAGAATCCAAGAAAGGAATCTTGAAGTATAGAAAAATTCCCAGGGCAACAGGAAGTCCAGCAGACACTGTGACTGATTCCCCTCCCCGCCCAGACCAGTGTAATTCTGGGTGCATGGTACACACTCAAAAAATAGTTGTGGGAGTGAGTGAGTCGATGAATGGATACACCGAAACTGGAATCATTCATTCAACAACAGCTTCCTACTGTATGCCCATTATTAAAGATTGCAGGGGCTGCAAAGGAAAGCAAGACATGTGGTCTGAAAACCCTTAACTTCTATGCAGGAACACTGGCAGACATGTGAAACCACCAAGAAAACGGGAGACTCTTTAATAGCAGCCTCTCCTTGTAGGACTCCCAGTCTCTCATTTCCCAGGAAGATAACATTTCATTTGGTAATAACCAAGTCCTCAGAGAAATTCTTATCACCCTTTGAAAAGATCTTTCCCCTAGTTTTTTTCCATTCCTGAGAGCATAAAAAAATTGTCCCTAATTATTAATCATTCTTTTGTCCCAGAATTAAAATATACCTGTAATTCCCATGAAATCTTCTGTTTCATTTACTTAGATGTTGTGGGGCTTAAGAGAAGGGGCAGGGAGTTGGGAGGTGGGGCCACTAAGTCACCTGATCTGATGAAAGTAAGGCATATGGGGAGGTTGTCACTGCCTGGGCCCAGTGAGTTCATAGCTTGCCAAACACAAAGCATCAAGGAGAAGGAGAGTTTCCAAAACACTCTTTGCTTGTTCTGGTATCAAGAAAATAGAAAGCTCAAGAAAAGACTTGTAAAGAAAGGAAATAGGCTTAGAGCAAACACTCCAGTTCCCAGACTTTCCTTGGCAAGGCAAAAATACAACAAAGCCAAGGAACCTTTTCCACACCCCCAATATGCCTTTTATAAGCTTCAGTACTGACACAATATTCCAACTTCAGTGTTGCCAAAAAGTTCCAAGCCTCACTAGTCCATGACCATTCTTATTTAGAATGCCCTCTCTCCTCTCACCTAATTGTCAGAATTGTCCCTCAACCACAGCTCCTCCCAGAATTTCTGAAGGTCACTACCTCTGTATGCTCATGAACAAACCTTCATTTTCCTATCCCAACTTAATTCCTATATCCTAGCCTCATTCTCGTGCTGTCTTGCCTCTGCTGTCACCCTCATAGAAACTGCCTACCTGTAGGACAAAGCTGCCCTCTGCCAGGTGTCTACCAGGTGACAGGCCTTAACCCCTTAGCTCCATGGCCCTGGATGTTGCCTTCATCCTTATCTTTCCTTCCGATGCCATTTCTCATTGCCAACCAACAAAGTTGAGATTCCACTCTGGCTTTTGATGGGATTTAATAAAATATTGGAGGTCATGTAAAAGCATGATTCAAAGTCTGAAAAAAAAAATCTAAACACGCCATTACAGAATCAATGTCATTAGTTATTAAATGTCCTAAGTGCTATGAAGAAAAAATTGGGGGCACCATGAGGAAGTCTCACAGAGGGAGTAATTTGGATTGGGGAGGTCAATAAGGCTACTTTAAGGATCTGGCATTTAAGTTTGGACAGAAAGTTGGGCAAGAATTAGCCCAGTGAAGAGCCTGACAAAAAGCACTGCCAGCCCCCGGGCAGTGGTAACTGCAGGTCTCTTGGAGGGCCCCATGGGGAATGGACTTGGTAGACCAGGAGCTCAAGAGAAGAGAATAGGGGCAGAGTGGAGCAGGAAGAGGCGGGTAAGGAGACAGGCTTCCAATGCAACACTGGATGGCCTTGGCAAAGATTTGGAATTTTGTCCCAAGTGTAAGTGACTGCTGTTGAAGGCTTTTGAGTAGAGGAGTAAATGGCATGTTTTGATCAGTATTTTGAGAATATTCTGGCAGCCATGTGGCACATGAGTGGAAGAGTGGCAAATCAAAAGATACCAGTGACTTCCTCGAGGTCTAAGCAAGAGATGATGGTGGCTCAGACTCAGCACTGATGGGAGAGATAGAGAAGGAGTCAGCTGCAGGTGTGCTTAGAGTCCAGTCAATTGGATTTGATGACAGATTATGCAGGGGAGTGGAAGAAGAGACAAGAGTCAAGGTGGAAGATCAGGAAGGCTTCTAGTTTCTGGCTTGGGCAGCCAGGCATGTGGTCTGATTTCTGAATACCGATATAGTACACTTCCCAAGTCTGAGTTACTTGGCCTCAAATACCACCTGACAGGTATCACACAGTCTCACACAAACTCTTTTTCAGTTTGTCTTCTAAAACCTCCAACAGCCTGGCAATTCAGCCTCACTCAGGATCACCTCTTCACATCAGTTTTAATAACATTAAACTTCCTTCTCAAACAATTGCCAGAATAGACCAGTAATTATAAGCTCCATGTATCTTCACTCAAACAGTTTTATCATAGTGATCGAGTATACAGCCTGTGGGTTCAAATCCTACCTCTGTCATGTAGAGGGGCTTTGAGCCAGTTTCTCTGTGACTAAATTTCCTTCTTTGAAATGTAGATAACAGTAGTTTCTACCTCAAAGAGCTGCCATAAGGCATAAGTGAATTAATTTTATGTGGTGTATTTTGAACAGAGTTCTTCACAGTGTAACACTGAGGTCCGTGTTAGAAACTGCTGTTTCTCTTCTCTCATTCAATCGTTATTGAAAACTTCCCACTACTCCAGCGCTGTGCTATGGTAGGGGGGGTTGTTGGCAGAGCAGAAAGTCATTTTTGAGTCAGACAGACTTGACTTCAAGTCTGCACACGCCCTCTTACCCACTCTGAGCCCAAGTTTTCTCACCTACAATAGGAGGGCAGTAACACCCGCTGTGTGGGTGTGTTGTGTGGACGAAATCAGAAATCTCTGACTGGTGCCTGTACACAGTGATTCCAGAGCATGTGTTATTAGGTTCTTTCCCTACTCAAAAGGAGCTTCTCTTCCAAACTGAAACAGTCCATCTCTGCAATCTGACACTAAAGAGACCTCAGAAGGTAATTTCAACCCTTTCATAGGCTAACGGTTTCTAATAAAAGGTTAATTCTTTTTCCGGAAATGATTTTTCTTTGCCATTATTAGCACAACATGGGGCAATTAAGAGATACTAATACGAATGTGGGCATTTTTTCCCCAGAGAGGACGGTCCACAAAGATTCTGTTTGGTCCCCAAACGTCCACATGTCCCACTGCCAGTCCAATCCTTTCCCAGTGCCAGAACCCACTTCCTCTTGCTCCCCGCTTGCCACCTTAAGCATCCAGGGTAAGAAAACACAGACACTAACCCGCAGAAACATTCTTGGTTGTCCTGGGAAGCGTGGCTTGCCCGGGCTTGTATTTTCGAAGCTGACTACATGGTTTCCTTTGGCACAGCCTTGTGGGTGGCAGTTCGCTCCAGAGGCCTGCCCATCCCACCCGCAGTCCTCGCAGCAGCCTTGTCCTGGCTTCTCAGCCCTCCGCTCCTCCTAGCTCACAACAGCCATTCGCGTCTAGATACAAAGCTGCCTAAGCTGCTGTGTGTCTCCTCAGGAATAACTGCATTTTAAGACTACTTTCCAAAGTAGAATAAAAACTTTGTCTTGTTAAAAGACGGGAAAACTATCACAAGCAGATGGAGATTGCTGCCGAGGGGCCCTTTTCTGCAGTCCTGGAAATCTCACTGATCCGACTGACTCTGGAGGATAATGGACTATAAAGACTTTAATGTCTAATAGCTTTGGGGGACTGTTGTGACAATATAGCAATAGCTAAGGAGATAAGAAAAAGTCTCACGAATATGGCCATCAACAGCGAAGTAAAATAATGCTATCATCATGTTAACGGACTATTTTTGGATTTCAGGGAACAGATCCGTCAGGGCCTTGAAGAACTGCAGAAGGTTCTGCCAGGAGGAGACACTTACATGCATGAAGGATTTGAGAGGGTAATTTTAAAATAATTTTCAACTCCAAATGTAAAGTATGATATGGAAACCTCAACATAGGATGACTGATGAGATCAGGCCCATTTATTAAGGACCTGCTTAACACTCAGTGGCAAAAGAGTAAAAATAATTCCCATGAGCCTGTACATTGATAGTTATTCAAAAGAACTAATTAAACAAATGTCTTTCCTTCCTCCCTGACACTGATGAAAGGTTGGTTAGCTGATACTGGGCTAATACGAATCATACTCCATGCAAATCTCCTCCACTCCCAAGATAAACTTTTTATATGGTGCTTTGGTGATAGAGACAGAATTTCAATGATTTCAACCTTAAGGAAAAGTAGTCCTAGACTAGAAGAAGTAAGACATTGATCCAGGTTCACAAGCACAATAATTCAGTGTCAGGGTAGCTTTAGATAAATATCACCCATCATATCTGAATGAAGCCTGAGTGAATTACATAAAGAATCAAGACCGAGTTATGCTATATATCCAGCCTCAGACCCTGCTACCCAGTATGGTATCTGAAACAAGTGGTTTTAGGACTAATGACTCGCTTTGTGTTTTTCAGGCCAGTGAGCAGATTTATTATGAAAACAGTCAAGGTAAGACTACATTATGAATTGTCATTTTGAATTGCTTGACTTCTTTTCTGAGTTTGCTTCTGAAAAAGACCTCAGTAAGTTAATTTTTTGAATGATATTATTGTCTATAATATTGGACACATACTTCATCATAAGGAAGGAGTGCATAGGAAGGCGACACGTATCAGGTCGAATTCTACTGTCTTGTTGCTGCCAAGAAAAGTTACATAAAAGTAATTAAGGTCCCATTGTGGGCCATGTGGGTTCCTAATGCCCATGAACAATTTTGCATGTTGAATTCATTAAATTAGTAAATACTTGGATGGGTTAGTAAAGTCTTAGATTTTTCATGTCAGTTTTCATTTATTGTGTCCTCCTCTGAGCTCCATGCATCTTCCTTACTGTGACTGGACATGACATTAAGATTAAGATAGAAGATTGATTTAAACTTTCCTTCACTTAAATGGAAAAATGTATAAAGTATACTTAAATAGAGAACCTGATACACAGAATTTCTTTTTCATTTTATTACTGTAATGTCTTTCATGGACTGCATTTCTTTATCTGTGGCAAAGCTCTTAAGAGGTGGATGATTACAATGGGAATTTTCTCAAGTCCTGTAGACGTGTCCACTTCTTATTTCATTCTAAACGGAAATACATAGAATAAACCCAATATCAACAGCAACCCTTGCTAATATCATCAGCAACATTACTAGAAGCCTAGAAGTCACTGAAGGGATTCTAGGTTTTGAGAACTGCTATAATAACTTCCAGACAATCTCTAAGTCATCATGATTATTATTCTTTTCCAAACTGGTGTGCGTATGTGGTCAACTACAGCCTGAAGAGAAGCGCCTCTGATGAACGGTTTAGGTGGCAGAGTTTGCGCTCAAGTCTTGGCAACAGTTACACAGACTTTTATTAAAAAGTAACCACTTTTGATTCACTGGAACTACTCCCACCTATTGGTCTAGTGACCCTTTCACCAGGCTTGACCACTTTTTGAGATAAGATTAAAAAACAAACAAACCAATCCAACACAAAACCTATCCCCCACATAGCATCTGTCCAGATGGCACATTTTCATGCTGGAGTTGCTTCCAGTGCCAAAAAAAAAGTTCCTGGAGATCATAGTGTTGACCTCGAGTGGTTGTACTTGTAAGAGATGGACTCCCAGCTCTAAGCGGGGGTTCCCCTTGGTGTGGCTGGAGGGACTGAGTGGGTCTGTGTTGTGTCGAGCAGGATACAGGACAGCCAGCGTCATCATTGCTCTGACTGATGGAGAACTCCATGAGGATCTCTTCTTCTATTCAGAGAGGGAGGTAAGTGATGGCTTGGCCTGTGTCTGAGCACAGACATGGAATCAGGGCTTCTTCCTTCTGACATGGGCTAGTCTTTCTACTCAGACAGCTCGTGCATGTCTGTTATAAATACATTTCTCTATAGATTTTACATAAGATATATAAAAATGTCATTTATTTTAAGTGAATTCTAGTGTCTTATATGTAGTAGATATTTTTCCTTTTCAAAATATTTGCATATTACTCCGTGCTTAAATGGATTTAAAAAACCCTACTATTTCTTTATTGAAAGCACTAAACCTAGCAGTTTTGAAATGCTGTATACCCTTTTAATCAACAACAAAAAAAATGTTTCCTCCATTTCCCCTCATATTTTCTACTCAAAAGCAGGAAGGGGAAGAATTACTTGGAATACATAAGAGTCAATTTTATCAGTATGCATTCACCATTGAGATTCTTACTCTAAAAACCAAGATTAAGTGGTAGCAAAATTGTCATTTTTCCTTCAATATTTCACTTTTCTTTTTATTTATGTTCTCATAAAGTACTCCTCAAAGCAAGTGGAAGAATTCTCTCTAAATGAAGCTTTCAGTTTATACAAAGAGATTTAGAAAATGAAGTTTATTGGAGAATTAAAAAGTAATGCTTATTATATTAGGCGATCCTTTCAAGTTTTAGGCTTGAACTATGTATCTGATTGGTCTGAGGCGATGAGGTCACCATGAGAATGTTTTCAAGCCTCATTAGTGACAAAGGCTCATTCAGGTCCGTTAGAAGAAACATAATAGAAAAGACTGGCAGCAAGGGAGAGAGATGCTGGCCTGGGCGAGGAAACAATCAGAGTATAACACTTCCCTCCCTCTAGCACCCTCCACTATTTAATTTAAATTCAGCTCCTTCAGCAAGCAAGAAGCATACAGGTGTCACCTGCTTTTCAAAAGTTTAAATTATTCCACTTTTACGAAAGACCCATGTTAGCACCTATTTTCACTAACCAAAAGAAACCCGAAGAGGACTTTTGCTTTTACAACAAAAGGAAAACACCAGAAACTGGCATTCAGTGTTCGTTTGGCAGCAGTTGTTTTCGAGACAGTGCTCACCCAAGGCAGAGAGTGGCCCTGGCGAGCTCCTTCCCCCAAATCATTCTATACAGACTGTGCATTCATCATATCATTCCTGTTTTCACTCGTATGTTCGTGTAAGATTTGGTAGGTTATTTTGGGGGTCTGGGAATACTCAAAAATTTTTCCATATAAATTAATGGTAATTGCTCCTGTTTCAGCATATTAAAGATTTCTTAGACTTCTCTGCACTTTTGGATATTGGGGGAAACCTGCATATACATCCAGTGTTAAATGAAAGCTTGGTATATGCTGGGCACTTTGCTGGACACTAGGGACACAGAGGTAAGACATGCTTGCTGCCCTAATGGGCCTTACCATGTGATAATGTTTAGCTTTTTGAAGCCTCTGTTGGCAAAGAGCATGAGGAAATAGTGTAGGTAAACACATTATTCCTCCTTCTCCCCAACTAATATGAAGATTATCCACAGTGTGAAAGCACAAGCAAATATGACACACTCCCTGAGCATTTGGAAAGCAAAAATCTCTACATTTTAAAGTTGAAACTCACTATATAATGGGAACACAAAATGGTTTGAGTCCTGAATAGCAGTCAAATATAGTAAAAAAAAAAAAAAAACCCTAATAAGGAAATAACTGAATGTAAAATAAATGATGGATGTCAGAAGCTTAAAATAGGGGTTAGTAGAAAAGAATTTTAGGTATGGCGCATACAAACTGGGAAAAATATTTGGAGTGCCAATGCCAAGGAGACTTTCTGAAAACAAAGAAGATAAAACTCAAGATATATGAAAAATGAATCTTTCCATTTTTGATAACTCTATATAAAGTCCAACTAAAGGAGAAGAGTTGCAGATGATTGCGCAGATAGGACTGTGTGCTGTGTCTAAAATTTATCATGAAGGCAGCAAGAAATGTAGGGAAAAGGATGTATGTTTCTGTCCCTTCTAAAATTCAGTGTTAGTCCTAAGTGGGTTTGAGTACTAAGAATGAGAGAAAAGAACATAAGTCAAATCAACATGCATATATGTTTACTATCAATTATTTATTAAGTACCTACTGTAGATACCAAGGATTTCCAATTTTTGTTTCCAATTCTGAAACATGGATGAACCTATGTATCACATATCAGAGCCTTTAATAAATCAAATACTAAAATCAAGCCAAAACCTGGATGTTATTCAATACTTATTTATAGAGATTATAGTTTTACCCACTCAGATAGAGGCCACAGTTCCCATGCATTAAACCAATGTGTTCTGTGGGAACGAAGAATACTTTATTCACAAAGAGTGGTGACATTTACGACTGTCTTCATACTAGATTTTGTGTGAGGAACTCTGAGTATATGGTCTCATTTAATCCCCCCAAATACTTCACAAAGCAAAGCCAGTTATTAAACTTAAGTATAGTGGGTTCCAATGGCCTCATCTTTTCCATTATACCATGTTGTCACTACAGAGGGAAAATATAAGCAAATAAAAACCCACAAGAGAAAAATAACAGATAATAATTTCCCCAGAATATTTAAGATAACTTGTCACTGTCTAGTTTCCTTCCCACCCCTTGTCCTTTCGAGTGCTTTATTAAGACTCAACTATGGATCTTTCCCAACACTTCCCATCAGATACTCTCCTTAAGTGCACAGTGCATCATGTTACAAAGTGTCATCCACTAGAGATATAAGCTCCTTGGAGACAGGAATCTCCCTCTCCATTGTAGTACTTGACCCACAGTAGGTATTCAATGAATGAACACATCAGTGCTCCAACTAATCACTGAAGTTAATTTGGCAAAACCAAAAGAACATTTGCCACTGTTTCTCTCTCTAATGTCTTTTTGTATTTTCTGGGGTGTTTTTCTTTTTAAACATTTGTATTGGTGTGATATCGGTTTATAACATCGCATAGGTTTCAGGTGCATAGCATTATTCTGACGTCTTTTCTTTATTGACCCAGGCTAACAGATCCCGAGATCTCGGTGCAATCGTTTACTGTGTTGGCGTCAAGGATTTCAATGAAACTCAGGTATGGCCATGGATTTCACTAAGCTTGTGATGATAGAGAACATGTTCATTCAGAGCAGAGGATGAATCCTCAGCACAAATACCCCTTACCTGGATTATTTTTCTAGAAACACTAAGCACTTAGTGTCAGGGAGGTGAAGCCATTTGCTGATGCAGTTGGGTGTCTTTAACACAGAACAGGTGGACATCACCTTTCTTGATTGACTTTCTTGATGTTAAATTGTCAAGATGTCAAAACAGATGTAGAATAACTTGGAAGACTTGTGTTTGTTTTTTATTTTAATGAATCTGATTTTCCAAGTTAAATGGCAAATAACCCTTTTCTCTCATTAAAAATGCAATGCATTTCAACACAAAAAATTAAAATAATTTGCAAGTGCAAAAATGTATATATGAGTATATAAAAGCAAGTTGTGTTAATTTTCTGACAACCCAAATAAATGTTCCTCAATGTATTTCATAATTCCTTTTTGCTTTAATGACATGCTACAATGCTCACTATGTATGATTAAGTGAATAAAATAGGGTTATAAAACAAGGGTAATACTATGAATCTATCTTTAAATAAATATGCACACCATTCCATAGAAACCCTGTGAAAGATTATATAAAATTAACAATAACAGATACATGGATAAAGGGAAAGATCATGAATGGATGGATGGCTAGACGGTTAGATGGATAGATGGATGCATGTATGAATGGATGGATGGATGGATGGATGGATGGATGGATGGATACATAGATGGATGGATGCATACATGGGTGGATGGATGGATGGGTACATGGATGCATGCATGAATGGTTAGATGGATATATGGATGGATGGTTTGATGGATATATAGATGGATGGATGCATAGATGGATGGATAGATGATGAGTAACTTTTTTTTTCTTTTTCTTTTAACATTCCTGGGTTTTCTGAAATTTCCCAATGACTGTGATCCTTTTGCAATCAGTAAAAATCTTGGCACTGACCATGACTGTGGCAATCACAGTGCCATACAGTTAGGAATTGCTCACAGATCAGCTTGTTTCTCTAGTCCTCTCCTCCATGAAGCAGGAACAGTCAGATCAGTTGCAAGTGTTCGTTCCTCAGTGCATGTAGGTGGAAGGCAAAGGTTCCCATTCACTGGCATCCCCCAACACCAAAGCCTGAATTTATGTTTAAAATTTCTGTGAAAGGAAACTTGAATCTGTTTGATTCAAACACAGTTGCCAACAGAAATTTGGGTAAATGGGAGATAAACGAGGCGACGGCCTGCCTCCAAATTCATAAATATATCAGCCCAGGCCAAATGTTCAATCTAGTTAGGCAATCTTACCTCTGCTCCTAAGAAGAAAAATATTAAAACAAATGTAAAAACAAGAGCCAGCCCTCCGGGCTCTCTCCAGAGTGGCCCTGATAAGTTTATTATTACTGAGGACTCAGATGAAAGTCTCAGATTCTTCTAGGTTCTAAATGTAGATATATTTACAGATGTTGTTTGGTAATGCTATGTGCTTAAAGCTTATATAATGTATAAACCAGTGTTTCATTAATAAAAAATGACAAAAATAAAAAATAATAAAATGAAGTAGATGGAGCTCTCTTAATGCAGTGACTTTCCTGAATGTTCTCTGTCCAAGCCTGACACATGTCCATGTGTGTTTTTGTCTCAGCTGGCCCGGATTGCAGACAGTAAGGATCACGTATTTCCTGTAAATGATGGCTTCCAGGCTCTGCAAGGCATCATCCACTCTGTGAGTAAAACAGGTCCTCTGACACGGGACACTAGGGCACTTTCTACCCCAATCTGCCATAAATACCCCAATACCATCTCTCTAAGGCTGGGTTTTTTCTGCTTGAGAGAACATACCTTTGTATAGCTTTGTATCTGTCATGACCCACTCCTGCCTTTTATGCACAGCTCTTCTTTCATTTTCATGTGCCAGTTCTACTCTACAATGGGGAATTAAAACTTGAAGGGAACCCCGCTCTGGCAGTGAGTCAAAATTCAGGTGGTCCCCAGTTCTCATTCTGGAAAGACTATGGCTAACAGTGTGCACTTGCCTGACCTCAACTTTCTCCATCACCACTGATGCAAGCTGCCCTCAGTACTTGCCAGTTCAACCTGTAGTTGGTCTTTGAATAACATTTCATTCAATGCCCTCTGGTTACAGTGTTGATGAGAGAAAAGAAATCCATTCTGGGAAGTGGCCAGTGTCTAGTTTGTATGTTCTCCCCACTTCTGTGGGTCTTCTCTGGGTACTCCAGTTTCCTCCCACGTCCCAAAGGCTCATTGGTGTGTTTAGATTGCCCCAAAACAATTGAGAGTCAGGGTGTGTGTGAGTGCACCCTGTAATGGAAGAGTGTCCTGTTCAGGCTTGGTTCCCACCTCCTGCCCTGAGTTCAGCATAGCATCCATCCACCTGTGACCCTGAACTAGAATAAGCCAGTTAGAAATGAATGAATGATTATAAATCATTGTTTAATATTAGAAGTCTTTGGATTTTTACTTAGAAGTTTTGTGATGTTTTTCTGACCAGAAATATGCCATAGGAACCGAATTCTTGCTTCTGTCAATTACCACTGCTTTTATTATATATTGTTTTGCGTAAAGTCACAGTTTCCAAGTACCTATCCACGATGTTAAGTGAGGACTTAACTTTAGATCATTTGACCATTGGAGGCACTTTTTACCATTCTTTACCTTCACTGATCACTGAAATCATCTAGCCACTTTTTAAAAACACCATTGCCTGAGCCCCTGATGTGTGATACAGACTGGCTTCAGGATTTTTAAGATATTCTCAGGAGATTTTAATGGAATTACTGCTTTAAATCTATAATTTCCAAATATGAGAACTTCAGCATTCTCTGAGGTTTGCACAGTCACCAGTATTCCTTTCCATCCCAGTCTGGGTTGCATGGAACAATTCCTCACATATAATAGCATTTTGTCACCCCATTCCTGTCAGTGAACAGGACACTGGCTTTCAGGACCTCTCTTCTACCTTCCATACCCAGGCTAGTCCCTTGTCCAACTAGACTATTGGATGACGCTGGTCCTTAAAGCCTCAGCCCAAAGCAAGTGTATGTGCCGCACCTGTAATGAAGTCCAGAGGCGCTAGAGTCTCCACCCTTAGAGTTTGTGACCAGACAGCCAGCCATATTTTCGCCAGTGGAAGCTCATAAGGCTCCAGATTCAGGGCCCAGGATGCAAATTCAAAGCTCTGAGAATCATTGTTCTCTTCAAATGTTAAAAAAGAGTTCTGATCCAGGATCTGACAGCTCCCCAGACTAACCTAGGAAACCAACATGGTTGTGACTTCTTGCTCCCTCTCTTCCCTTCCAAAGTTTGCTAAGAATTCTAGGAAAGTGAGAAATAAGTACTCTGGAGTTGGTCATCTCAGAGAATAAATGCTGTTCGAACTACTTAACATTAAATAGATCCTTGGATGACTTATTTCATTACTTTTCTTCTGTGTAAAAACCAGTTGTTGATGAGACTTACATCACAGGTTTGTGTGAGAATTATGCTGATGAAACTAATATTTTTTCAGGTTCATAATAGGTACTCAAGGTATATGAATTATGTCCTCATATACTTCCTTTCTCATCACACGAGGGACACTAATGTCAGTTTCCCTACCTTTTCTTAAGTATGTCTTAAAAACACCTGGAACTCTTGTTCACAATACTGATCCCAGATCTTATTCCCAAGAGCTTCTATTGTAGTCATTCTGGGATGGAGCCCAGGATCTGTATACATTAAATCTTCATTTTTTATTAAGGAAAAAAAAAAAAAAAAGCATTCATTGGACCTCCATAATTGTTCCCAACCTCCACCTTCTTCCTCTTTGGCAACCTCACGTCTATTGTCAAAGTCTGTTGGTTTATTTTTATTTTGTTTTATCATTTCATTTGCTTGGTTTCCTTAAATTATATCGGTGAAATCTTCCAATATTTGTTTTTCTCCCTCTGACTTCTTTCATCTAGCATGACCCCCCCCTTAGAGTTCCTTCCATTTTGCTTCAAATGGTAAAATATCCTCTTTTTATAGTTGCATAATATTCCATTGTTTAAATATACCACATCTTCTTTATCAAGTTATTTATCAATAGGCACTTAGGTTGTTTTTGTATCTTAGCAATAATTAATAGTGCTGCAATGAACATAGAGCTACATATATTACTTTGTGTTATAAAGACTTCATATTCTTCAGATATGCAGAAGTGAGATTACTGAATCTTATGGTAGCTCTATCTTTAGATTTTTGAGGAATTACCATACTGTTTTCCAAAATAGTTGAATAAGTTTATATTCCCACCAACAATGTACAAGGGTTCCTTTTTCTCCATACCTTCACCAACACTTGTTATTACTAGTCTTTCTTTGAAAAAAAATGTTATTCACATTGGCTGTTCCCCCTGACCCTGGGACAGGACATGAAACTGAGTCCTTAGGATATATATGTATTGTGCTCCTACAGAGGCAGCTAACCTAACTGTTACTCAACCTGGGCATGCCATTTTACTAGTCTTTTTAATGTAAGCTATTCTACAGGTGTGAGGTGATATCACCTTATGAATTTCACTTGAACTTCTCTAATAATAAATGATGATGAGTATTTTTTCATACGTCAGTTGGCCATCTGTTTTTCCTTTTTGGAAAAGTGTCTATTCAGATCTTCTACCCATTTTTAGAGTGAATATTTTTTTCTTTGTTATTAAGGTATGTGAGTTTTTTATACCTTGATATTAATCCCTTGTTGACTATATGATGTACATTTATCTTTTCCCATTCAGTGGGCAGTCTTTTTGTTCTGCTAATATTTTCTTTGGATGCACAGCTTTTTAATTTAATATAGTCCCATTTGTTTATTTTGGCTTTGCTTTCTTTGCCATTGGGGTCAATTCCCCAATGACATCTGTAAAGCTGATGTCATGGAGTGTATCACCTATATTTTTTTTCTATGCATTTTGTGATTTGGGGTTTTATATCCAAGTCTTTAATCCATTTTGAATTTACTTTTGCATACGGAATTGAAGAGTGATCCAGTTTCATTCCTTTGCATATGGCTGTCCAGTTTTCTCAACATTTGTTGAAGAGATTTTCCTTTTTCCATTGTATACTCATGGCTCCTTTTTCATATATGTGTGGGTTTATTTCTGGGATCTCAATTCTAGTCCATTGGTCCTTGTGCTTATTTTTATTCCTATACCATACTGTTTTAATTACTCTTGCTTTGCATATAGTTTGAAATCAAGTAATGTAATGTTTCCATTTTTATTCTTTTTTCTCAAGATTGTTTTAGATGTTCAGGATCTTTTGTGGCTCCACAAAAATTTTAATATTATTTGTTCAATTTCCTTAAAAATGTCATTGGGAATTTCAATAAGGATTGCATTGATTCTGTATATTGCTTTAGGGAAGATGGTCATATTAAAAATATTTATTCTTTCCATTCATGAACACTGAAAATCTTTCCACCTCTTTGTGTCTTCTGCTATTTCATTTAACACTGTCTTGTCATTTTCATTATACAAGACTTCCATCACCTTTGTTAAATTTATTCCTGTTTATTTAGTTCTTGATGCAATTGTAGGTGGTGTTCTTTTCTTAATTTCTTATTCTTTTAGCTCATTGTTTACATACAAAAATGCAATAGATTTCTGTGTTTTGACCTTATATCCTGCCACTTTACTAACCTCAAAAAAAAAAAAAAACCAACAACAAATGAAACGAAACTTAGTAGGAGCAATGTAATTATAAAATTCAGAGTGGAAATAAGGATACAGTACAAAAGACCTTTGAAACCAAGAGTTGGTTCTTCAAAAAGATAAACAAAATTGGTGAACCTCTAGCTAGGTTCACATACACAAAAAAAGAGAAAATTGTAATAAATAGAATCAGAAATGAAAGAGAAGTTAAAACAGATACCAAAGAAATACGAAGAATAATTAGAGACTTCTATGAACAACTTTGTCAAAAAATTTGATAATCTGAGAGAAATGCATGAGTTTTTAGAAATATATTGTCCAAATCAGGACTGAGCAGATGGATCACAAGTATGGAAATTGAAAGAGGAATCAAAATTCTCTCCAAAAACAAAAGTCCAGGACCAGATGGCTTTACCAGTGAATTTCACCAGACTTTCAAAAAGAATTAACACCTGTCCTCAAACTCTGTCCAATAATTGAACAAGAGGGAATACTCCTAAACACATGAAGTCAACATTACCTCGATATCAAAGCCAAACAAGGTCATCACACACAAAAAAGAAAATTACAGATCGATATCTTTGATAACTATGATAAAAAAAATTCTCAATATAGTGCTGGTGAACCAAATTCAACAATGTAGTAACACACTGTGATAAAGTGGAATTTTTTCCAGAGATGTAGAATGGTCCAACATTTGGAAATCAATTAGTATAATACACCACATGGACAAAAGGAGTGACAAAATTAATATGTTCATATTAATAGTTCAGAAAAGTACTTGACAGGGTTCAGCACTCATTCATGATAAAAAAAAAAACACTCAATAAAATGGAGATAGAAAAATTATAACTCAACATAATAAAGACCATATGCCATAAACAAACAGCTAATGTTATATTCAATAGTGAAAAACAGAAAGTTTTTCTTTTAAGATCGGGAATAAGACAAGGGTGTCCACTCTCATCACTTCTAGTTAATTTAGTATTAGATACCTTAGCCAGAAAAATTGCACAGCAACAAGAAATTAAAGGAATTAAAGTTGGAGAAGAAGTGAAACTATCACTATTTACAGATGCCATGACTAATATACCTAGAAAACCCTAAAGACTCCACTAAAAAAAACTTTTAAACCTGCATTTTAAAATTAGTCCCCCGGAATTATTTCAGAACTTTAATATATGTGACTTCATGTTGTTAGAATTGTTAAAAATAGGCCCAGCTAAAGTCAGGAAGGCATCTTATTCAAGATGTATTTGTTTGCAAGGAAGAGAGACCCACTCAAACTACCTTAAGCAAAAAGTGGAAATTATTAAAATGGTGGAGAAGTACCAGTTCCGATTTTGAATCCCAGGTGAGGGACTCCTGCTTTAAATAACTTCTGGGGTTAGAGTAGCATACTTGTCAATTTAAGCAACAAGAACTATAATAATCTGTATAACAATACCCAAATGATGCAAAACATGATTAACAACAGAACTTCAGTCTGATCCTGAGTCCTGTGGAAGATGAGATCGATCAATTTGGCAAGGAGCCTTTCAGAGAGGATGGAACAGACTAGACTCTCTAAATGACCAAGGAAGAGTGATGGTAGCACCAGAGAAGAGGTGACATGACTTTAGCCTTAAGAGTGGAAAAGAATAAAGCACATTCAGAGAATAATAATAATATTTATATGCCTGGTGGAAACGTGTAGAAAAAAGAGTCAGGAGTAATGGAAAATACGTGTAGACATTGGGTTAGAACTAAATTGACAAGAGTCTTAAAGAGGTTTTGACTCCGATTTAGTAGATATAATCATTGAAACATTTTTATCATGTAACAGGTGATATATAAGAAAAGAATCTAATGATAATGTCCATGAAAACAGGAGGAAGACTGGGAGACCCAGAGGTAGGAACCCAATCCTGTGGCTACTACGAAAGTCCTGCTTTCACATGGCTAGCGTCTGAGCAGGGACGACTCTTATCTATTCAAAGAGTCTTATGAATTATGTGCCTAACATTATTCCAAGAGTTGGTGCCTAGCCAAATAATTAGAATCTTTTTATTTCCATAAATTGATATTCCTGAATATTTCAACCTTAGCAGCTCATCCAAGTTCAACATGAGCCCTGATGTTTATAATGCTCTCCCTACCCCCAAATGAAAAAAATTCCAAAGCTGTTTAAGAAATTTTAGTGAAACAGTCTCCCAAAAAGGGAAAAAAAAGAATTGCGATTTCAGTCTCCAAACTTGTAGCTGAATGATAACATCCTTGCGAGCTTTCATCTGGGAGCTAGGCTAGTGGTTTTCATCCCCAACACTTGAAACCCATGTTTATGGCAGTTGTTGATTCGTTTGCTTGGACAAGCTCAGAGGTCTCATCTTTCTCAAGCCAGACAGAAATAATTACAGCCTAAAAGTTGGCTAACTTTTTAAGAAATAGGTTCATTTCTCCTTCTGGATAATGAAAAGAAAGCTCTCGTTTTCTCCCTCTTCTGAAGCATCTACTCCAGCTTGTTTTCATGGATTTTTTTTTTTTTTAATGTGTATGGCTGGTTATTTTCTCATAATAAAAAAGGACTGGGCTTAATTATGCTAAATGAGAGTACAGAGTAAGCTTTCAGTAAACTCAAATGGTTCATAAAGTTCTCAGCCCATAGTGACCTTATTTTTAAATCCCAAATCAAGATGCAGGGGCTAACATTTATTCATTCATCAACTACTCACAGAAAACCATTTATGGTAGCCTCTGGTCATTCAGTTAAAGTAAAGCAGACACACTGTCCTGCTGGAACATACAATCCAGAGGGGAGGGCACATCAAAAGAAGTCAATAAATATGTAATTTTATGTGATAAATAGTATAAAAGGAGTAGCATTCTTCTGAGAGTATGAGTAAAGGGGCTGACGAAGAACCAGCTTCCTTTGAAGAGATGACATGAAGGGAGAAATGGAGCCCTTCATAAGAATGTGGATAAAACACTCTGACAAACGACAGTCCTACATGGTACACAGAGAACAAAAGGAGAACAAAAGGATAAAACACTCTGACAAACAACAGTCCTACATGGTACACAGAGAACAAAAGGAGAGCATTGCTTAAAGTGGAGAACGGCAGCAGGTGAAATGAAGACTAATAGAAGAGACTAAACACACAGAACCTGAAGGTCATGGTGTCTTACTTACTCTTAGGACAGCAGGAAATGAAAACCAATGCAAGTCTGATGGTGGAACAAGCATGCATGACATCAGGACTCTGAGGGAATCAGGAATCATGGCACTGTGTTCATATCCCATGTCGATGATGAATAAATAAAGTCTCAGGGTCAACAGTAATGAGACCATGAGGAAGAATAAAAATCACTGATTTACTGAACACCTTCTCTTCCCAACCCCTTTCCTAGCCACAAGCACTCTGCAGAAAGTCTTATTATCGCCTTTTCACAGCTGAGAAAACCAAAGTAGGAAGGTTAGGTAAACTGTGTCACCTCTGCCCACTTAGAATGGCAGAGTGAGGGTATTTGGACCCAGGTCTGGCTCTAGAAATTCTACTTTTTTCATGACTCTTGACCATGAGTGTTTGAGGAAATGGAAAATTCCCACTGGATTGCCAGGCATTGATTCATGCAGTCCCCAGATTCTCTACCATAATCTGATCTCTGTGTTTTGGTCTTTGTACTTTTCCTCAATCCTCTCTACTTTAAAGAAGTATTTAGGCATTCGGTTTTAATGTGTTATTTTTCAAAGACTCTCCCTGGTTTTCCACTTTAGTCTCTCATAAGTGGAACACAGAGAAAAGGTAGAAAGAAAGAAGAAAGTAACAGCTCTAGATCACTTATTTGGGGCTAAACATGGCTCCTTTATCCAATCTAATACCACAATTAAAAATCATAACAACCTTGTGAAGGAAATATTCTTCTTCTCATTTTACACATAAACAAACTGAAGCTCAGGTGACCTCTTCAAGAGCACGGAGCTCTCAGGGGGAGAGCAGAGTTGGAACCCAGTCACATGACTCCTAGTTTTCTTTCTTAGGGAGGTAAAAATAATGAAAGTCACCATGTCGTGAGTTCTTACATGCTAGATATTGTGCAAATGATTTTATCTCGTTTTCTCATTACATTCTGAGGATCAGCATTTAATGTAGACTCTTGTACAGAACTCAATCATATTCAGACAGACCTGTCCAAGGCCACCTGGTAGTGAGCGGTGATCCAGAATAGATGCAGGTCTGTCTCTAATGCCATGAAGAGAATGTCCACAGTGCTCTACTGAATAATATAAGTAGACCAGGAACCATTTCCAAGGAGACACTGTGGACCAAAATGAGAAATGGCTTGACAGAGATCATGTAATTTCAGCAGAAATGAGGCCAGAATCCATGTGACCTGACCTGAGGGCACAGTGTGGGGGCAAAGAATGCTCTGCCTTTTACTAGTAGGTGGAAATCACCTCTAAAAATCTCAATTTCTACTCAATGGATGGAGTTCCCTCAGGATAACAAGCTGATAAATTGACACCGATTGAATGAACATCTTTCTTTCCACACTTTCTCAGGACTCAACTCTACCTCTGAAGACTGAACCCCCACTCGCTTTTGCAGAATACAGCTGATAAAATTCTAAGAGAAAATGTGGATGGTTGGAAGATGGTAGCCCTTTAAGCCAGTAAGACTGTAAAGGAAGAAACTATTCCTCTGCCTTCTTTTACTGTGGTTTCTTTGGGGAATTTCCACTGACCACAACTGGTAAATGCAGCGCCAGCCCTCAAGTAAAAATATGAAGCAAAGGTCTAGCGAGGCTCCTGGGTCTTTGTTTGCCTTTTCAAAAGTGCTGCAGGCAGTGAAATGGGAACCTGCATGAAAGCTGGGTTCAGATAACACCAACATGGGTCTGCAGCTTTGAATCCCAACACTGGGCCTGGTACCACGATGCCAACTCTTTCCTACTTTGTGGGCAATTGAGGGTGGTGCCCTAAACCAGGACACACTGTCTATATGAAGGAGAGTCCAGTTACTGGCAGCAAGCCATCTCCTCTGCGATCATTTCCCTAGACTAAATATCGAAGCCTGTTTTGGGTTTCCTATTAATGTAAGGGTGAATTAGTGCAGAGAGCTTACTGAATGTTTGATCGACAATAAACAAGTATTGAGCAAACACAACTATATTTGCAAAAATTTCTTGCAAGTGTTGGTATGAACATCCTTGTTGTCAAGGAAACTGTAAGATCAGCAAACTGGAAGAATAAATCCATCCTGTGATTCCACGGTCCATAAATAAATATGTGTATATAAATGTATATGTATATATTGTGTATATAATGCATATAAATATGCATGTATAATATATATTTTATTTATGAAAACCAGACCCAGTGATTTTTCCCTTCAAATAATTTCTCCTACAAGTGTACCCCAAATATATCCCTAATCTGACCCAGATCCTAGCAAAACTGTGACAAAAGGCAAAACTTATCTTCCAGACCTTCCCTCCCACCTACTCTTCCAAGACATCACTGGGAACTGCTCTGGGTTTATCGCCATGAAAATCTATTTCCCATTCTTGAAGTTCTGAAAAGTACCTGACTTTATCGAATTTACCCTCTTTCCAGAGTGCGCCAAGTCAGACTTATTTGTGATCAGAGGAAACTCCCCTCTCTTTTGCTCCATCTGAATCTATCTCCAGGGCTGTCTCAACCTCCAGACTGTTCCAGTCTTCTCTCCAGAGAATACCCTGGTCTCTCAACCGTTAACTCTCCCTGCCTTAAACACCAGCTGCACCAAATGTTGGAACCACTTGCTTGGCACTTGGAGCCTTTTCATGCTAGATGCTAAACTGTGTAAGCACAGAAACTGCCCTTTTTCATATTTCCCATGGTGTTGCCTGCCATAATTTTCATCTTTTTTCATTATGAGTAGCCCAGTGGCCAGCTCAGCATCTGTGACCTGCACTGCTTTCATGACAGTGGACAGTTCGGTGGCTCTATTTCCTGGTAAATCCCCTCCATCCTTCCCCACCCTCTCTTCCAAGTATATCAATAAAACATGTCATTTGGAGCTCCCTTCACATTTAGCAGGCTTGCATATGACTCATAAATAGAATCAATTGCTGTTTATATGGAAAGCTGAAAACTTTTTGAAAAACCATTTGCCTCTGTGGTTATCAATCAGACTCAAAGTTTATAGACATTCATGGCAGCCATTTCAACTAAGCTCTCATTTCTGTTGGGCTTATTAAAGTCCAAGTGTAATAAAAGATTTCCCTATCAAGATGAGGCTGCAAAGATTGCAGAGGGTATGGTCTGTTAATCTTCAGGTCACCTCCTGTCTCCCTCCAACTCCTGTTATGGCCCATTACAAAAGCCACAGCAAAATCTAGAACAAAATCCAATGACGCACTGCCGGGTCAGCTCCCAAGGAGGACCACGGACTTTGCCCATAAGCAGGAGGTCAACAAGCTCATCTTACTAAATAAACCACATTTCAGATTTCACGGCTGTCCGAGCTTTCTTTCTGAAAACAGGAGAGGAAAGTAGCTGAGTGGGAAAAAGTGGATGTCCTCAGTTCAGAACCTCGTTTGCCCTGTGCAACTTCAGTCCAGACTCTGGAGGGGTGTGAGACTAACAGAAAGAAGAGCAGCATGCACTTAAGGGAACTGGGTGCTCCCCTTGGACAAAAGCTTTTCCATCTTTTGAGGATACAATTTATTGTCTGAAATTCAGTAGCACCTTAAAAATGTGTTTTTGCACATTAGAGTATTTGGTATAATGTACAAGTTGATGTAAAATCATAAATGAATTCCCTAAAAATGTGTATGTAATAGTAAATCTTTATTTTAAATTCAGATCTTGTAGCGCTGACATGGATTTTGGATAAGGTCCATAGCTGATAATAGTGTGCCTATTGATTTTAAGCATGGAGGGAAATTTAGTTAAGAAAGGTGACTTTTTTAAACAATTTTTTTTATTTTGTTTGTTTACATTACCACATTCATTCTAGGATATTGGATTTGGGATATTACTTCCCAGTTTGTGTGTATTTCACACCACACCCACCACCAGGGTTCTAGTGACCTTACTGCCACCTTGTTCATTACCTCCTTCCCTCTCCAGTCTTAGGTCCTATGAAATTTTTTTGGAGTCTGTTTATTTCTTTATACTCCACATATGCGTGAAACCATCCTGTACTTCTCTTTTTCTTTCTGGTTTATTTTGCTTAACTGATCCCCTACAGTTCCATCTAGATTGTCACAAAGGACACAATTTTGTCTTTGTTAACAGCTGCATAGAATTCCATAGGCTATATATACCAGAGCTTTGTTTGCCCAGTCCTCTGCTGATGGGCATTTATGCTGCTCCCTTGTCTTGGCTGTTGTGAACTGTGCTGCTCTGAGCATATGCCTAGAAGTGGGATTCCTGGATCAAATGTTCTTTTGTTTTGTTTTTGAGGCGTCTCCATATTGTTTTCCAAAGGGATTACACTAATTTACACTTCTACCAACAGGGAAGGAGGGTTCCTTTTTCTCCATACCCCCACCAATATTTACTATTCATAGTCCATTCTTGATATAGGTCATTCTTACTGGTGTGAGGTGATATCTCATTGTGGTTTTTATCTGCATTTCTCTGGTGTAGAACTTTTTGTTTCAGGTGTCTGTGGTCCACCTGTGTGTCTTCTGTAGATAGGTGTGTATTCAGTTCTTCTGCCCATTTTTGAAAACATCTTATTAGAGATAAAATAGTTTCAAAATTCACGTGGGCAACCTTGTCAGTCCTGAATGCTTAGATGAACTGACTGCATGCCCCAGGCTCCTGGTCTTTTATAAAAGCAATGGCACCCAGGCTTATCCATGTACTCTCTGCCATCAGCTATAACAGTGTATGTGACCTTTCTTTGGTTGCCTGAGCCCCATTCCACAAATACAGACCTCTGTACTTTAGCAAAGGGGTCAAGGCCTTTTACAAAGCAGGCCAAGCTAGATCTTAGACATGGGACATTATATACCCAGAGCATTATTGTCAAAAGATAAGCCTTTTTTTTTTCTTCCTTGACCTCAGGTCTCAAATCCGGGCCCTTGGACTTTACATGGCCTGCATCTTAGTTGCTGAGCCACAAGGGTGCTACTAAACCTTTTTTTTAATGGGGGCATTGAAGTAGACCTCCTGGGAAGGCAATCACCAAAGATGGTGGTGTCTAATAAGAAGAGGAAAGCGGTGCGAGATGCAAAGGTGCCCTCTGTTTAAAAGATCCTAAGGTAGCATTTATAGGGAAAAAGAAAATCCAATACATAATATACTATAATGCTTGCTTAAGTGATACAAAAAGCATGCCACTTATTTATTTATTCAATAAATATTTAATGCCTACTATGTGCCTGGTCAGGCATTATGGATATGGTGGTGGGTAAAAAATTTCATTCCTTACCCATATAGTTTATATTCCAAAGAGGAAAATAGACAATGACCAAACAATCAAAAAGATATATAATTATAACCCATGATAAATCCTCTGAAGAATGGCAATTTGTACTAAAATGTGGATAAAGAAATATTTCATGAGTGACATCACCAGAAATGGGTGGCAAAATCCACATAGATTTGCAGTGAGGTTAAGGGAAATGTCTAGGTCTTTGTCTTAGAAAACTAGAAAATGTTAAGTGGTTAGTAGAGAGCTAACCAACCTTGGGCCAGCCCACTTTGAGTCCCAGACTTCTTAAAACCAGAATATTCTTTCACAACAAATAAGACAGCAAAAAACATACTCTGAAAGACTTTCTGAAAGATGTATGAAAGTAAAAGTCCTCTATACTATGAGTGGATACAAGAGGCTGATTTTATATCAATATCAAAAAATCCTCCAACCAGAAATGGTCAGGTAAATAAAGACTGTTTACTGGGGAAGGAGGCAGAGAAATTAGAAAAAAACTGAGGTGTGGTAAGGGAGAAATTCCTAATAACTATACAAATATTCAAAATTCTTTAGGAGTTCCTAAGAAGTCTACATAGGTGAGAATTTTATGAAAAAGGACTAGGATTTTTAAAATCCCGAAATATACACTCTTATAAACCTGAAATGGTCCATAATGAATTTCACCTTAAATATATTAAATAGATCTTATGACTTGATCAAGTTTGTTTACATCTGCTGACTGTCTTACCCCACTACAAACAATCTAATGATGTGTGAAAAAATAACTATACCAGTAGCAACAAACCGAATTTATGTAATTCTTTATGGATTTCCTATAGTATCCTATTTTTTGAAAGCTGTCCTAAGGGTATCAGGTAAATATTATTAGTCATATTTTGGGTTTTCTCAGTAAATATGATTAGGCACAAGATCAGTAGTAAATGACGGAAATATACATGAACTAACATTCTACCCAAGAGGTAGTAATTAATAATAATAATGAAAATAGTACTAACAGCTACTGTTGTTTGAAAACAGAATATATGTCAGACATTCTCTTGAGTGGTTTTCTTCTGAATGTTCTGAACACATGTTTTGGTGTCTTAATTTCATCAAGGGTACTTGGTTGGCACAAGTGTTGTTAAATAACTACCTATTGACCAATTGCATCTGCCTATACAACAAAAACCTCATCACCTTTCCTTGATCTACTCTCCAATCCAATATGAATACCACCTACATCCAGTTCACAAACTAAATATCTCTTCATTTATGTCTATTATTCATTTTATCACTATACAGTCCTTCGAGGTCAGTGTTTTTTTTTATCCTCATTTTACAGATAAATAAACAAGATTCAAAGTTTATCCAAAGTTTGAACAGTAAAGGGTAGAACCTGGACTTTAAGATAAATTTATTCAGAGCCCAGATCTATCCCATCTATCTCCAGAGTCCAAATTCTTAAGAAAAATAGTTACCATTAGTTGAGGACTTAAGGGATTCCAAGACTGGAATAACACAGGGCTTTGCCTGTGTTAGCTCATTTAATCTTCTGTAGGTACTGTTCTCACCCCGCTTTTATAGATGAGCAAAAAAGATTCAGGTTATGGAACTTGTCAAGGTCACACTGCTCATGAGTGACCCAAGCAATTTGATTCCAAGCTATTACTCAGCATGTTAAACTGCCCTCCAAAACTGGAACTCAGAGAAGTTAAAGCATTTGTCAAGGATTATAGGTTAGGGAAGTACAGGACCAGGACCAGGACCCAGCTCTTCACATTGGATTATACTTGAGGCGTGTGGCTGTTTCAGCCTCGTCTTTGTTCAGAGGCCAGTAATACTTTCGCCTTTGACATAAACCTGTACGAGTCCCCTCTACTCCATCTAGTGAGTTCCCTTCAATAATTCCCCAATTCTGTGTCTAACTATACCTCCTCATAGCTCCCACTGCTTAGATGGAGTTGGAATCCTCTGCATCTGACCCACTTCCAATCTCCAATTCCTAACTTGACCTGCCTGCCACAGCTCAGATAGGCCGATTACCGTACTGTCTGGGCTGCTCATAACCAAAGGAAGCCCCTTGCCCCACATCCACTCGGTACCATTGTGACTTCCTACCTTGTGAAAACAGGCATTTCAAACTAATAGAAGCCACAATCCTGCCCATCCCCCTAACTGATAAATTTTACTCTATTGGCTGCAATGCCTCCCTTCCAGATGTTTTAAGTTAATATTGGGAAAGCTGTGTTTTTACTGGATTGAATCACAGCTCTTGGCTTCCATTCTTTGGCCCTTAATATACTCCTTAGATTTATCAGCTAATTGCAGACACTTTCAGAGAATAATACAGAATGTGTTTATTATGACAAACCTTGCTAGTGTGTCTTCGTGGTCAAAGATTCATGGGGGTTTCCTTTACCGACCCTTGGTCAAGTGTTAGAATTGGTTTAAAAACACTGGTTCAAAGTCAAACTTAGATGGGTGAAAATTTCATTTATATCTTTGGTGGAGTTTGGGGAATGGGGACGGGATAAATCCAATAACTCAATTTTTATTCCTGGACTGTTTTGAAATCTTTAATTGTGGATGATCAAATGATTTATTCATGGATGCCAAATGCCTGAAGAATTTAAAACACATTATTTAAAAACAAAAGCTTCACATTACTCTAAGGCCACGATTTAATAAGTTTCTCCATAGGAGTTAATTCTGTTTCTTCCCAGGTGGCCTGTGTGGAGAGTTGTGGCCGAGGACAAGTTGAAGGGGGCTACCTCCCTCAGTCCACGCAGCACTTGCTGAGGTGGCCCTCAGGCAGAAAGAGCCCACAGGCAGCAAACTGGGTGGAAGGGAGTGACAAGGCATCACCAGTGGAGCAGGGCAGTTGTCACCTGGAATGTGAGTCACCTCACACTTGGAAAACCCCAGTCCTGGGATGTTGCTATGTACCTAAGAGACCTAAAGGACTGGATGGACCATGAGAAAGGGCATGGAGAAGCCAGCGTGGCAGCAAAGCTGCCAGGAGATCTCCTTGGGAGCCCTAATTCCCAAGACCGAAGGGCAAGAAAATGAACTCAGGATCTCATTGTTGAGGCCAGTTCCCCGGAGCCAGATGTGTGAGGACCACTGGTACTAACAGAGGTGGGGACAGGAAAGGGGCCTGGGTGCGCGCACATGCTCCTACAGTGGGGACAAGTTCACTTGTGGGAACAGAGGCTGCTGGGGATGGAGGGCTGGGTAAGCCAGAGTCTGAGGAAATAAGGCAAAAACTGACCAAAAGTAGCAAATAGCTTCTTATTGCAGGAATCGGGTGGAAACTGAAAACTTACGGAGGGATCAAAGTACAAAAAGAAAAAAAAAAAAAATGCCTGTAAATTGTATGAGAGTGGGGGAAATGCCAGGATAAGTAACTGGAAATTTGAACTGTAACATTGTCAAAAGAAATTCTGCTTTTTATGACATTCAGGTATATAGATTTCCCTAAAATATGCAGTTGTGAGGGAACTAGTTTCTATGAATACATTTTCATGTTTTGTCATCTGTACATCAGATGAAAGTTTCTGAAGTATGGTGTTCATTTCCTTTCACAATGCTTCTCTATGAGGACGCTCAGAATACTCTCTGGAATGGGTAAATATTATCTCCCCTGAGAAACTAACTAGTTTGTTTTTATTCTACAGATTGAGACACTTATCAATATCATCTGTCCTTTACATTTGCGACTAGAAAACTTAAAACTAAACTCATGAGCTGCTCCTAGCAAGGACATAAACTCCTCACAATTTATTTTTTTCTATGTTACTCTCACTTTTTACTTCACCTTATTTTTACTTTGATCTATTCCCTCCCCTTTCATAATTTATTGTATCTTTTACTTAATAATATCTTGTGGTATACGCATTACTTAAGCTGGAACTGGAGCAGATATAAATAAATACATCAGTGCAAAAAAAATGGGTGTTTCCCAATGCTAAAAGGCCCTTTCTTCTTTCATGAAATTTACATTTTTATAATTCCACCATTAATTGCTCTAACAAATGCTCCTTTCATCAATAGAGAAATAGTTTCCTTCAATCCTTTGAACCATCTCAGTTTCCAAATTAAGTAAGACTCAAATAAAGACACTGTCTTTGCCTTAGTAAGTTAACTCGGTGTCCTCTGCTTGTTTAAAAAGCTTGATTGAAATTTAGAATCAATATTCAACTAGAGGCAGGATTCATATATCGTATGAGAAAAACACTGAATCCCTACTTTGCCTAGAAGAAGCCTTCATTATTAGCTCCCTGTGCAGACATGCGGGTCCCCAGCTCTCCACTTAAGCTACATGACTGTCATTTGTGGGGAACAGTACATTTCCATTTATATAAGGGTTAGGGGGTCTTCCTGAAGATAAGGCACAACCAGCCACCTTCAGAGCTGGCTCCCACAATTTATCTCCAGATTTTTCTAAAAAAAAAAAAGGGAATTCTGAGTAATCTGAATGTAATTCTCTATAGGATATTGCCATTCTGTCTCTCTGACTTTATTGCTTTCATTTCTACTTTTCAAGCTCCTTTTATTCCAGCTAAAGAGGTTTATCTATTTCTGTTATCTCACCTTTGCTCATGCATTCTATGGCTGGATGCTAAACCTTCCCCTGACTCCTTTTCTTCCATTTGACTCAATCTAACCCTCCATTGACCACCTCTTCCCCAAAGCCCTTCCCAGTGTGTGGGCCCTTGGTGTTTCCCCACCGTGAACTCTGCAGGTCCTCTGTCTGTCCCTCCCCTGGCACCTACTACATATAAATAACATTGTTATTTATCTTTATAAGTGTACATCCCATTTCCCCAACTGTATCATAAAACTCTCTATAACTAAAACTGACATGTCATAGTCTCAATAAATATCTGCCTAAGGAGAAAAAAAGAATAATTCTTAATGCTTTCGGAATACCCAGAAGCATGTAGCACAAAGCTGGCTCATTAAATGTCTGACATTAATGATACCAGTAAAGATGTTAATCCCTCCCACCTCCTCACTGCAACATAACATCCCTGAACGTTCCTATCTGGTAGTTAAAAGCAAAATCATGCTTCTCTGTTTTAACCAAACAAGCTGTACTTTGACTTTTTTATTTTCTCGCCTCCTAGATTTTGAAGAAGTCCTGCATCGAAATTCTAGCGGCTGAACCATCGACCATATGTGCAGGAGGTAAATTGAAATGCTCACACCAATGATATTTTGTGTTCATGTCACATGTTTACTTCATCATTGCAGAGGCTGGAGGCAGGGTAGGAAGGAGGAGGGTTGAAAGAAGAGTAGAGATGGCTGAATAAATTTGCTTCTAGAGAAAAGGAAAAGAAGGAAGCAAAGGGTCAGTTACTGGAAAGTTTGAAAAGTTTGAAAAGGTCTTGCCAAATTCTTGCCATTCATGGGAGCAAATTCTGAGGGAGTGACAGAAACACAAAATTCTCACACATCATCACCAACACTCTGCTTTGGACAGATGGGAGGCCTAATCCTTCATCCTCAAGGTAACCCTACAGATACCCAATGATTGCAGTGATCACAGTGTACCCCTGAAATGTTGCTATATTTGATTACTGACTTGATGCTGACCTTTTTCCATAATTAATAGACTGACATCAATCATTTCCAATCTACAATCCTCACAAAATGGTGGCAGGCAACTTCAGCTGCCCCAGGGAAGGGCCATGGTAATTGAACAATATAGGAAGTCTCCACCTTTTTTGAGTCACACTTTTTTTCATGCATCAAAATTGGAGTCTTGATATTGTTTTGTATTGTAATGGACTACCTAAAACTTGAACTGTGCCTTCTCTTTTCATGTAACTACTGACAGGTTTCCTATCACCTTCTTTCATTCGTTTCAAAGTGATTGTTAAGCACTACTGAATGCCAACCACTGTGCTAGGTGCTGGCCATGCAAGAACAATAAATTCTCCCTAGAACTCCCTGTGCTTCAAAGCTTGCATCTCACTGCTGACAGTTCACTGCTGATACCCTTCTCATCACCCCAATATCAAATGTCAGTTACTCATTTATTTATCACAGAAAATATATCATGCTACCCTAATGAGGCAAAAAGCATTGAGGAAAAAGTGTTCAGGATTTTCTAAACACTGCACATTTCACTTCTCTGTGGCATATTTTATTGGTACCAGTAAGGTAATCTCATGAGGATTTCCTTCCAGTTTCTTGCCTATATTTTAGAAAAGCTGAAAGATTTCAAAAAATTGCATGCATGAATAGTATGCGCTGATAGAAAAACATTAAGTATATATGTACACATACAAAATTGTTGATAATACTTGGTGACTGACTATTCAGAGACATGTGTTAAGTTCCCAAAGAAAAATCAACCAATAAAAATTATCTAGTGACCTTTAAATAAATTGCTACCTGGTAATATAAATGGCAAGGACAAAGGTGGTTCCCATGGGGGTTAATCCAGGAGAACCTCTTTAAGAAATAGAATGGAAAGAGCTTACCTTTGCAAATTTGACTAATACAAATGGCCCCATGAACTCAGTGTGAGGACCCTGGAAGGGGTCTGTGCAGGGAAGACCTACAATTTTGGGTCATTGGCTTCAGTGGAAATCCATTTCTACAATAGTTATCGGTCTGTCACTTTAAAACAATTAAAAAAGAGATTACTTAATTGTGCAATTATTCCATCATGAAGAAAACCTACTTTCAGCTTTGCAATCCTACTGAATGCATTAAAACCTTGTCATGAAACAGAATGTCTAAAGACAATCAGCACAATGTCTGTCAATTCACTCACATAATTAATTCCCCTCCTGTAGGGTTTTTGATGGCAGGGAAGGAATCTTAATTCTCCACTTTCCACTGACTATCAGAGTACCTGACAATTAATAGAGGACAATAAATGTTGCCTGAATATCTTATTCATTTATTTCACAAGCAATGCACTGACTTTTAGCTATTTGACCTTTGTTAAAGCCTTTCACCTAATCCTAAGAATTTATATCATACATTGACTTGTCTAACTCAAAAGAAGCAAAATTAGAAATAGCCAAAGATAGAACAAGGTCAAAATAAAAACAAATCTCCAGACAATAGGAAAAACAAATGCACATATTGATGTTTCTCAATAAATGGAAAAGAGAAATAAGTGAAATATCTTTTTTAAAAAGTTAAAGAAATACAAGAAAAAAGATTCAAATTATTGACAAATGAAACAATAACATAAATTATTGCAAGAGCAGTTTCTTTGGTAGAACCAATAAATTAGACAAGTATCTTATAAGTCCAACCCAAGGAATGTTTTTTTCAATAGTGTTTAAATCTTTAGTTGAGTTTATGTGCAACTTTGCATGTTTTATAGATAAACAATAATTATCCAATTCTATGTCCTTTATTTTTTAAAGAAAAAATTATTTGAAGATACAGTGATGAAAGCTAATCCTAAATTTTGAAAAACCTATCTGTCAAATTAGGTTCATAAGAGTTTAAACCTGCAAGTAGAGAATAACTTTACTAAGAAAATGAAACTTATAAAAGTTATCCTTACAACAAAAGTTCTTCCATGGACTTCCTTGAAGGTCTGTTTGCTGACCTTCCTCTGGAGTAAGAATGACCTGCATGAAACCCTGGTCCATGTCCTGGACCCCAGCTATGAACACCTGTCACAGACCTATGCATTTTCCCTGTTTAGGCTACCGAGAAGATCCAGACGTTTATGTGAAAGCGCTTTAAAAAACATAAGCTGTCAAACAAAACAAAATGACATCATTATCATCAGCACCATTTCAGTGCAGACTGAAGGTCAATGTGAAAATCATCATACTGATAACATCATTACTAGATGAGAAAAATATGCCTGTATGTTTCTCTACTGAAAGAAAATTGTGGAGAATATTGACAGAGGTCAGAATACTTACAAGATGACTATGTGTTGTAGAAGAGCAACAAGGAAATAACTTCACATTTCTGAAGTATAATGGTGGGGCTAAACCCTCGCCAGATCTGTGAAGAAAGGAGAATTCAATTTCATTCAAAAACCTTGGCTCTCAGCCCCCTACCCTAACTCTCTGAATTATTTCTCTGCCTTGGTCCCTAGAGCAGCCCTACTTTGGAGCCCCACCCAGGCTCATCCTGCCTCAGATGCTCTATATTGACTCTTTCATTCCCCCAAGACAGTGATCTCAGTTGGCTGTCATTAAGAACTCAGCAACAACCCTCGTTCTGACAACAAACTGAGCTCAGAGAGGCAGTGAGATAATGCACTGGATGGACAAGACTAGATCCGACACACATCTTAAGGAGCTGGGCTGCAAATAACGGGTGACATTTAATGGGACAAATAGATAAGCTGTTGAATTTGGGGTTAAGTGGTCAGTTTAGGGATAGCTGACTTTTTCACAGTTCATGTGGGGTTCAGGGGTCGGGGCACAAAAATAAGGAGAATCCTAGCTAATTTGATAGCTAGCAAGAATGCCTCTGACAAAAAAGAAATAAAGCTGATGCAGTCTCAGTGTGCATCAATAGCCATCTAATGCCCAAATCGAGATCTAATTCCACACTCAGATGATGGTTTCAAGTCCCAGTTTTAAGAATGCCATTAATAAATGCATGTGATGAATCTGGAAACCATATTAGTAATTTATTCACTGACTCTTCCTTCCTCCCTCCCTCTCTTCCTTCCACCAATTCTTAGTGTTGACTGCATACCACGTTATGTGAAAAAATGAGAACACAAATGCACAGAGCATGCTCCTAACCCCTATGAAACACAGTTCTTTCTGGGAGATAGTCATATGTTCAGATACATTACAAAACCATGCCTGGAGCACTCTAGCAGAGATCTGCTCAAAGAGCAGTAAGAGCACTAATGAGATGCTTGTAGAATAAGGAAAGATGTCATTAACCACAGAAACTTACATAAAGATTGAGATATTCACAATAGCATCTTCAGATATTGGAAGTGTTCCATGTAGAATGGAATTATTAGGTTTATTTTGTGTAACTTCAGAAAACCACCATGGAGAGGTTGGCGAGGAATTCAGGGAAGCAGATTTTGGCTTGACATATGCAACTTTTATAACTAATGCTTCCAACAAAGGCGTGGATGGTCTGACAGCTCCACCCCTAAAATTAGGTCAGTAGAGGCAGAATGGCCATCTGTTACCATAGGCTATCCAGAGAAATCTTCCCTGACGTCTTCCTTCACGGCTCTAACTTTCCAAAGATTTTACTTGCACTCAGGTATTAATGACTGAAGAAACCACATATGTAAAAAATGAAGTGTTTTATATTTTAATAGGAAATATTAATGAAGAGATGAAGGGGAAGAATACCTAATCTCTTATCAAAAAGAGTTTCATTCGTTGTCATGGGTGAAACTGTTGGGGAAACGGAACCTTCCCAAAACTCTACCGGAGGTTATAAACTGGCAGCCTACAAGCCCTATCTGGTCTGCATGTATTTTTTTTTGATCCACAGTATTTTTAAAAAATTATTAGTAACATTAAAATTTTTTATTTCACCTAAAAATTCAGCTTTTTATCTTGTCTTAAAAAATTAGACCTTGCAACACTGGACCTGCATTTTATTTTTTTTGTAAGATAATGATTGTTGGAGATTGACTATCTTTCCTTTCAAATAAGCAGTGTACTCTTTCTAGTTCACCATACTCCCCACCACTCCCATTCGTCACTCCAATACCCAGGTCAAGCAAATGGCTGCCTTAACTGGTGCTCATGTCACTGTCTTTACAGTTCCTATTCTAAAACATGAAGGGAGTCACCTACTCAATGGAGCGTCTTCATTTTACCTTTAGCATCACTTGCATTTAAATAATTCTGCTTCCCTTTCAACATAGACTTTTTTTTTTAAGTTTCAAGCTTAACATGTATGCAGATTATCCTCTGTCTCATTAGGAGAAATGCCCAATCGTTAAACTGATCCTGCCAAGTTTAGACACCTCTCTAGAAAAGGCACCCTTTTGCCTAGGCAGTTTTCCTCTGGTCCCATTCAGCTGGCCTCAGACGTGAATAGCTCACAGTGTACTGTATAAGCAAGTGCTCCAGGAAGGAACTAATTGGAATCAAGTGTACAACCTGCCAGCTGCTCTACACTGGAAGCATTTGTACTCCAGAAAGGAAAGAGGTTATAATTAGCTGCTCACATTGTCATTCCACAAGTAATTGTTTTGTTCCTACTGTGTTATTTCCCACCGTTTGTAATAAAACTGGGTGAGCACACACACTCACAAAGGTAGTTGTAGGCTTCATGTTTGCCATTTGGTAATTATATGCTTAGAACACACATGGAAGGAACATAAAGTAGTGATTTCATTTACTTCACGATATTTCAAATCTCTCCTGCCTCACCCTTAGGCACCTCTTCTGAGTTTAATTCTCCACTCAACCTGCCTTTTTGTTTTAAGATATTTCTGTTTGCAGGAGGGTCTCTCATACGCAGATGGTAGAGGCAAAATCACTTTGGAAAGCAATTCTGATAGTTCTTATACAATTAAATAGACACTTACCATATAATCTGGCCATTCTACTCTTAGGTAATTCATCCAAGAGAAAAGGAAATTTTTGTTCAAACACTTGCACACAGTTACTCATAACAGTTCAAATTTTCAGACAGAGCTCAAATGTTCATCAATAGGTGACTGGATAAAACTGTGGTTTAGCCATATACTAAATAATATTCAGCAATTAAAAGGAACAGACTTTAAATCTAAAAATAATTATGTATGAGTCTTAAAATAATTATGCTAAGTAAAGAAGTCAAACCAAAAATATACTATGTGACTCTATTTTCATGAAATTCTAGAAAATTCAAACTCATCTGTAAAGACAAAAAGCAGGTGAATAGTTGCATGGTAGTGGTGGAGAGGAGGGACAGGAAGGACTTAGTATAAGAGGACACATGGACATTTTTGAGGACAATGGATGTGTTCACTGTCTTAATTGTGGTTTTGTCCTATGATTACACACACATGACAAAGTCATAGTGCACACTTTATGTGGAAGTTATTTTATACCAATTTTGTATCACTAAACCATAGAAAAACATAAGATTTTAGATTCTAGAGTAATTTAGGTATTTGAAATTACTTAACATTTATTAGTCTTCATTAATTTTAAATTTATATTAGATATTAAGAATCTAATAGTAGAATAAATTCAAACTGACTCACAAGAAAAAATATCACTAATAAGAATTTCAAAGAGTACAATTCAGTGATTTTGAATTATTCACAAATCTATACAACCATAATCACTACCAAATCCCAGAATATTTTCATCATTCAAAAAGAAGCCCTGTATCCATTAAAGAGTCATTTACCATTTCCCCTACTTCCAGCCCTGGAAATCACCAGTCTACTTTTTATCGCTACGAATTTTCTCATCTGGATTTATATAAATAGAATATATATGTATAGACACATATATAATAATATAATATACCTGGAATCATAAAATATGTGTCATCTTTTGTGTCTGACTTCTTCCATTTAACATAATTTTTTCAAGATTCGTCCATGTCACAGCGTGTGTTAGAACTTGATTACTTCTTATAGGTGAATAATATTCCATTGCATGAATACCATATTCATCAGTTGATGGGTTGTTTCCACTTTTGGGCTATTATGGCTAATGCTACTGTGAATATACATGTAAAACTTTTGTGTAGACATACATTTCAATTCTCTTGGATATATACCTAAGTTAAAATTTTGAGTCAGCAAGTAACTCTGTGTTTAATTTTTTGAGGAACTGCCAAACTATTTTACAAAACAACTGTACCATTTTACTTCTTACCAGGAATATATGAAGTTTCTCATTTCTTTACCAAGGCTTGTAATTGTCCATCTTTTTTACTATAGCCACTCTAATGAGTATAGAGTGATAATTCATTGAGTTTTTGATTTGCATTCCCTACTGACTGAGGGTGTTGAGTATATTTTATTCATTGATCTCATTAAGATCAGAAAACAAATAGGATTAGTTAGACCTGACTTGTCCTTGAATAAATGATCACCTTGTTCTTTCCCTCTGTTGCCTTTTCTACACCAGACATGTTATTTATTTATGCATTCAATTAGCTTATACTAAGACTGACTCATCCTGGGTTACGCACAGACAAAATTCTGAAGAAATAGAAATGGCTTCTGCCATCAGGAAGCTTAAATTGCAATTAAGAATAAGAGGAGCAAAAGAATCAAAAAGAACATATGCCTTAAAGATACCTCAAAGACTATGTTATTAAAAGATTAGATCAAAGAACATTATCAAACAGAAAATCCTCCCTAAAACCCTACAGTCCCTGGGTGCCTCTGGGAGGAGCTGTAAACCAATACTGCAAGCTGCTGAAAATCAATTAGTTGTGTACATATGTTGAAAGGAAGATTCAGGACTTTGTAAATATGGAGTAAAATCTATATGTCTTGGTTCTGGTGTGTCCTGGTTCTCATTTGCTGGCAGATTCATCTGATTGGGTTTTATTACATAATCTCTACGTGTAAAGAGCGGACATTCCAGTTGAGCTGCTCGGTCAGATGTTTGGGTTCTTCTGGAAACCAAATGTGCACACTAGCACAGAAACTGTACCAGGCAGGTGGCAGCCTGCCTCTTCACTGATGGACCTCATTTCCTCCATCTTCTCCTAAGGCCAATGGGGGGTTAAATTGTTTGGTTTCCACATCATGGATTCCTGCTGTTTTTCTTCCAACACCCTGAGGTTGGGCCAACCAGACATTCAGGCAACTTCTTTTATAGAGGACTCGGCGGCTGAACTGGTAATGCCAGAACATGGTGTTAGAGAAGACAGCTTGGCTTTTAGTCTACATTTCCAGCATCTTCTCTCCCCACCACTGATCTTTTTGGAAACAAGAAAAGTAAGCACAGCTATGAGACAGAAAACAGTTTTAATCAACAGATATGGCCCATAGCTGAATCCTGGATATCTATCATTTAAACTAGAAACAGACACAGACTTCTATAGGCTTAACTGAGTAAATAGACATAATAAGTTTCTTCCACAATACTTAGCAATAAAATACTTGTTGAACCAACTGCATCATCAGTCAGACACCCAGAAGACATTGAAAGAAAAAGTATTAAGTCTTTATTTCTAAACTTAGTAATGATGTATATGCATCACCATGCATAGATAAATTCTGAATATTCATAGAGCTTATCATCCTGAAAAACCATTTGCCTATGACCTTAATATAGTTCAAAACTAAGGCAGTGAACATTTAGATACAAGTCCCAGATTTGCTGTTTACTAATTATATGACCTTGGGTAAATCATTTAAAATACCAAAAATCTCAGTTTTCTTATTCTTGAAGTCCTTTGTACTTCTAAAGAGCAATATGTCCTAACTTGTACTCTTTGGAGCACATGCAGTACCTCTGGGTTCTTTTACTGAAGTTTGAGTTTCTTGCTTCCCATCTAGGTCAGCTCCATTTTTCTGCAAAACAGGCAAACCCATCTAAAATTAAAATAAGCTTTTAAAAAATTACAACATCAATCTCTAAATTAGTCATATGTCACAAGACAATGAGTATCTATTTTAGCATAGTGTAAAGAACACAGTGGCTGAATTGTAAGGGCATTTGATGCCGACAGACCTGGATTCCAGATCTGATCCTGACAGCCACTAGCATGTGATCCCAGACCAATTACTTAACCTCGCTAAGATGGGTTTTTTGATTCATACCTCCCTGGGCTGTGTTGAGGTTTAAATGACATCAGACATACACAACGCTTAGCACAGGGCTGGGCACACAACAAGGGAGCAATTAACATCAGTTATTATCATCATGATCTCTAAATTATGTCCTGGGAATGAAGGTGATATGCACTCCTGACATTTATTAAAATCTGGAAGAGTCCCATATGCTCACCCTCTAATGCTGTTCTTCCTCCCACAGAAATCTCCATTTGAATAGCAATTCACAGTTTAAGATCCATTTTCACAAATACTGCATTTTTCCCTCTGACTTTTAGTCTATTTCCTTTATATATGCCACATAGCATTAGCCCAAGTCCCAATTTTGCACACAAAGGATGACAAAAATAAATGAAAGTGAAGCATTAATTATTATTCCCTTCAAACTTAAGCAAATATTCCTAAACATTTAACTAATTAATTAACTGGGTTTTTTCTTGGTAAAACTATTATAAAAGCTCATTATTTCTACTTTATAAGGACTTTTAAAATATGTATTACTACAACATACTTTATGTTAATGTAAAGTAAATATGCAGAGCTAGAGACCCAGGAGACAAAGCCTCTCTTCTCCTTAGGAAGAATTGAGTCCTATCTACCTGGAAGGACCAGTATCAGTTCAAATAAGTAACACCTGATAACTAGCCACCAAGAAGGAAGACTGGGAATCATTACTAAGTAAAATTCCCACCTAACACTGGGTATTGCTGTTTTCCCAGCAGAGAGGGAAGACACAATAGTAATAACCAATTCTTCACCAAAAGGAACATTTTTTTAGTTATGGAAGGCAAAACAAGAGAACCAGACCAAAGGGCACATAATCACAATCTGTCTTGAAGACAGACTGTGAATGCAGTCAGGCAGTGGTCTTTGAAAAAAGTATGGGCACCCACTAGTTCTAAAGAAATCAGTCCACTGGGGGGAGCCCAATAAAAGAGACACAAGAGATGTTGAGTTGATTGAAGAAAAGGAGAGTCCCTGTGACCTCCAGCCACAGCGATCACTATTTAAAAAACTGCCTGGACTTGAGAGATGAGTGCAGTTGGAAGGGTAGGAGAAGAGCCAGAGCAAAGGCAAGAGAGGGGGAATTCGAAGTAAGAAATCTTATGCAGAACCGATGTTACCACTGGGGAACAAGTCAGGATGGGAGCAAAAGGTGGTGGAATCTAACAGATAGTGGTGGAGAACTACTAGAAATCTAGTGGTAGGTGGAGTCTGTTATCATAAATTTGATGAAGAGAGAACCTGCACCTCTAAACTTATTTTATAAACAAAGTCACCACAATAATAAATTATGAACAAATGAATTAAGTCCTATATGCCTTCCTTGTGGATGCCCAGTGAGGAGGAGGTGGTAAGTGGTTAAAAGGCACCACAGGTTTGCTTTTTGTTTCCAACCTGAACTTATTTTTTTTTAATCTTTTAAGCTTGGTGAAAATAGTTAACAGATGTCGTAAATCAAGGTGGATGGGAAATGTAAGGTTAATGGTCTGCAGTGAAATGCCATGTCTCACTACTCGATATTCTTCATTTCAGAATCATTTCAAGTGGTGGTGAGAGGAAATGGCTTCCGACATGCCCGCAACGTGGACAGGGTTCTCTGCAGCTTCAAGATCAACGAGTCGGTCACACTCAGTAAGTCCTTGCAGTCTGGGGGGTTCTTCAGCCCCTTCTTCCAGCATATCTCCACACAGGTTCTTCCCTGCTGGTAATGTCTCCAGAGAAGCACACTTTATCCCTCTGTCAGGCCCACTTCCCATCAGGAAAGCAGCCGGGCACTAATTTTCTAGTCCAGCGTGTGTACTAAATTACTCTCGGTGGCAGCGCCGACACCAGTTGCTCAGGGCACATGAAGCCTGACATTCCTTACCAAAGTATCAGAGACGGTCAAGTGTAAGAGTGAAAAATAGATGGCCTAAATGTATTCATTCTGAATAAACCAAAACCCAGCTGTTCGCCTGGCATGTGTAGATTCAGGAATATTTTTTCAATCTGGATAATTCTTGCTTGGAATAGTCAAGAAGCTCTCATCATGGTGAATACCTGACATGAAATACAGGAATATGGATATAAAACTAAGTGCATTTCATGCGAAAAATAAATTATCATAACACTGGCACTGCACAAGACATTAGTAGCAAGCAACTTCTTGATTTAAAGACATGATTCGCGAAGCTCTCCAGCAAGATGGGGAAGACTGATTATGTGAGGACAGATGGCCAGGAGCCCCGGTTCTTACTTACATCTGGCATCCATCACACAGATAATTACTGAGTCAGTATCTGCAGTAATAAACAGTAATGATACACTGCACTTTGTGTAGTGTTACTGTCATTGCTATAGGCCTCACATCTTTCTGCCACAACAGCCCCGGCACTGAATGAGCAAGGAGACTGGGGAGGACACTCACCTGTACTGACAAACCACTCACATGGGTTTTCTCCTCCTGGTAACCTTATGGAGTAGGCATTATCTTGTCTTTAAAAAGAAAGAGGGGTATGTGTTTTTTTTCCCTCCTAATATCTTAAAAATTCACTAGAATATGGAAATAGAGATATGCAATAGCTTCCTGACAAACATCTAGAATTCCTGGTCTTGGAATCATTCCAAAATGTTTGAAGCATTCCTTTCATTTTCTTAATACTTGGAAATGCCCTCATGTATCCCCAAAGTGCGTGCTTTTGAAAATGTTTGGAAGTAGCCATAGTAGTTGGTATGAATGTCCCACATGCATCCTCTACCTAGTTCTTCCTTTATCTCCCTTCAAATGTGCACAAGCCTCCCTCTCTCATTAACCAGAATCTCCAGCCTGAAGTCAGAAATGTCTGAGGGTTAAATTCAAAGGCATCAAGACTTTCCAAACACTTCTAGACCAGCCAGCCTTCAGACCCAAGCACTCTGGGAAGATGAGTGGAAGTGGGTGGGTGTCTGAGCAGTTAAACAGATACAGATAACATGAAATGCAAACTGACTATAGATTTGTAAAGTGATATTTCGAAAGCTTATATCCCATCTTCTCCATGAAATTTTATTTCTTCGAAAATCAGCCCATCTTCCTTCTCCTTCTTCACTGGCTTTTCTAATATGTATTTGCAAACACCTGCACAGGCTTCCTGGCCCATTCATATTCAAAAAGAAATAAAGTCTGCTGTGACAGGGATTTGGCTCAAACCACAAACCTAATCATGCTTCAGACATTTTGGAAAGAGTAAGAGTAAGAGATCATATTATACACAACACACATCATTCCTAATTCCAAACATATGCTTATTAAAAATATTCTGAGGGCGAAATAGTGGAATTCAAAGAAGATACTTCTCCTTTATTTATTCATTCGCCTATTCATTTCCATTCAATAAACAATATGCCCAAGAAACTATGAAGGGCAGAAAAGAATAATAAATTTTAAAATGGAATATTTCAAATTTACACTTTTCTATCAACCTTCTATATGTAACAGTCTCTCTTGAGTCATCCCTGTAAAAGATCAACTTAAATTTCTTTAGTTTTCGCATTTTCTCATCCCACCTCTACATCCCAAGTTTGAAAATATTGTCAATTTTCACTTTTGAAGCATGTATTTCCTCTTTCAAACTATTTTTCCTAAATATTGCATGACATTTTATAACAAAAAGAGAATATAAATTCTGCTGTTAATCAGAATCAGACTAACTGAAGGCCCAGTAATAAAGGTAAGGTCGCCGTGGCTTCAGGCAGTTCAAATATGACGCAGATCTCAGAGTCTTCAACAAGAAATACAGTAACAGATTAGATAAAGCAAAAACATTGCACATAAAAGAACAAACTGATAATTTATATTTATAGTGGGAGCGATATTAACATGACTTTCCAAGTCTTTGAATGAATAATAAAAAATTAAAGATATACAGCAGATAAACATCGTTAAACTATGAACATGCATTAAACATGTATTAAGTAAGCATCCTTAAACATGTATTATATGAAGAACAAATGAAACATCATCATATTAATGCCAAAAAGTAAAAATTTTTTAAATAGATTCTTAGATGATAAACAGCATCAGAAAATAAAACAGCATGGGTCAACACCAGCGTGTCTCCCACTTGCTTTGCCTTTGCTTAAAAATAACATCAAAAAATCAACCATGTAGAAATTGAAAATAATTTTGGGGTGTGTAGTCAATATATTAGATCCAGGAATTCTGGATGAAACATGATTTCAAAACTGCAGCATGTGGCCTTGCTCAAAGCAAAGGGGAAATCCCCAGGTACAGGAAACAATAAGAGAATGCCAATCCAAGCAGGAAGTGGAGCCGGGGCTCCAGCCTGTGATGCAGTGTTGATGCAGAATCAGGATACCAGCCTGTGAAGGCAATGGGCAGGAGAAGGGCCCCTGTAAAAGCTAACTCCAAGGGCTGCCCTACAATTAAATGGAGACTGGAAGAGTAGCTCAGTGACTCCAGGAAGCCATCAGGAAGAAAAAAATCAGATGTTATGCCACCCACACGACACAGAAACAACATGTCTGGAAACTAAACCTAAAATAGGCTCATTACCTGATCGCTGTGATCCTGGCAGAGGCACTGCACATCCAGCCCCCGGAGGAGCTCAAGGTGTCAAGTGACAGTGTGTGAAGACAGGGAAGACAGGAGGCAGACCAAAGGGGAAGAACGTTAGACAAAGGCAGATATGCAGAAGAACCTATTGTGAATTCTGGAATTGAAAAGGTTTATTTGTTAAAATACAGCTTTGTAGATGGAATCAGCAGTATGACTAGACACAGATGGAATGAATAGAGGAGAGATATAAGGAAATATTTTCTCCAGCCAAAGCCCCAGACACAGATTCTTTTCACCCAAGTTTTACCAGACTTGAAGAAAAAAATTACCCATATCTGATACTTTTGTTCCAGAGAAAAGACAGAGACAAGGCATGAATTCATTTTATGACAATTATATAACCTTAATTAAAAAAAAAAAGAACTGGACAAATGCTCTCTAGAAGTCATTTCCTACTAATAAAGAACATTTGAGATCGGGCTCATTGAGGACAAATATCTAAATATTATTAAACAAAATCTAACAATGTATTTTAAAGAGACCAGGATAGCTAAGACAGTTTTGAAGAATGAGGGAAGATTTGTCTTTCACATAGGAAAACTTCCATGCCAACATGTATAAAATTCATTATCCATTCCAGATTTAAAAAGATACCTTTAGAAAAGAAGGAATAGGTAAGGCTTTTTCAATATAATAAAAAATGTATCTAGATATTTGAATTCAAAACTCACCGTCATTCAATAATAAATCACTATTTACAGGTATTAACTTTACACAGTTAGGAAGACAAAAGCAGAATGAACCGTTTCACCATTATTTTTTAACATTGGTCTGAAAGTTCTAGCAGCAATGTCCAACAGAACTTCCTGTGACAACGGAAATTTTCCAAAATGGTAGCCACATGCTATTGGGCTATTAGCACTTGAAATGTGCCTAGTGTGATTGAGGAACTGAATGTCTAAATTCACATAATTTTAATTAATTGAAATGTTAATAGCCATATGTGACCAGTGAATACTGTATTGGACAATGCCATAGATATCGCAATAACCCAAGAAAACTAGTGAGACACAGAAATACAGGCAATAATTTTCAGTGATGGCTGTTTTCTTCCTGGAAGACTAAAGAGAATCCGCACACTTCCAGAATAAGTAGCTTATTATACTGGATAGTTTCAAAAGAAAAGCTTCCTTTATAAATACTCAATAACTTTGCCAGAGTTCAGCAATGGCCATTGCTGACCATAGAAAACATGCCCAGAAAAAAAGAGCAACAGCAAACAAAATCAAGTAAGAACTAATTTAACCAAACTTATAAAGACATTAAGAGAAAGTTATAAAACTTGGTGAAGGATACGAAAAAAAGTGCAGATAAATTGAGAGACATCATGCAATATACTTTCAATAAAATCAATTTCAAAAGTAAATTAAATAAATCGGGAGGCAGTATAGCGTAGCGGCATAACACAAGGTCTGGAACGAAACCCAGGAAAATAATACTGGTCCCATCCTACCTCGCTGTGTGACGTGGCAAGTTATTTCACATCTCCAGGCCTCGATTTGTAAAATGAATGTGGCAATAACAGCCCCTCCACCATGGATTGTTCTGAGGTTTAAAAGTAGAAGGTGGGGCTTATAAGAGGGTCTGGCACACAGTGAGCAGTCGATCGATGTTGACTGCTGGTATCAATTTATCCGGATCATTATCACTATTATTAAATGGAACAGCAAGTGAATATTGTAAAGACGTGAATTGTTTTCACATTATTTACTTTTAATACAACCCCAATGAAAATTTCAAAAGCCCTTTTTAAGTTCACAAAATAATCCTAAAGTTTATATGGAAGAATAAACATGTAAGCATAGCCAAGAAAAATGTGGAAACTCGCCCTTGCCGATTTTAAGATGCATGAAAAAGCTGCAGTAACTGAAACAATGTCGGACTGGTGCCACAAAAGGCAAACTGAGCACTGGAACAGGAAAAACAAAAGTCCATAAACGGAGCCACGCACTTGTGTGAATTTAGTATAAAAGAAAGGGACTTTTCAAATCAGTGGGGAAAGAGTGGCTTACTTGAAAAATGGTGTTGAGACAACTGGCTAACCACTTAGAAAAACAAGTCAATGAGATTTCTATCTTACACCTTACATCTAAACAAATTCCACATGAATAAACATTTCAATGTGCACATGAAATTATAAAAGTTCCAGAAGGAAACAAAAATAGATATTTACATAATTTTCTAGAAGGGCAAGAACTTTTAAGCACAACACTAAAGGCAGATATCATAAAAGAAAAAGTTGACTGTATATTTAATTCATCCATTATCCCCCCCCCAAAAAAAAATCTAAAAGGAACAGTAAAATGGCAAAAACTTTTATAAGATATATAATAAAGGGACCAGTAGCCTTAACATGGATTAATAGCTCTTAGTAAAAATGAAAGAAAAAAGCGAGCACATCAATGAGAAAAAACTGTTTAAAAGGCTGCAATAAAATAATGACCAACAAGCAGAGGGGAAATGCTCACTATAATGACAAATAGAAATAATCTATCAAACTGGCAACCATTAACAAAAATGCAGTGCTGGCAAAGAAATGTGGGACCAAGTGTTTTCATTCATCTCTCACATTCATTGTGAAAGTTATTATCTTTTGAAAGGAATGCTTAAAATGAATCAAGGGTTTATACATTTTTGACCCAGAATTCCACTGAAACTTCATCAAAAGGAAATAATTGTGATTGAGTTGTCTATACAAAAAATTTAAATGGTAACAACATAAATGTTTAGCAATGGACAAACTGTTGTGTAAATTATACCTAACCCCTAAATAATTAATGCTGTTGAAGGATATTTACCCTGTAGGAGAATGTTAATGATACAGCTTCATGTGTATAAAATAAGTTACCAAACAGTATCTCCATGCTATTTTTGTTTTAGACACATAGGTTTCTGTGCAAAGAGAGACTTAAAAGACACATATCAAAATGTTAACAGTAGCTACCTCTGAATGAAGCCACTGTTAACTTTTGCTTTTTTTCTTTCTGTGTTTTCTACAGTCGTGTCCTTATGTGATAAGAAAGTAAATCCACAATAGTTTATTAAAACTTAATTTTTAAATTCTTGTTATTTAGGCCTAGCACACATCTTAATACTAGTATTTGGTTGGTTCTCCAATAAGCAGGCTGAATGTATTCCTGGCCAAGAAAACATCTTGGAAAGCTTCACACAAATTTTATTTATTCTGGTTGCACTTTTTCCAACTCCAGTATTCAGTGTATTGTGCCAAGAAAAGATCCAATTTCAACTGGAAATCCATTTGCCAGAGATTAGCATGATAAAAAGGAGACACTGGGGTATGCGCTGAGAAATGATCCATCTTCATGAACAGTAAATTAGAAAATGGGTGCTTTACTAGTGTAATAATAAAAAAAATGCTAGATGATCCTGTGTTGCATAGAGACACGAGGTATGACTATAAACAAATAAAACTGGAGGAGGGTATGCTGCAAAATATAGATTGAGATGCAGTGTCAATATTCAAAAATGAATGTAGGATTGGGAACAAAAGACATAATAAATATTAATAATACTAAAACTGATTTTTAACAAATTTAACTTAAATTCACCAGACAGGCCATGTGAGAAATCAGCTTCATGGCTTAGTAGGTACACTTACTTTTTTGATGCAAAAGTTTATTTTTCAGTTTGATCTCCAATCTTACTCATGAGACATGGCTCTAGTTTACTTTTATTCACTCTCAAAAGATAACACTTCACCGTCTTTAAAGATATTTCACTTAACACTAGTCCTGAAGCAGTTCTAAGTTTCAAAGAAGAGCTCCGCTTCCCAAGGGAGCAGGAGAAAATGCCCACAGAAAGACAGACATTCCCGTATGTTTGTTTTTAAATGTTTGTCTAATTATCTAGGAAGTCTACTATATCTTAGAAAATGTGCCGGTACCCTAGAGATCATTGAAATGCCCCTGTGGTGGGAGATAGGGAGGAAAGGCAGAGGGAAGGGGATCCTAAACTTCCCAGTCAAAAGCCTGTTGTTTCCTTTTTCACGGGTTAGTGTTATATCTATTGGTCAAAGTATGTAGTGCAATTTGGATGCATCCTGGGGGATTTCATGTCACTTGAAGGGGACGCAATGTCACTTTGTGAAATTCAGAATGAACAGACATAAGAGAGCATGATTCTGAATCAGGCTGTGTACAATCACCAGGAGCTTCACCCAAGTGATAACAGACACTGCTATCACATCGCCCTGCCTACACGATGTCATTTCATCCTGCACAGCCCAGTGAGAAATTATTTGTATTGCCGTTTTGCTGACTAGGAAACTGAAACTCAGAGAGATGCAGTGCCCCCAGGTTACCCAGATGGCCAGGAAAAGAAGCAGTTTGGGCTCACGGTCATTAATCCAGAGGTTTTTGACTAGTTTTCTACATTGCTTTGAGAACACAGATAACGACAGTTCCCAGGACTCCTGGGCCCGAATGCCCATGTCACTCTGATGTGCACCTAATTTACTGAGTCCCACCCATCCTACTCATTTTGAAGAAAGGAACTTTGACTCAGAGACATTAAGCTACATGCTCAAGGTCACAGAGCACTTTAGAGAGTCAAGACTTGAACCTAGATTCAGGGGAAAAAAACATCCTGGTCCAGGGAGGGAAGAGCCCCATGCTTTCGAGTGTCACTGGATGTTAAGACACCTCTTCTGACTTCCTAAGTGGCCCCTTTTTCTTGAACTTCAGGAGTTTTTCACGTATATCTGGTAGTGTTTCCCCACTCCCCCTACTTTCAGGAAGAACTTGGGTTTTGCCCAGTGGTTTGAAAGTGGCTCCTGCCAAGACTGTTAGTCATGCGCCTGCCATTCCGAGCCAGACAAAAATGAAGGTAAGCGTAAATGCACTGCAGTTTTGTTTCATCAGACATAAGCCCCAGTAAGCTGGGCTGAGGTAAGGATAAAAGGGCGGTGGCCACCAGAGGTAACAGGTGGTGAAGATTTGCGTTTGAGGGCAAAAGAGCTTCCAGTTGGCGAGTTGGCACAGCCCAAAGTTAGCTTGCAGCAGTGACTAGTAGATGGCATTGCAACCTAGCCATTGTCTCTATTCTAGCAAGCATGCATTGCCTCCAAGAGAAAATTGTAAGCTGCATGTGGACTCTGGCCCAAAGTGCGCTTCTACGAGGTAGGGTTGGAGACATTTTCCTGTGAACTTCCCTGAATCCACCATTTCCCCAAATCTGCTCTCCTTATAGGCGAAGTTGTCACCCTCTCTATTTCTGCACCAGATGTGCTGAACTTTCATGGATGGTGCCCTTCTTCACGAACTACTGCTGTTTTGTCACTTCAGTAGGATGATGAAAAAGGAACTGGTTCGCACTGAGATGGGTCAAACCCTTGGGCACCCCAGGCAGGTTAATAATCTGTACCCACTTCAAAATGACATCCTTCAACTATTTGCTTGACATTCATTAGAGGAAAAGATGGGTGCTACTAAGAGAAAGACAGCGAGAGGACTCCTGGTGGATCTCCTCCCTGCAGTTCCACTCGGCCTCTCATGTGCAGACCACAGCAGCTTAGTGGCCTCCACTGACTGACACACAGTACAAACCAGGGTCTCTTTCCCCTCCACCTCTGCCCCCCTCAGTTTCTGTTCTTTCAGAGCAGTTGCTATTTGTCATAATTCATGACCATGATTGTATAGAAGACATTAGCCATTTTGATAAACTTACCCTCAGTCCCAATTCCAAAGGTAAATTCCTTTCAAACCTGATTTGTGCATAGCTGCATGAGTTTAAATGTCAGGAGACACATGATTATGCTGTAATCCTAAATTGTTCTGTACCAAGTCAAAACAAGGCTTTAAAAATATCTTTATTCTTAGCAAATGACAGCTGTTTTGAGGGCAGCACTTATTCTGACCTCAGGCTTACAAATTTTTTAAAGGTTGATGCTTTACTTAGAAGATACTTTGTAAGTTTAATAATTGCCAGCCATCAAGAATATTTTGGTATAGATTGATGAAAAGGACAAAATATTTTGTAAGAGCACTGACCCTCCCCATTACCTTCACTTGTTTTCTCGTAATACCTAAAATTTTTCCAATTACATTCAAATAAAGTTAAATGCCAAATACCACAACATTATGGGTAGTATGACCCAAATTATGTACAAAATAATAGGCATAGAAAAAAATTGAAATAGAGTACCCCAAAGCATTAACTCTGTGTTTCACTGGAAGTTAGAATTATCAAGGATTTCCATCTCTTTTCATACTGGTGTTTCCCAGACTTTTGTGTGTATTACTCTTAAAATTTATAAGAATAGAAAATAATTCATATCCTGAGACGTCAGTCTGTTTGTGCTTGAGGACCACATCCCAAAAGCTGGGGTGCCCAGAATTACAGGGTCAATGTCTTGTGCAGGCCTGGAGAATGTGGAAGATCAGAACAAGAAGCCAGAGAGCAGGAGGACGGCGGATCCTCTCCCTGTGCTCCTGTGGGGATGGGCTCATTACCCCTTACCTTTTACTCCTTATCCTTCTCAGCCATGACATAATCTTGACCCTCATGTACAAGGTGACCGATAGACTCCACTTGCTTCCCTCCCAGTACTGCCGTCAGCTTACAGTCCTTTTTGCTTTTTAAATGTCAGGTGTTCTGACTCTACTGCTTCCCATACACATCATCTCGGGACCTTGGCAGCCATCCAAGTCCCACTTTTGAAGTGTCTCATTTCAGTTCTGAAAGCTTCACCAAGTAGAGTGACTCAATTGCCGCAATACCTCCCACTGAGAAAAACAACACGTTGAAGCCAACATGGAGGAATTTATCCCAAAACACTCTCTTCCTACTCCAACCAGGACTTGTCTTCCAATGGCCTTCCAGGCCTCTCGCTAATCTCTGCCCATCATCTTATAACATCTCTAACTTTTCTAGACATTGCATCAGATTTGAGGGCTATGGACTACCCAATAATATCTGTAGGCTCCTCAGCAATGGGCCAAAGAAAGATGGAAGCCATGGTAGACATTCTTATCCAACTTTTTAACCTCAGCCCTATTAACTTTTAGGGTAAAGAATTGCTTTTGTGACACAGGGACAATGCCCTCTGCTTTGTAGGATGTTCAGCACCATTCTTAGTCTCTACCGACTAGATACCAATAGCATCTCTCCCACAGTTTGATCCTCAAAACTCTCAGACATCACTAATTGTCCCCAAAGGGCAAAATGTCCCCATCTGAGAACCACTTCACTATAGACATACCACATGTTATTTGGATAGAGAACTTGCTTCTTGTCACATCATATTGCCCTGACGTAGCTTGGTAGATTAATTACAAGCTCTACTCATTTGGCTCACATATTCACATCTTAAGCCCTACAGGTATCTCTGACAATACACCCAGCTCTACCCACTTCAGTAACAGCACTGTCAAGTGCTTATTAAGTGTTCGGTATTTAATAACACCGTTTCATTGAAATTTATAACCACCTATGAAGTGTTGTTCCCTTCTTTTAGGTTTTGGGTAGGGTTACATAGCCAGTAGATACAGAGCTGTGATGTGGAATCCAGAGCCCAGGCTCTTACATACTCATTGTTCCCCATTATGCCAACTGCTCCAGAAAACAGGGAGGGAGACCATATGGAAACATATGGTGAAACTGGTAAGAGAGTTTTGCATTGGCCCAGGCAACTTACCTGGAATCTGTTGGCCAAATGCATCCAGAATAACGAGCCATGAGGACTTTCAAGAAAACTCTGCAACAACTCTAGGCCAGGGAAGAAGTGGGTAGGTATGGGTCACGTCTGAGGAAAAGGAAGGTGACCAGCTTGGTTCTACCACACTGAAGGAAGTCTGCTGGCCTGAGCTGGGCATGAGAGGACACTAGTGGATATGCTGCATCTGAGGATTATTCCCAACTTCATTCCATCTTCCTCTACCCTCTACCTCTCGTTTTATTTTAATTCCTGTTTCTCATTGTTCTGCCCTCAGAACCACTGTTCAAGCTTTCCAGGTAGAAGTCATTCTCTCCACTTCTAAAATCACTGCTTCATCCCCTGATAGAGCATTTAATGTCTTCTTTCAAAAGAATTCTTGAGCTTGTTATCTCACCCATCTACAAAACCTTCCAATCTAGAGTCTCACACATACTGCATGTCCAGATAAATGCCAATTTCTTTCTACTTTAAGCAATGGATCCCATTTAGTTTTGTAAAGACCCCCGACATTTATGAATTATCATGGCAGGTAGCCCCAGTAGGGCTATCAACCACCTCTTTTCTGGCTGGGACTCAGAAAACTCAACCCAGATGTCCTGGTTTCACCAACTTGAATAATTTTATTTTGAGTTTTTGCACAGTATTTTAAAAGTCTAACTCTTCTTTTTAAGCTGACTACTTTTTTTTTTTTTTCAAAGGAAAGGTACAGGCAGGAATGAAGGTGAGTAGGCAAACAGGAAGGAAGAGAGAAGAGGAGGAAGAGCTTTATTTATTTATTTTTTCATTTTGTTGTTCACCCTGCCACTGGGTCTTGAACCCTGGACCTTGGGATGTATGTGGGACTGCTCTGAGGTGTACTAGACTGCTAGGCCACCAGGGCACACCATAAGCTGGTTACTTTTGAGGGCAGTGAGAAGGTAGAAACATTCAGCCTGACTCTAGCCTGTCTGTTCTCCATTCAAAGACACACTCTCAAACCAGCTGATAATTTGGTGCTGAACATTTTATGCTTGGCTTAGGGATGCAATGATAATGCTCCCTAGACCCAGGGAAGATGGGGAACAAGAGCAGGGTGATCTCATTTATTCCCTAACCTCTACTATTTTGTCACAGTAGGAATGTAAACTACTTTGGCGCTTACATCAGCTTTTGAAGATTTTCAACAAGCTCCTCCAGATAAGACTAAGGGTTATTTTTCTTTTCCTTTTGGCCAGAAATAAATATTTATATCAAGAAAAGATTGCCAAGACTTGGAAAGTATTTGAATTATTTAATCAGCCCTATAAAAGGGTTCACTGTGATTGGTGTTTGAATTGGCTAATGAATTTTAATCCTGGTTTTATCCCAAATCCATTAGACAGTTACCAACTGTAGAGAAGAAATCTGAGAAATTACTTCTTCACCAGTCTGAAAGGAATTACATTGATTCAGCATCAAAACCTCATATTGTACACATTTGAGTGTATGATTTGGAACATGGGTGCAGTAGATCAGGGTCTCTCAGAAGATGCCTAAACCTCATCACAGAGCTCTTCAAACTCAGTCCCTAACCCTGGAAGACATGCCTCCTCCAACTTTGCCAGTGAAGAGTCTTGATCATTTGCCTCCACAGTGGTCATGTATAAATTGCCTCAGCGCCTGTTACACTTTAGCTTTCATCATAATACTTGCTGGGCTAACCTTGGGCAAAGCATTTCAACAAAACTGAGTGTGAATTCCAGCTCTGACATTTACTGCTGGTGTAATATTGACTCAATTAACTAAACTCTCAGTTTCCTGAACTGTAAATAACTAAATAATAACAATGATAATGCCAAGTGAAGGGCCATATGTATGTGTTAGATTATGTACCTGTGTGTGCATACACGTGCACACACAGGTTTATATATAGAGAGACATATAGTTATACATATATTTTGTTTGGGAAGGAAGGGAGGGAGATAAGGAAGCAAATTTTTAATTTTTTTTTCTTTGTTCCCCCTAACCCCATGAACCTGTGTCCTTGGTCTTTACATGGTCCACACGCAAGCCATCTCAGTCACCTGAGCCACAAGGATGTGTGTGTGTGTATATATATACATATATTCTGAATTCTGTATGTATGTCTATATATAATGTATATAATAAAGTACAGTGTACACATGCACACACACTCACTAAAGCTTTTCATTTTCCTAGGATTCTGAATGTCTGAAAAGATGTGAGTCCAACATTATATACATATGGCAGTCTGTAAAATGACATTTACTAAATGTTTATGAAGTACCAAGGAACATTCATTGTACTTTCTGTACTCTTACTTACCCCCACCAACCCTATGCAATGAAGTCATCATCACTGTTTACTTTTGAGAGCTTGTCCCCAGTCACCCCCCAGTAGGAAGACCTGAAATTTGAGAGGCTGGATTTGACTCTCAGTCTCCCCAGCCTTCCTCTGTGCCCTCTCTATTGAACCTCAGGGAAGCTCAGCTTTCAAACCTGAGGTGTTTAACATAATGACACTCATTGATCCCCCAATCTTGATCTAAATCAAGCTTCTGTTCATCACACTCATAGACAAATGCTTTAGGTTAACCGCTGTCATGGATATGCACTGAATTCTGAAATATCTTTGGTAATAGGCAAGGAAATCTATATTTACTGCTCTTCTAAAAATTCCCTTAGACTTTTGATTTCAAGCTCCTGCTCCTCCCTAATTTTCTCTCCAGTTGCAAACAAGCCCAGGGCCTGGCTCTGCATCCTGGTCTCCATTTCCCCTGCCCACTCAGCACTAGCAAGCATGAAATGGCCACCTGGTGGACAGAGGAGCCGGGGCCTTAGTCATCCTCAGAGTGGATTATGGTCCCATAAACATCACAGCACCATAGGCTTTGGCAGACGTGGCAGTGAGGCTGGCATGGCCCCTGAGCTGAACATGGCCTAGCTGAGAAGCAGACGAAGAAGGCTTTGTGCCCTGCTTCCCAAGTGGACGTTCCAGGAAGGAGTCATATGATCCGAGTTATGGAAACCAAATGGCTCTCCTTTGTTTAGAGAAAGAGAGAAAGAAAAAAAAAAAAGTCACTCATTTTTGTGGTAAAGTGAAAACAGGCTCCAGACCGAACAGTCCCTCTGGAAGCAGAAAATGCCAGCTTCTCAGAGCAGGGCCCACAGTCTCAAAGACTGACGAACTGATAGAAAGCCATGTCAAGGCTATCCTACAGCCTGAGCAGTCTCCTTAGTCCTCCTAATGAGGTTTTCCTCTGATTTGCTCCAGAAATATTTGGTGTCCCAGGCTGAAAAGGAAAATGAAAAGGGGGCGGGGACTGACAGCCATCTCATCCTTTCCAGCTGAGACAAGGGAAGGGAGAGTAGTAATTCAGAGAAAGCCCAGTAAGTGAGAAAGGGTGCTAACACCAACACGTGGCTTGCCAGACCCTGGGGTTGTCTCCCTGCATGACCCCTCTGGGACTTCCTCCTCAGCGTGACCCGGCCCTTCCCACAGAATGCAGCCAGGAGTCACGAGGCCTGCTGTGGCTGCCCCACGGCTCATGGGCAGGGATCTGCACCTCAGGTATTACTAGCGCATGTTCAGCAAAAGAAATCATGGCTGAGAGAAAGTAAATATGTATTCTAGTCAGCCATGCCTGTCCTGAGTTCAGTTTATTCTCTAACATAAGCCTTCCCTAGAAGGGAGAGGCTCTGGGAAGAAAAGAATAATGGAGGACTCAGTTCTAGTCCTGACTCTGCCTTTGACTTGCTATGACTCATCACTCTCCGAGCTTCCATTTTGCACCTAGAAAATGACCCTCACGCACTCTGCTGCACCTTGGTTCACAAGGCACTGTGAGAAGGAGACAAAGCATGGCTCTCACAAAGGGTGGACAAACACAAGAACGCTACAGCCAGACGGCCTGGGTGTGGATCCCAGATCTCCGTGTCATGTTAGGCAGATTTCTTCTCTGTCTGATCCTCACCTTTAACATGAAGGGAATAGTATCCTTCCCCAAGAGCACTCTAGGAGGTTAAGTTGATGTGAGGGCATCTTCCGCAGCCATCCCAGGTGCATCAGACTGTCATTACTGTCATTATGACAGGTTACAGCTTGGAAATAATTCTCAGTTGAGACACTGCATGATTTGCCACTTCACATTTTTACTCAACACACCCTCATTATTTCTTCAGCCATTTTCCATCATCTGTCAACAGCTGATTCTAAATATGAGAGGGAACCTCCAACAGCTTCCTTTTGCTTTTAGGAAAAATCTCAAAAGCTTGTCCAACAAAGACCTTGGTCATTTGGTCCTGCTATCTTTCCCAGAATTTTTTTTAAAGGAAAGGTATAGGCAGGAATGAGGTGAGTAGGCAGGCTGGCAGGAAGAGAGAGAAGGAAGAAGCACCTTTATTTTGCTTTTATTTAGTTGTTCACACTGGTTGCTTCCCCCTGGGCTCAGGGCTTGAACCCAGGGGTATGTGGCCTGCACTCCTTCAGAGACAAGACCCAACTGCTGATCCACCAGGATGCACCCCCAGCCTCATCTTGATCCATTATCTTTCTCACTCAAATGTTAAAGCCTGCTGGCCTTCCTTCAGCTCACGAAGGATCTGAGCTCTACTTCACTCTACTTTCAGGTTGCAGACTAAACAGTCTTTCCTCAGGGAAGCATTTTCTGATCTCCCAGATAAGAGTTGGACTGCCTCCTCCTCCTTTATACTCACAAGTATAATCAAATAGCAATTTATGTAATTATAAGCATGTCAGTTTCTTGAGTGGGCACTTCATCTGTTCTATTCTTTGCAAGGCCCAGCACAATGCTTGGCATGTAGCAGACATGCAAGAGAATATTTTTTTAGTAAAAATGAATGTATTTAGTAACTACTTCCTCTTGCAGCTCCTGTAAAATCCATGACAGCAGAAACTGTATTTCTTTTCTAAAGTCCTATGTCTCTAGTGCTTACTAGGCCTTCAGTATGTATTTGTTGAATGAATGAATGAATGACCAAGTAGCTTGGACTATCCTCCCTCACTGTCCACTTGAAGGTTTCTGTAGATATCAAAAGGGAGTATAATTAGCCACCTTTCTCCTCCTTCCATGGAGACACAGTGCTTAGTGCTCAGATGTGTCCTCTAACTCCCAGTTCAGGGGGCTCAGCTCCCTAAATCCAGGCATGGAGGGCATGGGGCTTCCTAATCTTCACTCAGACAAGGTTTCATGTCTGCTTCATCTGAGGACAAGGCTTGCAAATGTCATCAGAGACATCAGTTTACAACAGATGCCATTAGCAGACTATCATCCCTTAATGTTACATGTACTTCCTATTTTCTAGTAGAGGTATTTGCATTCATAACAAAGGGACTATCTATAGCATTTACCATAGTCTTTTGTACAGATGCATATAAGGAATGACTACTACGACATAAAGGGACTTCTCATTTCTGCATCTGGCCCCAGGATCTGGAACACAGTGACATTCTTAAGGAATTGGAGATTAAAGCTGCCAGAGCTTTTCCGGGTCACTTCCTCACCTCTAATCCATCGTTCAGAGCCACATCTGCTAAAAGCTTCCAAATCATCGCTTCACACTTTCCCTCCAAAAACCTTCACAGTACTTTTCATAGCTAATAGAACTTCAGTAATTCCTTACTTAGCATCATTAATAGGTTCTTGAAAACTGTGACTTTAAGCAAAACAATGTATAAAGAAACCAGGTCCTCAAATAAAGTCTTTTGGTTCAACACTGACCTGGACATTTTTCTCATTGACATTATAACAAAACAATGTTGAATAAAATGAAATTATTTGAGGATCTGCTGTCCACATCCCTCAGTCTAACTCAAAGAACTTGAATCAAATTTCTTCCTAAAGTGTTCTAATTTAAAATGCTAATTTTTTAAGTCCTCCCATGGAGCCTGCCCATCATCTGCCCTGCTTCTCTTCCCGCCCTGGGAGTCCCTCCCCACTTCTCCACTGAAGCACAGCTCAAGCTTTGTGTCCTGTGTCACTTACAAAAGGGAGCTCATTGTCTTTTGAAGCCAAACATTTTGACTTAGCCATTGCTCATCTATGTCCGTGAACTTTTTCTTTTCTTTCCTTTTTACTGAGGTATCATTGATCTATATCATTCTATTAGTTTCAGGTGTACAGCGTTTAATATTTTATATATTGCAGGATGACCACCCAGTAAATCTAATTAACTTCCATTATGACACATAGTTAGAATTTTTTGTCTGGCGATGAGATCATTTAAGATATTTTCTTAGCACCTTTCAAACATACGATAGTTACCATGCATAAATCACATCCCTAGGACTTATTTTATAACTGGAGTGTGTACCTTTTGATCACCTTCATCTGTTTTACCCACTCTCCATACCCTACCGACAGCACCTGCTAATCTGGTCTCTATTTATGAATTCAGTTTGGGGGTATTTTGTGCTTTGTTTTGTTTTTAGTATTCCACCTATAAGTGAGCTCATATGGTATTTTGCTATGATTTAGTTCATATGGCATAATATCTTTGAGGTCCATCCATGTTGTTACAAAGGACGGGGTGTCCTTTTTATGACTGAATAATATTCCATTGCACATACAGTCAGGTATTGCTTCACAATGGGGAAATATTCTCAGAAATGCACAATGATTTCATCGTTGTGCAGATATCATAGCATATAATTATGTAAATCTAAGTGGTATGGCCTACTACTCACCTAGCTCTTATGTTATATCCTGTGGGGAGCACTGTCATATTTGCTGCCATTGATTAAAATATCATTAAGTAACACTTGACTGTATCATTTTTTTTTATTTTTAAAAGAAAGATGGGAGCAGCAATGAAATGAGTAGGCAGGCAGAAAGAGAGAGAGAGGAGGAAGAAATATATTTTTATTTAGTTGATCTCACTGGTTGCTTCCCCCCTGAGCCCAGGACTCGAACCCGGGGGTATGTGGCTTGCTCCTTTGGAGAATTACCTAACCGCTGCTCCACCAAGATGTGCCTGTATCATATTTTCTTCACCCATTCATCTATATATGGACTCTTCTCTTTGTTTTTGTGAATAATGATACATCAGTTGTTTGCATGACGAAGGCTCCTCTTCAAACTAGACATAGCTCTGAAGCTCCCTGAGGGCGAATCTAGTATTTTTGTGGTTCCTCTAAGTTATGTCTGGTTTATGGTGAGAGCTTAGTCTTTGTTTTCTCACTAATTGACTCAACTGTACATAGTCAAGGACTAATTTCAGGCAGGAGACTTTGAGTTCACTCTAGTGGACTTTACAACTCAAGACAAGTTTCTATTTTTAAGAGTCATTGCTTTTTTAGTGCCTGTAGGACTTGGTTGATGGTTTCTAGGAGTCAGTGAATTTGAAATTTGCCTCACTCCTCTTAATCCAGTGACTGTCTTTTTACAGATGAGAAGCCCTTCACTGTGGAAGACACCTATCTGCTGTGTCCAGCACCTGTCTTAAAGGATGTCGGCATGTAAGTTTCCACCAGAAATTGAACCCTGCAGCCTGGGAAGAGAATGAGATGAGATAGAGAGAACACAGAAAAGAAAATGTCTTTCCTTCTTGTCACAGTGGAGGCTTTCTCTAGACTCCTCTAGGGAATGATGATGGTCCTGTGCTTACAGTGAGCCAGGCCCCAGGATAAATGTTTTTAAAGGGTACCCCCACCTCCTCCTCCCAAGTTCCTGATGAACAGAGGCTCACATCATCTCGGTTGTACAGATGTGGGATCTGTGGCAGAGAATATTTAAGTATTTGCCTAAGATCCCACAGAGGTAAGTACCAGAGGCTGGGCCTAAACCAAGGTCTGTGTGGCTTACTCACAGCTGTATTTCTAGAAAGCTCTCACATTTTCCAAAGTTTCTCACACACATTATTTGTCCTTGTTATCATCATTGCTCTGCTGGGTAGTCATCTCCTTAGAGATAAGGAAGCTCAGAGAGGTTTAAGGGGGTCTCTTCAACAGCTTATTCAAGGCAAACTAAAACCCCAGACCCAGACCCTCTGAGAACAAGTACAGCTCCCCTTCCTCTGCTCCTCTGCAGTGTCAGGTACACACCCAGATTCCATGAGGCTCCCTGACCTAATTTATAAGAGAAATCTTATAGTCCTGCAATTGTAATAATTTCTAATGAAACATACTATACTTACTATAAAATGAAGCAAACTATGTGACAGAGGAGAGAACTAGCGCCCTGAACAAGAAAAGAAATATATAGGAGAACAAGGAATGTTTGTGAGAACCCAAAAACTGGTTTCCCTTTAAACATGTCTGTAACAGACTAAAGACAGAATGGTACACACTGAGCATCTGCATCAGAATTCTAGTCTCAATCCTTTATTCAGACCATAAAGCCTCTAACTCCAGTAGCCTAACACTGGCCTGTGAGATCACTGATTCCATAAACAAATCCTGTGTCCATATTGCAAAATGCTAGCTCACGTTTCAGTAAGTCACACATAGATGAAAGGAGATAGAAGGAACATTAGTTCATCCTCTGCTGTACCTCTGGAAGTTTGCTGAATAGAAAGGAAACCACCCCATGTGATAATTAAGAGTCAAGATAACGGTAACCGAACATTAAGTTTACAGTTTGCGTGGTCACTGCCTTGGGCCATGTTTTACACATACTTTGTCCTACCATGTTGTGACAAGTAAATTAAATGGAATCAGGTTTTGCCCATTCAGTATAATTTACTGTAATGAAGAAGGGCTGAATGCACTGCCTTGATCCACCAGACAAGTGTATCCTGGCATCTCTAGAATGTCAGAGATGGAGGAGCCCTGAGTCCATCTTTCAGATCTTACAAAGGAGACATATTGGGCCCCAGGGGAAGAGACTACAGTCTCGAGGTGTGAAGACTAGACCCGCAGGGATCTACGTATCCAACTTGTAGCTCCCTCGCTCCTTGCACACCACACTGAGTATCTCTGCTTCGCTTGTCATTGCAGGAAGGCTGCACTCCAGGTCAGCATGAACGATGGCCTCTCTTTCATCTCCAGTTCTGTCATCATCACCACCACACACTGTGTAAGTCATCACCATCCCCTTCACGGGAGACTTCATCGTCTTTGTCATCTCTCTGGAAAGTGTTGTGGTTCTCATTTTGTTCACTGAACTATGATCCTTGTGTGACCAGTCACGTGCTGGAGCAGGGCATGCTGTCCCTTGGAGTGTATCAGGAAGGTCTGTGTTGGGCTTTTCAAGTTTTCCATTTCTATTACTGAGACCTGACATACCAATGTGACCAGACGGTCCTGTCTTAACAGGACCAGAGTCAGTGCAGTCGTGACATTGCTTTTGGAGTGGGGGCAGAATAGGTGGACCGGGTTGAGAAGGAAAAGCATAGAAATGCATAGCATAGAGAGAAAGCACATCTTAGGGAGCTTTCCTCTAAAGATAAACAGGAAAATGGGGCAGCTGCTGAAGGAAAATGTGGAGTACAAGTAGAGTCTTATTTAGAGTGGGAGCAATTGCCACTTATTTATGTGACTGCGGAAGTAAACAAAGAACAAATGGAAAATGGATGAAGCAAGAGAGAGAAGGGGAAGTGTCCTAGGGCACAGGAATTGTGACGGAGTGGAGACCGCATCCTCTGCACCAGCTCCTCACATGTGCCTTGTATGGCTCCTTCTGTCAGGCAGTTTTAATGTCAGGCTACACATAAAGTCACCTGGAGAGCTTTTGAAAAATATTGATGCCCTGGCCTCAGGCCAGACCAAGTGAAACACAGTCTCTGAAGTGGGCCCTGGCTGTGGTGGCTCCATGACTACAGCTGGGAAACCTGGGCCCCATGTGCTCTGTCAGAGCTGATCCGCCAGAGGCAGGGAGGACATGGGAAGCTCACAGCAGGCCTCAGCCCCTAGCATGAGCATTTCAAAATAACCTTTGCCTGAATATTCAGTTTCTGCAGCCAATATATGGGTTTTTGTTTTTCATTAGCTCATTCTAGAAACCAATGTGTTTGATCTGCTGGGCAGCTTGGACACATACCACAGTCAGTTTCTGACTGACTTTGCGGGCCATATCACTAGAACCCCTCAGTAATCAGGGTTTACACCTGGTGGTCAACACCATCATGGGTAGATAAGAACAAGCAAGCGTGCTGAAACCAGATGAGAAGAAAGTGAATTGGCTCATAAATGAGCAGGCAGCTGGGTTTCGTGGTGGACAACAGTCCCTCTCAATTCCCCCTCACCCTCCACACACCCTTTTTATCCTATTTGAAAAGAGAACCAGTTTCCTTGAAAGTGAGGTAAGTCAATGAAATGGGTAGACAAAGGAAAAATTTCACTTGACCGAAGTGAGAAGCTGCCATTGTCACAGAGAAGTGTCACCACAGAGAAATGTTCATGCTAAGACATCCCTCAGCTGAACATCAGATCTGGAGCCTAAGTATGAAAACTGTATGTCAAAGCAGTGAAGGTTCTTCAAGGGAGCCCTGCTTAACTCTCTTAGAAACTGACCTTTTTGGAACCTGCCAACCTTCAGGAAATGATTAAAATACTCCAAATCCAAGAGTGCCATTCCAGATTCCTTCTTGCTTTTGAGAACTCCAATAATTTGAGCCTGTATTTCTCATTATACTTGACTATACCACAGAAAAACAGCTATGCTTTTGAGGCTGCAAGGGCAGGGAAGTGGAAAGGGAAACTATCTTAGGACCATACCTGTGGTATGGCAGATAGAGAATTGCAAATTAAGTCCAGGGCCTTTAAGCCAAGAAGAAAGGGGTGTTCTTAATAAAGTACTGCAAAATGGAAAGAACTCCCAGGAAATCCCTCTACCTCTTCCTGACTCACTCCAGCCTCCATTTATATTTCTTATCTCCTTCACCTGAGTGCCTGTCATTGAGTTTTCTGTTCATTTGACCTTTGGTGAACACCACCTCATATCATCTTCTGCATTATCTCCTTTTCACTTGCTATGGTTATATGCCCACAACAAAATTATAAGCATCCTAAGATTGGGGATCCAAGTGTGGTCATTCATTTGTTCAATTAACACTTAGTGATCAGAGAGAGGGTGCTAGGCACTGCACTAATTGCATGGGGTACATCAGAGAACACAGCAGGCAGAAACTCTGGGGAGTCGTAGGAAGAAAGCAGATAACTAATAATAAGCATAAGAAAGCAATTACACACTATGTTAAAAGGCAATTAAACCAAAGAAAAAATATTGCACAGTAAGAGGATTTGCAAGAGTTTGATTTCAAAACAGAGATACATTGAGAAGGTGGCATTCAAATAGAAACATTGAAGTTAACTATGAGACTACTGGGGGAAACTCATATTAAACCAAAAGCCCGATTTCTTAGACCCCCCATGAGGAAAGACACCTAATAGATTCAAGGGAGAGCAAGGCCAGTGGTTGGATCTGGAAGAGAATGAGTGAGGTTAGCAGGAGTCAGTGAGGTGTGGTGGGTAGAGAGAGCAAAGTCTTCAGAGAGCCTGGGCCTTTGCAGAGATGTGTCATGTTCTGACTTACATTTAAAAGATCACCCTGAACTGTCAGTGGTGAACTGAATGCAGTATATAAACAGGCTGATTTACAATGACACGCACTTTAAACCTATATAATGCTATAATGCAATGTTATTTTAATAAAATAAAAAAGAATTGCTTAAAAAACCTAAATTAAATAATAATGACACTGGCTGCTGAAACAGCCTATGGGAAGACAAGGATGGGTCATGACTAGTTCGAAGACTTATGGCAATATTTCAAGCAAAAGATGATGGTGACTTGATTCAGGAAGAAGCAGTGGCCATGAGAAAGTGGTCAGCATCAGATATATTTTGAAGGCAAAGTGAACATATTTCTCAAAACATTGGATATAGGACTTGAGAGAAGGAGAAGAATTCCCGAATGACTCCAAAGGGCTTTGGCCTAACTCAAAGCAGGCAGTTGCCTCCGGCTGACTGGAGAAGACTGAGGGAGATTTGGGGCAGGGCGGGAAATCAGGAATCACTTTTGCTGTCGACTAGTTGTGTAGCCCTAACAAAGGTTGTTTAGCGCCTCTCTGCCTCAATTTTCTCATTTGCAAAATTAGAATAATTTACATCTTTTGGTAATATAGACTATGTCAAATAAAATGATTTCTGTGTAGCAGAAGGCCTAGCAGGTAGGAAGTACTCAATAAATGTTAGCTGTTAGTGGAAGTTTAGTCCAAATGATTGAACAAATTGGAAATGTTTCTCAGGGAATTGGCTAATCCTGTCAGAATGTAACAAAGAGTCTTCTGAGACAAGATGTATCCCTAGGAGTATATGTTTGTCACTCAGTTAAGCCCAGGTGATGGAAAGGGGGACAAACAAAATGCCAAAATCTTCCTAGGAACCGGACCTCTATCCAAACATAAAACTCCAAACCCCAGCAGGGCCATACCCCACTTTAAAAGACTGCAGCCATCACTGGGTAAAATAGAGAGGCAGGTGGAATGTGTGGTCATCCAGATTATGAAGTAAAGTCTTGGACTTAAGTTCATATCTTGGGCAGGTGGTTTGGAAGACAAGGTTTTTAGATCAAAAATGATCCCCTGGGTCTGAGTAAAGAGTTAGTCTTTTCAGTGCCAGTTACAGCCCTGTCCATCACCTGAAACCAAAAAGAGTTTTAAAATATGTAGTTGAGACCTTTTTTTTCTCGCTTTACTTGGTGCCCATTTGCACCACCGTGCCACAAGTTTTCAAGATCCACAATGAATAACAGTTTCCCCAGGCCAGAGCAGAAATCCCATCAAGATTTATAGGAAAGACATTTTTTCATCCAAGAACTAAAAGATTCCTATATAAATGGTAAACTTTGTTGAGCTCCCTGACTATAGAAAACGAATGGTCAAGCCTCATCTTCTCTCCCCAGTATGTTTAAATACATTCCATCTCTATAAATGATCTCTTTTCTTTCCCAACCTCTAGCAATAGACTAAAATATTCACTAATGTCACACTTTTGGCTCGGGGCAGGGGGCGGGGAAAAGGAAAGTTGCAGTCAGGAATGAAGGCAATCATGCAGACAGGGAGGAACAGAGAGGAGAAAGAAGCATCTTATTTTATCTCCATTTAGTTGTTCACACTGGTTGTTTCCCACCAGACCTGGGACTTGAACCCAGGGCTGTGTGGCCTGCATCCTCTGGAGGCGACTGGCCAAATCCTACTCCATTGGGGTGAACAATACCAGGCTATTTTAAAGAAAATATATTTTTTAAGTTTGTCCTTTTGAAAACAAAAGCAAGCAAATTTAATACTTTAAAGAACTTTCATGAAAGATTGTCTTCTTTCCGATAAATATCTTCAAACTCTATAATTTCCCTACCAAATATACAAAAATCAGGGCATCTTTCAACAATTATTTCATGAATTCTTATGTCTTCAGTATTCTATTTACAAAGTTCCTGGGCTGAAGGAACTTAAAATCCATTTGGAGAAATGAGTCTAACAAGCATATAAAAAGTATGTAATAAAGAACAGGATTATGTGAGTCTGCTAGAAATGTTCTAGGATTTCATTGAGCGAGAGGAGGAGTGAAGCCAGGGAGCATCACATGGGACACGTAAGAGATAAAACCCAGGTGACCATTTGAAAAATGATAATTATAGGTGAAGACGTGGGAAGAAGCCATTCCCTAAAGAGAAAACGGAATAAGGATAGTTATATCAGTGAGAAAAGTTTGTTCATGGTCCCTCCCAGCAAATAGGACCTGTTTTCTTTTCTTCTCATTTTGCATCTATTTCTAGTAACTTCCAATTTGAGACCATTTCTTAGAGGAGCAGCCACTATCCTGGATGTACACATCATACCCCTGATCACCTGGTGTGTAACAGTGAGGACCACGTGATGCTCCTGCTATTAACTGGGATCTGCATTTAATTTATATCCATGCCCAGACTGGAGACTCACCAAAGTTAGACAGAATGGTCTAAAATCACCATGGAGAACCTGGTTCCTGCCCACCACCCCCAACTCATGTGAAAAACAACCTGGCTACAAACCAAGGCAAGGGCAGATCAATTTGAGAGGACCCATGTCAAGTCACTGTTCAGAGAAATTTTTTTGAATGAAAATTAAAATGCCACAAATTCATCCCTACAGCATCAAAACAAGATCAACTGCTCTATAGCCATTACCATGGAAGAATGAAAAATATAGGATTAAAACAGAGGATATGGAATCGAAAGTCCTCATTTTAAACTCTAACCCTTCTACTTTCTAGGGTGACGTTGGGCCAGTTAACTTAAGCCTGTCTCAGAGCCAGTCCTGGATGGCTGTTGTGAAGATTAGTGGTAAAATATAGAAGGGACTTGAGGTACACGGCTGTCTGTCAGAGAGCGGCAGCTGTTTCTTAGTTTATTGACATTCTCTTTCCTTGCCAAGTAAAAGTCTAATGGCGTATGTCATTCAAAGATTTACTGTTCATGCCCTGTCGATTATAAACAGTCTGTTTTTCCCTCTAAGAGGTATGCTTCCTTCTGAGTCCATGATAAGACTGTATTCTAGAAACAGATAGGAAAACTTTGAGCATATTGCCTACAGGATAACTAGGGAACACAACACCAGATTTGGCAACAAGTCAGAGGGTTAGGATGCAGTTTTGTCAAAATTTTTGATTGAAAGAGTAAATGATAAAGAGTAATATAAGGGAAATATTTACATTAGTTAGAAGAATGCATTAAAATAAGTATTTACTAAAGTCGATGCATTATTTCCACATAGAAAATTTCCACTATTTTTTATAATAGTCTATCAAGCTCAGCATGTTTGGGGGCATTTTATTAGAGGAGGTACGATTTATGCTGATGAGACCTGCAGCCTCAGACAGCATTTCTCTCCAGACTGGACTCTCCCGTCTCCCTTGCAGTAGCCACCACTCACTGTGGTTTCAGAGTACAGTTGCATTTCTATGGGATGAACATGGCGCCATCTTGTTTCCCAGGAATTTGTTACCCATTTTATCTTCAGATTTTCATGAATTCAGACTGTTCTGAATTCAGAACTAGTGATACTTTTCTCTATGTATTTGTTTTGGGAGAAAGAGATACCTAAAAGTCACAGGAGAGCCCCACACATGCACACTACAAAGAAATATCCAGCCAAATGAAAATGTCAATAGTATCCAGGTTACAATACTCTAAAGAATCATAACTTCTTGGATGGAGCCCAGCATTCTTTTAATAAGCTTGCCAGGTAAATCTTAAATACAAAGGGCTTAGCCTACCTAACACCAACTACCCTCCAAAGTTTATAAAGTCATTCAAATCTATTTAAGAAAAATCATCGATTACTCCCTATTCCATTCGTTTCAGATTTAAACATCGGAACCCACTGTTTTATGTTCCTTCTTTTGAATGCTATTTTCAGGTCTAAAAATAGGAATTTACCTAAAAAAAAATAATTTTAGGCGTGCCCCAGTGGAGTAGCAGTTACGTCAGTCACCTCCAAAAATGCACAGGCCACATACCTACCCCTGGGATTGAGCCCTGGGTCCAGGGGGAAACAACCAGTATGAAGAACTAATCAAAAATAAAGAAATGGCATGCTTCTTCCTCCTCTCTCTTCCTGCCTGCCTGCTCGCCTACTCTCCTTCATTCCTGCTTACACCTTTCCTTAAAAAATAATAATTTTAGCCCCCTTCCCAAAACTTCCTATCCAAATACCCCTTTTCCATATTCCAAGTCATCCCTGGGTTTCCTCCTCTCACACGAGGAAATGAGCCACAGACTTGTTGCTTATTGTTTAAGGAAGAGAGAGCCCAGTTAATGTCAGTCTTGTTCATAACATTTCATGATCCCTTATATCTTAGGAGAAAATGTGCCTCCAGCTGCCATATAGAGGTAGACTGATAAGTTTGTAAGCAATTGTAAACTTGGAATAAAGAAAGTACGGACATTGAAAGAGCAATTATTTTGCATGCATAGTGTAGCTCATACGTTTCTTAAGGAAAAGCAAAGACTGTGGCCTGTTCACGATGGGAGTCCAGTACCTGGCACCTAGTAATTCCTCAGTAAATAGCTGGTGATGAGTAGACGGATGAATGAGTGGACTCAATCAAGGGTCACACTGAGACCATGACGGCATTTGCTGTAAGAGGAGATAGAACCAGAATGATGCAGGATTGAGATGGGGCTCTGAGCTTGTTGGAGGATAGACTTCCAAGAGAGGATAACCAGCAATCCAATATGCACATCCGAGGAGTAATGGGGAGCTTGAGCATGATTTGAGAGGGACAAATCTGCCAGCTTCAACTATAAACAACTAGCGCTGGCAGGAAAACTTTCAAAGACCCTTGAGAACAGCACCAACTTCACTAGGAGCAAACCCTTATCGGAGTTATAGACCTGGAGAAGGGCATAGAAATACCCTGCTCAATTGATCAAGATTCAGCGCAAGTCCCTAGTACATGAGGGTGTACAAGACAAGGCTGGGACCCAGCAAACCTACAGTGTGTAACAGAATCTCAGTCACTACAGGAAAGCTGTGACTTGGGGAATACTGGCATGGCCTGATCTCCCCCTGAACTATCAGAACCTTGGGCTATGGGAGCAGCTCAACTTAATGTGTATGCTGCTAACTGAGGTTGACAGTATACAGATGCCTTGGTCAGGGCTAGCTCTGAAAGGGGTTTTCTGGAGCCCACAGATCAAGGCTGCTGTGGCTGCAGCTAAGTGAAGCCATGGGGGAGGGTTAAGAACCATCTCCCAACGTCATCTGCAAAGTTCAGCCCTAAGCAGTTTCCTAGGTCCCTTTTGTAAGTCAGTTCAATTCTGTTACTAACTGCTTTGAAGTATCTTGTGAACATATAAATCTAGCCCTGTGTTACAGTCATGTGGCTAAGTAAACAGGCCACTGGCATGACCCTCCTTGCCAAAATTTCTTCAACTTCACCAGCCTAGTAGAAAATGATCCAGTAACCTGTGCTGAGTGGCAATCTTCCCTTCCAACATAATAAAAAGTTACCGCATGCTCCAGAAAAAGTAGAAATCAGAGAAAACTTTTTTCTTCTATTTCTTTTCCAAGGTCAAAAAACAGCTTATCAATTAAAATAGGTAGCTATCTTTGGGACAGATAACTCATACCAGCAGCTATGAGGAGGTGGACTTCTTCGAAAAGAAAAGAAGTACAGGGAGGAGGTCAGTGATGGCAGATGGAACCAAATCTCAGGACCAACAGCTATTAAAATAAATGTTGGGAAAGTGTTAGGGACACAATAAAGAGTAGCCTGTCCTTGCCCTTGAGAAGCCTACAATGTAGCTGCCAAGGCAGATGATGCACTCCAAAAGGTAAGTATTTGGGGTATAAAATGCAAGCATGCAAGTATCACAAAGGAGCCAGAAATTCCCCCATCTGTTCCAAAGACTCCTGAGCATTTGCACAGACCTTTGGAAAGGTAAATTGCCATAAACACTGCATACTCTCAGGCATGCATGTCCTTTCAGATTTAATTTTAATTTCTATAAATAAATATTATCATCTTCCTATGTACTTATCAGAGTTTCCTAGGGCAAAGATTGAGAAAAATCTTTTTTTTCTTTCTCATTTACTTTCATAACAAGGAAATTCAACTTAGGGCAAACATCCTTTAAAATGCTTGAAGATAAAAACATTGAAACTCAATTGCTCAAACATCCAAGAAGGTTACTTCCTAGAAGGACCTAGAAGATTACTTCCCAGTTACCCAAAGAGATATTCAGCCCTTCCTGTTCAGTCATTCGGCTGGACAAATTATTCTAGAAATTGAAGGATAACACGTAGGCAGTTCTTGATTTGCTCATACTCCCAAATTCTATGCTGCGAATATGTTCTCTGTGACAAGATGATGCCTTAAACTGTTTCCCAATTCTAGGAAATGACTCCTGGAAGTCCGTTCCTTCCAAACAAACAGTATAGGAGGACAGGATCAGGACCAAACGCTGACTTTACCCTATAGATTCTTCACTCTAATATCAGTCTACTTCCTGCCCAACTCACTCGCTCACTTGCCTCTCTGCTTACAAATTTAGCCACTATCCCATCGCACAGCCTGGAAGAGTAAGGGGAGACTGGATTGGAGGGGAAATGAGAGACTGAACTCCAAGAGGGTTTGAATGACAGAGTACGTTAAGGCAATGGGAAGCCATTCAAAGGACGTCTGAAGCAATATTTTAGGAAGATTATGCCAACATTTGTGTTTTCCAAGTATACTAACTATAATAAAAATAGTATTAATTGGGATGCTACTGGTTTATAAATTTGGAAAGAAAATAACCTCCAGTTTACTTTTCCATTATTTGGACTGAAGGAAACCTCATACCAAGAGTAGCCAGTCTACAGCCCTGGGGCTACAATGATTCACTGGTTTTTTATCTTCAGCCCTTGAAAAAGGATGGCTTTACTGTATTAATTATAGAAGATGTATTCTTTGAAAATTGTGGCTTAGCAAAACACAAAGGAAATATTCAGCTGTAGAAGAAAAGAAGAAATAAGCATGAGCTTTGAGATCAGAGCACTATGGCTAAAATTCTGGTTCTTCTATAATAAAACAATGTACTTACAATAGCTAGCATAGCTATGGTACCCAGCAGAGACTCAGTGTTACTTTCTTTGCACTGTAAGCCCTGTAAGAATCAGTAAATGACATGGTTTCCGAAGATACTCTGCCTCCTGGTTTACTACCAGAAGTATGGTATCTAAGACAAAGAAAATTATGAAATCTCTGAACTTGATGAAGGTAAAATTCATTCCAATACCAAGGACAAAGGAAACACTAGCAACTGCATATGTAAAGCTAACAAATATGGTAGATTATGTAAAATAATCTATAAATTGGGACTCGTTAGCCTGAAGATGTGAAGAGAGACTTGCTGGCCATCTTTTGTATTTGAAGAGCAATCTGAAATAGATTTATCTGCTTTTACTACATAGACGTAGGAGTAGAATAGGCTGATAGGCAGTTTGTGGTTTCCTGTTTAAAAAGGTATTTCTAATTAGCTGCTTCAGGTGGGAGTGAATTCCCCATAATCTTTATGTTCAAGCACAGGCAACTTGTCAACTTGGCAGGATTATGTAAATGCCATTCATGTGTCAGTTAGGCAACGGAACTAGAAAAGCTTTCAGAATCCTCCCAGAGTCTGTAATTCTAGAAATAAAAGCATGCTAGCAAATGAGTAAAAAACATTATCCAGTCCTATACAGAATAACAAATGAGTTTGGCTTTATATTTTGAAAATATGAGCCCTTTTGCTGGTGACACTGAAGACAGCTTCTCTTAGGGTGATTCAAATTGGCCAACCTCCGCCTAATACAAGTGAGATTATATTTCAAGCCAGGGTGTGTTTAAAGCTCCTCTCCAGAGCAAAGTGTTTTCAGATAACCTCAAAACACACCCTCACATTTACAAATAATTGATACACTAATCACAAATCATTCTCACCTATTTGTTACCTAGTCTCAATATAGCCATACATAATTCAAGGCCTTTTTTACAATGTTGTATTATTTTTTATTATTGTAATTTTAATAAGATGACCTGTGGTTTCTTGTATTGTTCTTAGAAAAGGCCAAAGACCACAGGACACAGATCTCAAATGTTGTTTATGAACTGAAAAAAGATAGTTTGCCAACATCTCTATTTTGATAACTCTCGTAAGCATAAAAATATTTTTTTCAAATATATTTTGGAGGATTCATGCTGATTTGTTTTTCTTGGATGTTTGAGCAATTGAGTTTCAATATTTTTATCTGCAAGTATTTTAAAGGATGTTTGCCCTAAGTTGAAATTCCTTGTTTTGAAAGTAAATGAGAAAAAAAAAAAGAGTTTTCTGAATCTATGCCCTAGGAAACACTGATAAATATATAGGAAGATGATAATATTTATTTGTAACAATTAAAATTAAATCCAAATAATATATAACCAAGATAAATAACCCATTATATGCTATTTACAGCAAAATTTATATTTAATAAAATATAAGGACATAGAGAGGTGGAATATATAAAAGTGAGAAAAGCTATATTAAGCAAATGTCAAAAGAAAGTTATTATAGCATGTTAACACCAGATATAACAAACTTTATGGCAAAGAACATTATTGATATATTACAAAATTTTTAAAAGAACAGTTAATCTAGAAGTTATGATTCTAGTAACTTGGTGATATACCTTCCACAGATATAAAGCAGAAATTGCATCAAGAAATTGATAAATCCATTATCACAAGAGGAAATTTAAGTACAGTTCTCTTAGCAATTAATAGATCAAGTAGCCAAAATAATCAAATATAAATAATTTTAATAACACAATTAAACATGATCTAATAGGCACACATAGGCGACAGCAAAATGATCTAGGTTGAGTCCAAAAATTTTAGTTGCATAAAGTGAGGATCAGATAATTATAAGATTAAAAAAATTCCATTATTTTATAAATTCTAAGACATCCTTTTTGAGATTCTAACATCTCTGAAATCGGATGCTTCAAAAAATTGATAATATATCATAATTTAGTCGGTAGTGTTTTTCTCTGATGACTTGTAAAATAATGAGTCACCCTACAAAGGATGCGTCTTAAATTCAGTTAAATATTTTCTATTTCCAGTTATAGTTTTCCATTTTTACTATGCCAAAAGTAAAGATAGTGAAATGTATGATAAGCAAAACTAATTAGTCACTTACTGCCATCAATGACCCCTACCCACAGTAGAAAATGAGAACTTTAAGACTTTCTCCTTTGGAGAGCGGGAGATAGGCAGAGAATAGGTACTGATCACCAGCCAACTTTATCATATGGCCAGTACCACTACTTTGGGGCTTACTATATACAGAAAAATCTCATATACTTGGAAATTTCAAATAGACAAATCTACACCTTTTTATAAGTAAAAGTCAAATTGTAACTCAAATAAAAACAATTCAGATTGGAAAGTGCTAAACATCAATTATGAAGATGTCATATAGCAAATATGTGGAATGCAGCTAAAGCGGTTCTCGCAGGAAAATTTGTAGCCTTAAATGAAAATTGGTCAATTAGCCAAGTAGTAAATCTGTAACATTAGAGAATAGATTAAGCCCCTCCAAAAAACTAGAACAAAAAATAATAAAGTGAAAACAGAAAATAAAACCATTGGTGGAGGGGGATGAAAAATAAAAATCAGTATAGATTTAAAGAGCTATGTTATCTCTGGGCAATTCTGGATTGGAGGTATGGGCCAAATTCATTGCTGCCATGTTGGGAAGCAATGCCAAAGTGAGATCCAAGGGAACCAAGAAAGGCATGCTACTGAGCTCCTCCCTTACCTACCCTGAGGCTTTTCTTCCTGTGGAAACTTTGGTACACTGAATAGATTTGTTTTATAATGTTTACATACTATTCCCTGCCGTTACTTTCATGAACTGAAGTTTGCCAGGTTACTATGAAACCCTCTATTTCTGAGGCTGGTTGTCCCTAGTGTGGTCTTCTGATCACTGTTTTTTGAAGTTTATGGTTCCGTTTTTTCCAGGTGCTCATGTGTTGGTGTTAAGCATGTGTCTTCCATTCTATATTCCTCCTCTTTCTAGCTTGATAGTTTAAGGTTCTTGGTACTCAGATATCAGACAACCAAACTTCTTTCTTTGGTATATAAAATAGGAATTCCTAGTCACCAAGTAAGAATGTGAAAGAAAATTTATACCCTAAATACACAAACTTTAGTGAATGACCAATGTGTTCATTTTTGTTTGGGCTATTGGGCTATTCCAAATGGTGAGTCTTTGGTTGGCAGTCTGGATTAGCAAATTCAGTTGTGATAGGCACAACTGTAGGAGGAAGTACACAATGTAAAGAGGGTCCAAAAAGTGTGTGTGTGTGTGTGTGTGTGTGTGTGTGTGTGTGTAGAGCAAGAAAGAGATGGAAAAAGGATGCGAGGGAGAAGCAGAGAGGAAAGGGAGTTTGAAAAATAAGGCCAAACAACAGAGAAAGCATGCCAAGGATCTCCTTTCTGCCAACACTAAACTCGATTTTACCTTTTCTTAAAATTTATTAAAGGAACACTACATCATAAAATTATACAGGTTTAAGGTATGCATCATTGTAAATCAACATCCGTATATAATACATTAAGTTTATCACCAATGGTCCAGTTCTATCCTTTACCATATAACTCACCCCTTGTACCCATTTTTCCCACCCTTCTGGAGGGAACTTCTGGCAACCACTAATCTGATCCTGGAGACTACAGGTCTTGAGTTGGTTTGCTTGTTTGAATGGAATACTACTTGCAATTTAAAAAGATGCAGTCTTGCCATTAACAATAACATGAATGAACCTAGAGGCAATAATGCTTAGTGAGATAGATCAGAAGGAGAAAGACAAACATCTTGTGATTTCACTCATGTGTGGCATATAGAGAACCAGCTCTTTAAATGGTTCAGCACTGGCAGTCAGTGGAATGGGCTATCACAGAATCGGAGGACTAAACAGCGGAATCCAGACCACATGTCCTGGTTGGCACTTTACAGTCACATTGCACCAAATCACAAGCTGCCCCAGGATCTTCATGTGTATCTTCTGGTCAGGATATTATTTGGAATTAACATGAATATTGTTTTTACTCCCCAAAAGCAGGCAAACATCCCTCTGCTCCTAAACAAATGATGAATTTCCCCCAAGCATACGTGAACATTATTCCTTCAACAAAGCACACAGCTTCTCCCCTGTTTATTAGGGCATCAAGCAAATGCAAAGGTCAATGATTTAATTTATATCTCCCCAAAAGAAGAGTCAGTCAATGCCACAAGCAATACATAATTAGCATTCCTTTGCTGTTAACTGTGGTTGCTAGAACAGATGTTAGTTTAGTCAATGCCCAAAGCTGTGGGCTTAATATTTTGTTTTCTTTTTTTTTTTCTTTTTAATTAAAAAAGCACTTGAATAAGTGGCAACTGAAATATTCCTGGGTTTCATTTACACACAACCCCACAGCAGGAATACTGCTTCATTTGCAGACCAAGGAAGTGTGAAAGGCACAGCTAAGGCAATATTCTCTTACCTGTGTTGCCCAAATTCATGGACTTGGAAAAAGAATCTACAAAGTTGAAGGTTTTTGAGATTGTCTGCAAAGTCAACCAAAATAAACACCTAACCAGCGCTGCTCATCAGAGTCCAGGCTAGCAGCCTCCTCTGACCTTTTCCTGCTGACCTTCAATTTCGTGAAATCACTGATCTCTAACAGATAAAAATATTTGAGGTTGATCAGTTTGCACTTCACTCTAAACAAAGTTATGTCCATCTCTACTTCTGCTCCTTTCATCATATTTCATTTTCCTTCTGGAAAGTCCACTCTTTCTACCTACCCAAATTTCACTGTGGCTGCAAGGCCAGCCAAGTGCTGCCTGGACCTGCCCCGGGATGCCTTACTGACCTTGGCAAGTCTTGTGAGCTCCATCTGCTCTGAGCTCAACACTGTTTCGTAGCAACATTTAAAGTTTAGCAGCACATAACCAGCATTGCTCTTTGAACAAGCCCTGTGAATCAGTCCAAACTCTTCTGGACCATGATAATGTCTTCCAGGACTGGAGGCTGATTGTGTTCACCTTTCTTGTCACCTGCTGCTGAGCAGATGTTAGAAATTCAATATAAGATGATGTGTTGGTTTCCTGATACTCTTTTGTAGTTTAGAGACACTGTTACTGTTTTAATGACTCGATTATCATAGTCACTGCCAGTAAGCATCAATGTCTAGAGGTGCCACCTAAATCACAGACATGGCCTCCACCTCTCCAAGTTCATAACTGAAAGCAAGAGCCAACTGTATGCAGTAGAGATGCTTCCTTCCTGGTAACAGTTAGTAATGACACTAATGCTAATATTGAGGATGATCAATAAGGCCTACAGAGAATTAATATCAAATAAATAACTACATTAAGGCAAGGAGGTGAGTTTTTATGTCTTATGGAACAAAATAAAAATGAGATTAGCATTTCTCTTCTCATGTAGTGGTAGTGGAACATTACTTAGCAACCTTCTCTGCAATTCTGTTTCGACAGCCCACTTATAGAAACTAAAGCATTCTGACTACTAAAAAACTACATCTTGTCTTCTGAGTCTCTAAAAATGGGTTTTGATGAGCAAGTTGTATGCATTTTATGGGAAAAAAAAGGATCTGCTGATGAAGGGTTTGCTACCAAGGAAGAGAGAGAAAGAAAACCAAGATTGACTGCCAGGTTTCCAACCTGGAGTGATCAGTAATTCCATCAAATGAGAGAACAAACAGGTTTGAAGGAAAAACAATGAGCTCAATTTGAACTGTTGAGTTTGAAGTGTTGAGGACCTACTGAATAGTTAAATGACACTGGCTGTGGGGAAAGATCTAGGCTGGAGGTAAAGATTTAAATCATCAGTATCTTGATGAGAGTTTGAACTATGAAAAGAAATGAGAGCGCCTATGTTGAGGATTAGGGGGAAAAAAAACAAAACTATGAACCAAGAAGGCATCCATGGGTCATGCAACCTTGTAAATAGATTGAATGCCTCTGAACTGTACGCCTACAAATGTTTAAGATGGAAATGCTTATGTACATATCATTTTTATAATCATCTCTAAAAAATGAAACATAAAAGTATTCCTGGGGCAAGCTGATGTTGCAGGGGCTCCAGACAAGAAGTCCATAAGGAAGGGGGACAAAGAATCACTGGAGAGAGAAGCAAGGAGAGTATCGTTACAGATGCCAGAGGAGACAAGTCCAACAAAATGCAGGGTGGGGTGGATGGAGAAGTTACATAATCTCTAAAGTTGCTTCCAGAAATAACAGTTAGAATATATAAGCTCTGGGAGAGAGAGAATTTCACTTTCTGAGCTTGCCCATCCAGAACTCTCAGCAGCAATAAAATGACTTAAATATCCTCTATCAAAATAAAACTTGCCTGTGCTCTGCCAGTTTTGTCTGGGCAGGAAACAGAGCTGAGACCAGCTGCTGTGGATGGTTCTAAATTCCACTTCAGAGCATAGGAATGTGACACCTCCCAGGCACCAGCCTCTGTCCTGGGAGGGAGGAGACAGCCTGGCAAGGAATGGGGTACAGCAGCAGAGGGGAGACTTGCAGGCTCCCTCTACCCAGGGGCTGACACTCCTCTGACTGCTCATCAGGTCTCTCATCTGAGCAGGGGACCAGTCAACACATTTCTAATCCCTGTATTTCTGTGCATGTCCCTCTCACCAGGATGGTCTCTTTGGTATAGAGACCAAAGGAGGTGGTTCCGAGATTCCAAGGTCATAGACCAAAGCTGCCTCTGGAGAAAAGTTCTCTTCCCCTTGAGGACCTTTTGACAGTGCTTCAAAGACAGGTTCATCGATGCCAGAGACAGGGCTGGGGGCAGGGACGCAAGGAGAAGAGGAAGAGGGATCACCATGCAGCCTCACCATAGTGAGCTCACTTTGTCTCACCCTGAGTGCCCTGGGTACCGTCATTTACCAAAGGAACCCCGGAAACAGCACTGCCAATTCTTAAGACGCTTCAATGGATCACCAGCTATTTTTCTGTCATATTTCAGGTAGAGTGTAACTAATAGCCCTTCAGTGTGGCAGAATAAAGCTGCTAATTCATTTTTTCATGCTGAACTTTAAAAAAAAATAATAGTCTAACCATGTGCAAGAATCTGTAGATCTTCAGTCCTTCAGTGTTAAGACTGAGGATGACCTAATATCGACCATAAAACTGGCAAACCCGCCACCATCGTGAGTGCGCTCATCACCCCTTTGTTAATAATCCACATATACTCCTGTTGTCAAATTCTAATTGCCACAATTACCAGAACCTACTGGGATAATTAGAATAACAGATACTGGGAGTCACTGTAGTGGAGCTGGACTCAGCTCCCTGTGAGCCCCACACGCCAGCAAAGAAGGGGAAGCGTACTCCCATCATGCTCCGCTTCTCTGGCTTCATCTCTGAAACAAATCAAGGGCAGGAGAAAGGCCTGTGTTGCGAACATGGTGCCCTCAGCATGGAAGGACATGCAGAAGTGGAAAGGACGCCTCCTTCTTGATTGAGACGGTTACCTAGACCCAACTGAAGACTCTTTGTAACTGCTGCATTGGCTCCTGTGGAAGGAAGTTCACCCACATGGTCCGGTGTGGATCGGTGGTGTGTGGGGAAAATGTACATGTGCACTTTCCTTGTATTTGTTTTGTATATTCATTTGAAAAAGTATAAAGTGGCTACATGTGAAGTCCACACATGGACAGCAGGCAGAATTACACAGTATTTTTAAGATGAGCTTTCCCCTGTCTCCCACTAATTCATCTCAATTCTGTCCTCCTCCCTTTACCTGGTAACCCACAAAGCAGATCAGAAAGAAGCAGCCATGCTTGCTGCTCTGGTGTCCAGAGGCCTTCCTCTCTGCAGTCTTTCCACAATCAGGCCCAGACAAGATCCCTCATCCCCTGTGCCATGAGTCAGAAATCCAAATGTACCCAAGAAACCTGTCGAGTACGAGAGTCTCCATCATTAAGGTTTCCAAGTCTACACCCTTGAAAACAGTACCCTTTTGTCTTAAAAGAGTAGGGAACAGTGGAAATTAAAGAAAGTCATAATGCTAGGTTTTGGCCATTCAAGCAGGCTGCCTTCAGGGAAGGTTATCCTAACAACCAGCACCCAGAGGAAGGACAGGGCTGAGCTTGTCCTGACCTTGGATTTAATATTCTGTGTCTACATGCCTAACAGCAAGTCTCTGTGAACATATTAGACTTCAGCATCTGACTGAGAGAAAAATAAAAAATAAAAAATGCATAAACTATTCACATGAGTGACACTCCCACCCTGCAACTGGGAGACGCACCATCTCAGGCTCCTTGCTTTACTCAGTGCTTCCTTCCAATTCTATTCACACACCTGGAACCATCCCCTGCCACCAGCCAAAACTTTTCAAAGTAAAGGACATGTTCATTTTTTTTTAACTTTTTTTCACTTTTTAAAATAGTTAGAATTTAACTTGTGTTGATACTTAGGCTGTGGGGAAAGTAACTGGTAGGAATTCATCCTTAGCTTTTTGCTGCTTTTTCCCCCTTTAAAATCTGTTTCGAAGGTTTCAGGTGAGTTAGATGCAGGGGCTGACCAGTATAGGCAGGCGTCACAGACAGAGTGTGCTGGCCTTCTGCTCTCACTTTGTATCCAAAAGCAGGTCCAAGCAGGCCCCCACTTTAGGCTCCTCCTCCCCAGTCAGAGATCCTGTGTATGTGTCTGCTTGTGAGTTTTCAGAAGTCACCTCGCCCCAAGCAGCTAGCCACGTGTCACAGAGCCTGGCCCGATACCATAAGAGGGGCCACTGGCCTCAGTGGCCCCACTCAGCCCCATGCTGGTGGGCTAGGGTCACTGAGTCCTGGCCACCCTTTGCAGTGGTGAAGGAGGAGAACAGAGGCCGAGCCCACACATGGGTTCTGAGTCAGACCATGGTCCGCCTGTGACCTGCTGGACTCTGATCCAAAGAAGCTTCCAGGAGCTATGGCCATTATCACAGATGTGCCAGCCAACACACAGTGAGCTGGCACAGAGGGCAGGAGGGAAGCTGGCACCCAAGGATGCCAAATAGCTTGCACCAGAATTAGAGCACAGAGCAGAGCTATGTTCTGGGGTGCCAGGCTATGCCATGTGGGCTCTGGAGCGCCCCCACACAGGCCCCACTGCTGGCAGAGCCTGCTCCTTGGCCCTCGAGGGGGTTCTTCATCTTGGAACTTGGTGAAGATCCAAAAGGACTTGTTAAGAATAACAAAACGAATTTCATGAATAAGTCAAATACCATTTACTAAATAGTGCAGATGGGTAATTATTTCCGTACTATGTATTTGATATGTAGTCAACAGGTAACGTAAGTTTACATGAGTTACCAATTCCTCTTCACAAGGTTATTCATTGAAACTCCAGGTCGAGAACGGAAGGGACAGCTGGCTCTGCCATGGTCCCTGTCCCTTTCCAACTTCGGCCTGAAGTCTTCCCAACTTTCTCCACACAACACTGATGCATACTGAGCCATGCGGGTGAACGTCCTTCCATCAGAGGCAGTGAAGCAGTTATGAACGGTCTCAATCTGCCATGCAGTTGTTGAATTTTAGTCTTTAAAGGATAGATATTTCTTAAGTGAATTTTTATAATTGGCATGATAGTGTAATGGTTAAGTAGGAGCGGTGTAAGATTCAAAATCAGACTCTAAAGGTTCAAATCCTGATTTTGCAGCACTAAAATAGTTGACATACAAATATAAATATGTCCAGTAGTGGTAAGTGGAGGGTCTCAGGTAAGTTGCACACCATCACTGAGTCTCCATTCCTTACCTTCAAACTAGGAAAGACAGTCCCTGCAAAGCTGCTTTAACAAGATGCACTGAGTTCAGTGAGTATGTATGGCACTGAGCATAGTGCAAGGAATATGGCAGCATATAGTCAGCTGTTAGTCACATCTGTTTGGCTATTGTTTATATGATTAGTACTGAACACATCACATCTATGACAAGGCAAGGAGTGACCTATAATAAGTCATTTTAAAAGAACAGGGCAGAACTGCAGCTGCCCTCCATCTGTATCTCTGACCCCCAGTCTTACCCGCCTCAAGTTCCCACATTACAGAGTCAACAGCATTTGCTTCCAGGGAACACATTTGATCACAGTATCCCCATATTAAAGGCACCAAGCACCCCTCTTGGCTCAAGAAAGAAGCCAAGATCCTCAGGCTGGCCGTCCTCTTGCAATGGGATCCAACCTCCCTTCGACCTCCACTCCAGGCACTGTGCTCCCACCACATGCTGGGCAGCTTGCTGATCCCAGAGCTCCATGCGGCCCCTCTATGTGAGAATGCCAGACCCCGCTTTGGCAGCAGACAAGCGCTCCCTTGTCTCCTCCTCCAAGATGCACTAGTTCCCAGGTACTTGCACTGCATTCTTAGCGCTTGCTCAGAGCCACAGCCTGCTGGCTAAATCTGTGAATTGAGCCAGATGGCCTAGATTTAAGTTCTGTTTCTCCCTGTGATCTTGAGCAAGTGTGTTCACCTATTCTTGCCTCGGTCGTTTTATCTGTAAGACGGGAAAAATAATAGTTTTGAATTTTGTAAGGTTTTTAATGAGAATTGCACAAGCTAGATTTGGAACACATTAGTACATAGAAAGAACATTCTCCAGAACACAGAAAACACTAAATATTAGCCATACTAGTAATGATGATTATTATCACCATTAATGTATGTATTATTCCACCAGAACATAGACTCTTTAAGAACAGAGACTATTTTGCTCACTATCTGGCATGTAAAGGGTGCTACCATGTAGCTATGGAAGAGCATACCGACTCCTGCGTGTGCTTGTTAATCCATCTCCCTCGGCAGACACGAGAGCCGGGTCCTGCCTACTCAGTCCTGTCTGCCTGAGGTCTTCTCAGTGCACACAGCACAGACCTTCAAGAAGTATTTGCTGAAGGAAGACATGAATGAACCTTCCAGGTCGCATGTACATGTTACCTCCTAGTAAAATATTAGCTTCAGGTCTAAGCTTATAGAAAACAAATGCCCTCTGTTTGATGGTGATTCTTGACCTGGGTAGATAACGGTTACCAGGAGATCTTGAGAACCAGGCAGTGCATTTGAGGGCTTTATCAGGCGGCTGTCTCCAAAGCAAGAGAAAGTTCCTCTGGGAAGTCTTGCCCCTCTGAGTTTCCACCCCACAGGCCCACATAACTTCACTGCACCTCACCCTTCCTGAGTTCCAGGCTCTAATACACACAAGTGAGGCTCAGGACAGGCAGACAACCCCTGGATGGAGAAAAGCCAGATATAGCTCTGCCTGAATCCAGGAACCCTCCAGTACAGAAGCCTCTTCTCTCCCCTCATGGCCCTCCCCACCTTATAAGAAACCAGAGTCTCTATGCAAAGTGAAAAATAAAATCAGGAGAGTAGAGATTGTGGAGAATGAGAATAAATGCAGTCTAGTCTAAATATACTAAATTATAACTCAATTCTAAAAGAGCACTATTTTTATAAGCCTCTCAGTAACCAAAAGCACTTACTATTCCAAGTGCAAACAGATTTATGATGCCACCATGTTTGCTGCTGTGAGGTAACAGGGAGGATCAGCTACTTACTGCCTGTGCTGGACAAGATCGCTCCCATCCCAGCTGCCTGGCCGGGTCTGTTTACATTTCATAGTTCATTTTATCGTCACTTCACAGTGAGGCAGATGGGTTTCTGTATGTCCATTCCGTGGGCATGGAGTCTAGAGACAGAGACCTACGAGGGTTTCCTTGGCTAACAGTAAGTTTGGAAAGCACGTGATTTCCTGGGGTCATCACTGAGAACACCACTCTTGGACATCTGTTGTGGGTCCGGACGTGTCCCATCTACCCTGCCATGTACATCCAGTGAGCTCTCTCCCTACCCACGACCCTCAAGCTGCCTGGACCTGCACCTGCACTTGGGAGGCTGCAGCTCCCATGGGGGCAATCTGGCATTCCCAAGCCTTGGCTTGGTGGGATGTTTAGTTCACTGGCTTTTTGGTCAAAGACATTCCAGCGAGTAAGAATTGCCTTTAAACCACTTCCAGTAGCCCCCGCTAAGCACTCCCAGTGAAAGCGAGTCATTCCAGCTTTGCCCTTAACTGCTGTGCTACCCTGGACTGCCCACCCTGCTTCTGTAAATGGGAGCTTTAAGAATCCATTTGTGTCATGAGCGGTCTGTGCTGAAGACATATGCACTAAGGATCATGGGTGTCATTTCAGGAGGGTCATAAGTTTCCATCCACTTGAGCCCATCTGGATACTCCATAGGCCCACCGCCCTGGGGAGGAATCCCTGGGCCAGGTGAACTCTGACAACAAGGAGAGGAACCCCAAGTACAGATTTTCAAAGAAACACTGCAGGAGTTTTTCTCGAAAAGAAAATTGCCATAACCCATTACTAGCAAAACCACTATGAATATTTTAGTAAATGTCCCTCAAATCTTTTTTTCCCTCTCTCATTCTAAACATCCATCATGAATTCACACATTACATCAGGGATGGTTTTTCATGTCATTTGATACTACTTGAACACATGCCTATATAATAATTGATCACATGGTAGTTCTAAAATGTATTGTTGGCTATTTCCTAACTGTTAAACATTTAGGCCGCTTTCATTTATCACTGTTATTATTATTACAGGTACAAACATACCTGATTCTTTTCTTAGGCTAGAAGTGCAATTCCCAGCTCCACTCAGAAGGGGTCCCAGTAGCGATCTGCCAGGAAGCAGCAAATGCACCCCAGTCACAGGGAGGGTGGGGGCGGGGAGTGAAGTCTGCTTCCTTGAACCTGCGTTTCAGAATGTTGATTCCTGATGGGATCTCTGTTTGCCCAAAGTTACCAGTCACCTCAGGTCACACAAACCATGACTCTCCAGGACTGGTGGGGCCATGTTTTGAAGTGGGTGTACTTTACCTGGGGTGCCATTTCACTGCGGCGCAGACATCACCACTACACCCTCCCCTCCTGGGCACAGTAGCAGATGCTCTGCCTCTACACCCTGATTGCATCCTCTGGGAGGACCCGAGACTTGGCATTCATGGCCTCTTGAATTAGTTACATTCCCCTGTGTGGACAGGTTTGGGGAGCAGGCTGAACTCTGAGGAGAATTTTCCTGGGCCCTGCCTCAGGGGTGACAGGAATAGCAGACTCAGGGGATAGGAGGCAGTGATAGGACACCTCAGTGCCCACTTGCAGGATTTGTCCTTCAGAATTTTTCTCAAAGAGAAGAGCAGGGCCTGACTGGAAAGATGATCCCATGTCTCTTGAGAATTGACTCCGTGGAGCGTGCTGCTCAGAATGCAGGGCACAGTGTCGACTGTTTGCTTGGCAAACTGTGCTCCTCTCTGGGCCATCAGTCTGCACATGGCTGATGAGAGTGGGATGGGGAGACCACAGGTGTGTTCTTGCCCACTGCCAGCTTGCTGCTGGCTGCACCGTGGCTGCCCCTGCTGACCACCCTCTCTCTTGGCCCACAGTCCGACGGCTCCATCCTGGCAATCGCCCTGCTGATCCTGTTCCTGCTCCTGACCCTGGCCCTCCTCTGGTGGTTCTGGCCCCTCTGCTGCACCGTGGTGAGTGCCCCCAGGCTCCTCTTCCTCGCCCCAGGTCTCAAACCACTCAAAGCAAAGGGTGACACAAGTCAACAGGACCTAAGTCAACTGGGAGAGGGTAACAAGAGCTATGTAAATACTGAGTACCAGTTTCAAGATGTTTATACAAAACACATAAACTAACATTCATCAATGGAAGCACAAGTCATTGGGAGTCAATATGGAGGGAGTGAGACTGCCAGGGACCCTTTGGGTAGACTCTGGGGTGCCAGAGGAGCCACTTAAATCATGTTCTTTGTAAATAATGTCCTGTAAATAATGTTCTTCGACATGTCGTAAATAAACATGCATATGTATTTATGGTGCACACACACGCAGGCACACACATGCGCGTTGTTGAGCTGTCTCAGCTGTTACTCTTCCAAGGCCATCCTTCCAAGGACTAGTGACACTGAGCACTTAAGTCTTCCATCTGACAGAATGCCTCGGACCTTTTCTTTTTTAACAATTAAGAGCAGCACCTGCCATTATTTCGTCACTGTTAGCTGACCGTTATGTGTGACCTATTGTGTGCCCAGCACTTGTCAAAGCCCTTTTGCTACATCAGAAGAGCCTGTCTCCCCCCACTACCCTGTCATTGTCATCTGGAGCCAACACAGAGCTCTGGCCAGTGTCTCCTCAAAAAGCTATGTCCTGGAATAACTCGCCATTAACTCTGTGGCCAAATGATATGTGTCTGTTTATCCATTTTTATTGATAGAGACTAAGGGAAATTCAGAGCCAAATTGAAAAAAAACAAAAAACATTAACTCTCACATGTCTAGAGCTGGTCTTCACTTTATCTCTGAAAGTCCAGCATTCAGCACACAGTGCCAGGGACACACATCTGGGTACAGAACTGAGCTGAAGGGAGACTCGGAGAGCACTAGACGTGGAATGGCTCCCAATGACCTTTTAAAGAGATAGCAAGGGAGTGAGATGAGAGATTCGACCAGGATGCAGATCCATGTGACCAGGACTTCTGGAAGGAAAGAGGCTCTCGCACCACCAGAAGCCTCTGAGTGTTCACAGAAAGAGATGACTTGCAGCAGATCAGAAAGTGTGTGTGCAGAGGAACAGACACAAATGTAAGTCAATTCATGCATTCCAGACCAGGCTACTGTCTCCAGGATTTCAAACAGATTCTTAATGATAGCAGCTCCAAGAGTTCAGTGTTGTTGTAAGTACTTCATACTGCACAATCATTTTATTCTGAGGGCCAGAAGACCTCAGGAGTCAGCCAGATACATTTGCAAGTGCCGGATCATGGAGATGCTAGTGGAGAGGGAGCAGCAGGCACTGAATACGAGGGGTTTATGCAGTACTTTGCTCACCAGTTCACCTTTGATTTTTTAAAAAGGTGTTTGTGGACAACTAGGAATAATAGAACAGTCCAGCAGCAGCCCACCATTTACTAGCCTAGCTGTGTGATCTTATGCAATACTTTACCTCTCTGTGCCCCCGTTTCTTCACGTGTATCATGAGGACTTCGAGAGCTCTGACCTGGTGAAGATTAAAGGAGGGGTGTGTGTGTGTGTGTGTGTGTGTAGAAAGAATGCTTAGAATAACACTTAGCACATAGTAAGTGCTCTGCATTATTACTATCATTACTAAAAATATTTACTTTTATAGGTATGTATTTTTTACTGTATGCTATTCAATTTATATTGGTGAGAAATGTCCTTTTCCCATTTTATGGAGATAGAACTGGCACATAGCATCAGTATTAGTTGAAGGTGAACAACGTAATGATTTGCTATATATGTATATTATGAAATAATCCCCACAATAAGTTTAGTTAACATCCATCACCTTGCATAATTACAAAAATGTCTCCCTGGTGAGAGGATCATTTAAGATCTACTCTCTTAGCAACTTTTAAATATGCAATACATATAGTTAACTATAGTCACTAGGCTATACATTTTATTTCCAAGACTGTACCTTTGACCACCTTTACGCATTTTCCCCATACCCCATTGCTGTTTCTGTGAGCTGTTTGTTTTAAATTCCACATATAAGTAAGACTATATAGTAGTTGTCTCTCTCTGCTTGATAGAGTTCACTTATTTCACCCTCAAAGTCCATTCATTTTGTTACAAATTTTCAACGGCTGAATAATATTCCTCTGTAGGAGAGAAGAGTCTGTCTCTATGTTGTGTCATACTTTCTTGATCTACTCATCCAATGGGGGACGTGTAGGTTGTTTCTGTCTCTTAAATGTATAAATAATGCTGTAATGCACAGAGAGATACAGCTATTTCTTTTAGACAGTGATTTTATTTCCTTCAGAAAAACACAAAGTAGAACTGCTGGATCTTAGGATAATTCTATTTTTAATTTCCTGAGGAACCTCAATACTGTTTTCCCTAGCAGTTGCTCCCACTTACATTCCCACCAATAGCACACATGTGCTCCCTTTGCTCCACATTCTCACCAGTATTTATTGTCTCTTGTCTTTTTGATTATAGCCTTTCTCACAGGTATGAGATGAGAACCCGTTGTGGTTTTGGTTTGCAGGAAAATGTCTCTTCATGTCTTTCATTACTGAAAACAGTATCACATTGACCAGATTGTTTCACAATATTCAAAGTATTTTTCAATGAATTTATCTGTTTAAGAGCATGTTGCTTTGGAAGGCAACCAAAATGCCTTAACGTGATCTGATTTTCTGAGTTCCAAAAGATTTCTTTACAAGGGAAGATCTTTGATATTAATTTTCCTGCTATGTCTATAACAACTGCCCTCACCCCCATTTCTGAAAGCTGTCCAGGGCTCCAATGCTGATGTGTCCCCAAAACTAAGTGTTGATCACTTGCTTTGTGATGAGTGATGATCTTCTGACAGGGACGGGATGGAGTCATGTGTTTTTGAAATGAGAGTACAAGGAGAGGAGAGCAAACATGCCCCACCCTCCCCAGACTTGTGGTTCAGAGAATGCAGTGTTGCTCTCCCCTAAGTGACAACACCCCTTCCACACTTCTCAGACTAGCAGCCAGCATGCTCATAAATGGCAGCCCTGTGACCTTCCTCTGTCACTCTCCCTTGCCCTTCCCCAAGTGTGGGAAATGCCCCATGGCCTGCTACCAAAGCTGCATTTCAATGATGGGAAAAATCAGAAAGCAGGAACGGCCTTAAAAGAGTAAGTCTCCGAGATGTGTCACTGTGTCCTCTCCCTTCTGCAGAGTTCTCTCCAGGAATTATTCAAAATGTTGAGCAGCCTGCATGTCCTCCACTCCAGCTGAGCCAATATTATTCCCTTTAGTGTCTGGATATGGGAGGAAGGTGAGACAGTCCATCTTCTTTCCACATCAGGTCCTAGAGTGTGGGAGGGTAAGCGCAGGACTCAGGTGCCTATTTACTGACCACGGCAAGCATTTTAAATGTCACCACCAGAGTGACCAGACTAGGCAGGCCTGCCCTTCTCTTCAGCATCCTCTTGCTTCCTGAGGGCCCATCTGGAGGAAGAACTCTAATAATGGATTGTGAACAGAGCTACCTAATACATCCTGCTTTTCCTAAAGGATCCTACTCCCATCAAGCCTCTTATATTTCAGCTGGATGGAGCTTGAATTGGTTGATTGTTGACACAGCATTTTATAATCTATCCATAATGACTGATGGAGAGAGTGAGAATTGGCCAGATCTTGCATCAAAAAGACCTTTTAGTATTTCCCAGTCTGGCCCTCAATATCCCTAGGTAAACCTTTCACTTCTAAGATTCCTACATTTATTTATTAATACAAAAACACCGTTATTGGAAAGAAGAGAGACATTGGGCTATGCTCCCTGGGCTTATTTACATTTTCAAAAAGGTCAATATTTTATCAGAAAATAAGAAACTACCTCAGTTCAAAAAAGAACATTGCCAGAAACCTTTAATGCTGTACCAAGCCCTCTACTCATAAATTGGGTCAAAAAATATTGAAATCTCCAAAATGAACTTTATGAAGAGGAAAACTTGGACATTTGAATGAAATAAAGTGATCATGGCAAAAAGAATTAAAATGCATTAGAAGAGTAAATGTTATGAGTGGCTTGAATATATCAAAGAAGAAAAGTCACTAATGAATTAGTGTTATTAGGGTACTAAACTCTTCTAGAAAATGCAAGCAGCCCTGAGAGTCTACCATCTCAACCCAGAGTCAGTGCCTGATGTGAACCTGCCACCAGTTAGGCTGGTAGCTTTATATACGGAGGCAGAGGCCGTCACATCCTGCCTAAGTTTCAGCAGGTAGCAAGACCCCGATAGATTCTAATCAGCAGTGGGGACTGTCTCCTCCAAATCAAAACTCTGGTGGGTAGACAAAATTCCTGTGTGGCCTCTTAATCATTGACCCCGTGTCGACTCTCTCACAGGCACCCTCCATTCTCTAACTCCCACCCTCTCACCCCACCCATACCAATTGTATGTCTTCTCTCCTGCCCTCAAGGTGCTCACACCTTCAGAAGAGACTTGCCCAAGTATACTGCTGGTGAAGTCTGCAGTTATGGGCCCAAAGCACTGCTTAGCAAATGTGCCTTATCCTCATGGGACTCCAGGCACTAACCCTAGGATCCCAGAGAACCCTGACCTAGCTCTGGCCCTTTCACTCTCTGTAAGCAACCTGCTCTTCCGTCTCACTGAAAAGGCAGACGCTATCCTGTGAGAAGCCCTTTCACTTCAAGCAACACGCCTGTGCATCCTCTAGTATCCTTTCCCCTCTAACACTGCCTTATTCCTTTTCCCTCTTCTACCATATTCTTCTTTTTGTCCACTGCTACTTCATCATGTCCTGTGGTATTTTAATCCTTTTCTTTCCACCGTCTTCCTCACCTCTGCCTCAAGTATGCCTGCCTCCTTCAACCTTTAAAAATGTCTCATGCCTTATTTTTCCTTCAAGCTACTATCTTAAATCTCTCCTTTCATCTGCAAACTCCAGGCAGAGCAGACTGACCACAGCTCCTCCCACTCACTCTTCAGCCCACTCCACCCTGGCATCCATCACCATCTTTTCTCTAGCCCACCTCTTGCAAGCCTAAATTCCCTGGCCAGTGGTCTCTACTCACTTCTCATTCTGTTAGCTCTTTCAGCAGTAGGTACTATTACTCATTCTCTCCTTTAAACTCCCTACTGGCTTCCATGACTCCTCCTACATCTCTGTTCAGGTTGTCCTTGTCTCCTTCGTAGTTGTTCTTCCTCTGCTTACCTCTTTTCCTCCTTGTCTTCAACCTTCTCTCCACATTGTCCCTAGGTAATTCACCATGCTGAGGGCTACTTAATGTGTCCAGCCACCACTGGCCTTGGCTCCAGAGGACTGGGTCCACAGTACAGGAACTCAGTGGACATCTCATATGTAGGCATCTCACCCTCAACAAGTCCCAAACTAAACTCATCAGATTCTCCCCCAAATATCTCTTCATCAATGGATGTGTCACCATGCCCCAAGCTGCCCAAACTAGAGGTTGCAGAGTGATTGCTGGTGCCTCCCGCTGTCACTCCTGTCTGATCTCACTTCAGAGTTGTCTACAGTGCTTCCTTCCTCACACCCCATCTTACCTATCACATTCATCCATACCCTCTACACAAGCCCAATACTTGGCACTCGGTAGTTGTTGAATAGTTGTGGAATCAATGAATCAATGACATTGCCTTTGTCCAGGATTTTACAACTCCCACTTGAACTGTTGCAATAAATTCCTAAACTGCTTTTAGTCTTTCTCACCTTCACCAGAAAGAATTTTCCTAAAAAACTATCAGGTCCTGAGCCTACTCACTTCCCCACCTAAAATCCTCTTGACAGCTCATTGTGTCTAACATAGACTTCAAATTCCTCGCCATGTTGTAGGCGGGTCTCAGCCTGGCTGCATCCTACTTCCACAGCCTCACTTCTTACCTTCTCCCTGTGAATAGACCTCCCTCCCCTTAGCGCCCGCCCCATGCCTGCTTCCCTCACAGCAGGGCCATACTGTTATAGCTGTCTTCCCTGCATACAGGAACTGCTGGAAGCCAGGGGGGTCATTCCCCAGAGCATAACATTGTACCTGGCTCAAAACTACTAATCAATGAAGCTAAACAGATAGAGGACCCTCTGCAGGCACCTGCTACTCTTGGGGAATCCTTGAGCAATCCATGTACTTACTTACTATGATCCCTTGGTTCTTACTGCCTCCTCTTTCTGAAATGTTTTCATCTTTACTCCATCCACAATTCTTCTTTTTTCAAAGGTAGACTCACTCCAACATCACTTAGTTTCCATAGGACTATCCCATACATCAAGTAGAAAATTTTATCATCCTATCACAAGCATTTACAGATAGACAGGCATATAGTCATTTATATATTCTCTCACTACACTGTGAATTCCTCCAGGAGAAAGAGACACTAACCACAGAAACTAATTCCAAAAAGACTACTGTGCCTAGTGTATAATTCACATGCTTCCAAATTAAATGAAAAAAAGCAAAATCATCTTGGGTGGACAGAAATGGAAGGAAGTGCAAGGGTCTCTCACAGGACAGCATCCACTTATTCACTGAGATAGAAGAGCAGGTTGTCTACTGAGAGTGAAAGAAGGGACCAGTAGAACCATATTACATGGTAGTTTCATGGCTCCATGTATTATTATTATGCTTTATGATTATATATGTCTTACATGCAACATTTTATATGTATCAATATCTAACAAAATATCTAATATTTAAATCAGTTTCTTAAATAAAAGCCTAGAGATGTGCCCATTTTATTAAGAAGTTAATGGTATATCGGGATCCCCAAATTAAAAGATCTTGCTGTATTTTGCCAAATGAAAAAGACATTCTGGAGAGTGGTTGTAAACTGTGAATATAGTTGTCGTTACTGAACTGTACACTTAAAAATGGCTAAGATGGGAAGTTTTAGGTTATGTGTTTTTTACCACAATTAGAAAAGAAAGAAAAAGAGATCTTGTCATAAAGTTGTAATTATTCTACAACTCAGCTAATTAAATCACACCATTTAGGTCCAATCAAATCATTATATTTCTATTCAAATAATAGCAATTGTTTTCAATTTATTGGGAGAGGGTCATGTGCATATATTCAGGATCTCTCCCTAGATAAACAAAATGCTATTTCTTTTATTTTTTCAGGACTTGTAGTATTGTAATTGTTTTAAAGTCATATAAAGGACTTTGTTTAATTCACTCTTAAATTTCAAGGAGAGTTAAAAAAACAAACCCTATGGATCTCTCCAATGACAAATTGTAAGGGACAAAAATTAATCAAGAACTTGATATGCCTTACAATGAAATAAAAATAAAATCTTCAAACAATGTTCTCCACAGCTTTAAGCATAACATGAATTTGTAGGACCAGACACTCAAGCCTAATATCACCAAAGGGATTTGCTGACAGTTTGTTTATAGAAACCTGATTAGTACAGGCATCTCAGCCCTAGAGTTATCATGCTTTCTGGATTCCTTCTAGCCTCCACCTATTCCCATCTGGACGCTCCTCCATCTCGGCTACAGGATTCTCTCTCATTGGCACACAGTGCTCTGATGTGGCCTGTTCTCCCATCCAGAGCACCACACCACATGCCTCACACACCCAGTCTGCTCTCATCCCCACTGTTCCCTCTTGGCTTTCCTTATCCCTATCAGGCTGACCTCATAACTTGCCTGCTAACCCACCCCCCACCATCTTCATGCTGAGCTGTCATTAAAGACAAATGGGCTCCAATAGGAGATTTTCCTCTATCTGTTAAAGACAAATCCTTTAACTGTAATTCTTTGACAAGATAAATTAGAAAACTAGAACCTTATTGTTTCTCAGGTTCCTTCCTTCTATTCTTACCTTCTCTCAGTGAATCTAATCTTCCCCGCTTTGATAATCCCTGGACTTTTGTTCTAAATTCCAGTTACATATTGAAACCCCTGACGACATTTAAGTTATCAGGAGCAGCATTTTCAAATTATGTCACAGAAAAGTAGTACCTAAAGATATGAGTAGATAACACTTTATAGAGCAAGGGGTGTTTGGACAAATCATTGGAAAGACATTATTAAACTAAATTGAATAACTGTCGTGACTATAGGACTTCTCAGAGTCTCTAATAGGATAATGTTCACTGTAAATTTACAAACTTATTTTGACATTGGAATCCTTCCTTGACCTGTTCCTACCCGCAACCTTCCCATACACCTATTGACATAGCATCACCTGGAAGAACACAATATTCTGTCAAATACTGTTTAGGAAATAGACCTAGAGAATGCTGAAACAGCTAAAAGATATCCTGGGTTCTGAGTTATAGCCTCTTTCCTGCCCTTCTTGGAGGCTATGTCAATGCCAACAAGCTTGACCATACTGTGAACATCTTTAGAATGTTCTTATTTCCTGTGTGCTGTGCTCAGATCCCACAGCATCACTAGTGGCTGGAATCACCTTGCCCGCAGCCCAGCAGATCAGATTCTCCTCCTCCAAGCCCAAGGAGTCTGAATTCATGGATTTTTAACACATTTTAATTGAGGTTAATACTAATTTACAACACTATACAAGTATTTTTAGATGTGCAGGTTCACCCTTCATCAAACATTTGATACCATACCATGCCCACCACCAAATTTCTTATCTCTAGCACTGTCCAATGGCCCCACCATTACCCTTTGCTCCCACCCACACCCTCTTCCTCTCTAGTAATCTCAGTTCTGTTCTCAAGGTCCCAGGATTAGGTCTGGTTTTGTCTTTTTTATTTGCTTCATTTCTTCATATTCCACTTACATATGAGTGGGATCATCCAGTAATGTGTTTCTCCTTCTGACTTATTTCACTCAACATGATCCCCACTAGCTCCATCCATGTTGTCACAAATGGCATTGTTTCATCTTTTTTATAGCTGACTAGTATTCCATTGCGTGTATGTATGTGTATATATATATATATAACATCTTTATCCACTAATCTGCTGATGAAAGCTTAAGTTGGGCCCATCATGCACTGTGGTTTAGATTTGCATTTTCCTTGTAATTAGTGATGGTGAGCATTTTTCATCTGCTTGTTGGCCATCTCTATATCTTCTTTGGAGAAGTGTCTACTCAGATCTTCTGTCCATTTTTATTGTGTTTCTGTTGTTATTGAATACTATTAGTTCATTATAATCTTGGATATTAACTGCTTATCGAATGTATGATGTGCAAATATCTTCGCCCATCCTATTGACTATCTTTTCATTCTGCTGATAATTTCTTTTGCTGTGCAGAAGTTTTTAGTTTAATATAGTTCCATAGAGTCTAATACCCAAGAATCTAATACATTTTAAATTATTTTTGTGTGAATTCAAGATAATCTAATTTCATTCTTTTGCATGTGGCTGTCCAGTTTTTTCAACATTGTTGAAAAGACTTTCATTTCTCTTTTATGCTCTTGGCTCCTTTGTTATAAATTAACTGACCTCACATGTGTGAATTTATTTGTAGGATCTGAAGTGTGACAGTCTATTCTGTTCTATTCTACTGATCTATATGTCTGTTTTTATTTCAGTACCACACTGCTTCAATTACTATTGCTTTGTTTCCTGGACTAATGGGTTTTTTAACTATCTTTCTTAATACAGTTTTGCATGACACTGACATATCATCTAATGGAGAATATGCACAGCTATTTTTTTAATTACCATGCAAGTCACGTAGACTTTATCAACTAATGTTAAAATCCCTACCACTGTTCTTACTTTAGTGTTTGATGCATTTGGCCTTTTATAGAGTCTCAGTCTTAAGGGAGATAAGATGAAAGGCAAAAAATTATTTCAAAATTGAGTTCCAAATGATACACACACACAAAAAAAGATGAGCTCATTTCTTTGAACATTGCTTGTACTATCTTTTAGATCAACACCATTAGCACGAGACTTCGTTAAAGTTTTACAGTGTAATATACTAGGTTCAAGCCATCAATCAGTATCTCATATTCCTTGATGTTTTCTACATCAAATTGGCTATTTTTTTCTTAGCTTCTTGACTTCAATTAGAAGAATATTTATTGTTAGATAAATCAGAATGGAAGTCTAGAATGTGAAAGTAAGGGAGTACGCATTCCCTTCCATCTGTGATACTGAGCCCCTCATTAGGCAGCTTTTTAGATCTCCATTCCCATTTTTCCTATATACAGCTCTATTCTGATGGTTTCTCCTCACACTGAATCTCTGAGACCAGGGAGGCAGTGGAGGAGTTAGTTGTAAGATATCAACTCAGTCTCAGGATATGCAATGTTTTGAATCAAAGACTCAAAACCTTCAGCCTTCTGAAGGCTTTTATGAGCCAACCCTTCTGAGCACGGAAGAGGTAATGATTAGTGAAAGAACCAATTACTCAGCTAGTGTTACAGTGAACTACACTGAAAAACAGAAGCAAAAAATTCCTGGAAGGAGATATAATAAAAGTTGTTTTAAATGAATAGCCAGACTCACAAGAAAATGAGGAATAGTCCCAAAAGCCAAAATGATGAAGGATCTGAAAATAAAATAGTTAACTGACAGTAATGCATTTGTTGTCCTAAGGAAAGATATTCTGATCTCAATAACCTAAACATTTGGTTTCTTGGCGTACAATAGGCCCATAAAAATATGGGAGTTGGAACTGAGTCTTCTGCCTAAAGCCAGGAGCTCAAGTGAAAAGAGGGGCTGTGGACTTGTGAGGGGTGTGTGTATTAGGATTCAGAGTTTTAGGGCTCAAATGTATACTACTTTGAGGTCTGTAAATTGAAAGCTGGAGGTAAAAAATGACTACAGTTTGGAAGTGCTTAGGAATCTAAAAAAGGAAACTTGAATCCTTTTGATAGGTTGTTTCTCATACGATTTCTATAGGTAAATGCAAGCTACACATGAGAGTCAGATCCAAAATCATCAAAACTTCAGGAACAGTATTACTCAGACTCCTTGGGAGTTTACGGAAAACATGGAAAACACAAAAGAAAAGAATTAAGATGAGGAAGTCAGTCAGACCCTGTCAGCAATCTTTCCTTTGCCCTCTCCAAAGTTAGCAACAGCTATAAAACAGCAATACATCAAAAAGTCTCCAAATACCATCATTTCTCCTGCAGCATGAGTATGTTCCTTAAAAAAAATCACTGCATTATAGAATTTTGAGCCCATGAAAATAACAGGACTACTGAAGAAAACAGGTTCAGAGCAGAATATTCAGAATTCTATAGTCTAATAAAACAATGTACTTTTAAAAATTAATACTAAATTCAATTTAAAAACACACCATTCTAAGTATCTTGAATTCTTAATGAAAAGAATGCTCTAGAAAATACAACACTTTAAAACATAAACACCTGAAGTGCCGTGGTGGTTATGAGCATGAAGTAGCCCTGTGACTTTGAGTTACTGAGTCAGAGCAAGAGGAAAGGCATTCATAGGACAAAGTGTCACGACTTGAGAGGTAAATGGCTCTGACTCAATGTCTTGTTATTCCTACCGCATCAACTTAAAATAGAAATTCAGCTTTTGTTGTTTTGCCAGGTCCTCTTTTTCAAAACTAAAAAAAGCTATGTTGTGTGATACCAAATAAGACTGCGTGCCCTGAGAGTGTTACTCTGCTGCTCCCAGCAGCGGAGCCTTTCCTGCAACCCTTGGCACATGCCTCTGCTCCCCTTCCAAGCAAATGATGGCTCCCGTGAGGCCTGTTCTTCATGCGGGCTTGGAGGAAGCTCTACCTGGATCCGTTTACTCTCATTCCTGTCATGGTATCGCATCTCCTCGCTTCTCCAGTCTTAAAACGTTCTCCTTCAGGCAATCCCTGGATCCTTACCAACAGGACACACTCATGTGGAAGGCGTATATGAGTGCTTTCGTGAAGAAAAGTACGTGCGGGAGCCCCATATAAACTGGCCTTGTACGAGGGTCAAGGGAAGTAAATGGAGCTGTGTGTGGGTTTTGTGATTCCTCCCAGGTCACTGCTGGCAGCCAGGTAGCATCTTCACATTCACCTGATGTTACTCAGTGGCACCAGACATAACCACCCGCACTTTAAAGTGATGTACACTATGTTATATGAATTTGACCCCAAACATCATGTATGTGTACGTACATATACATATAAAATCCTTATCTCATGAAAAATCATACTTCGAGCTAACATGACTTCATTTGGTGATTTTATTGCCCTGGTTTCACATATTACATATCTGCAGCCTTGTAACAAAAGAGACTTGTCACTTGCAAATTTTCAGGACGTCTTCTTAGAAATTTAGTTGGGGCTGCAAAGGTAGAAAGTGGATTCTTGAAGCACAAGGCAAGTGAGTTTACTTGGATCAAATGGAGTAGATGGTTCCAAAAAAGCACCATAATAAAGCATGAGTCCAGCCCCTGACTCTGATGAGCATGCCAGGATGCCTGCCACGATGCATACAAATATCACACTCATCCTCTGCAGCTGAGACTTGGCATATTAATTCCTAAAAATCAGATTTATACAGATAATTGATTTGAATCTTCTATCATTGAAGTATACTTACTTGAGAGGTAAGGAAGCTTAGAATAATCAGAAATGCTTTTGTTAACAATTTTTTTATAGAAATGCACATGCATTCATTCCAGAAATACTGACTGAGTAACAAGCACTGAGCTATGTGTCAGGAGATGAAAGCTGATCATGTGTGCCCATGTCTTCTGAATGCTCAGATTCCAACATGGAAGAAAGAGATGCAAATGCAGTTTCCTCCAGCAGCGATCTAGTCTTCCGCACAGGAACACATGGGCATTAGAGACTCCAGAGCTCCTGACAATAAAGCAGGGATACCAGACTGAAAAATTTCCAAAGCCAACATTGCTAAAGAGCGTTCTCAAAAGAATGCTCTCACAAGTATGCCTTACTCAAAGCAAAACATATTCCTGAATGGCTAATTAAAGATAGTAGGAATGTTAGAAAGAAGCTAATTCATCGTTCTCAAAGTACAGTCCATGGACCCACAGAGTATCATTTGGGAACAAGTTAGAAATGCAAAGACCCTGCTCCAGACCTACTAATGAAATATTCTGGGGTGCAGCCCAGAAATCTGTTTTAAGAAGCCCTCCAGGCAACTCTGATACTTGTTTATAATTTAAACTCTAATAAAGTTAAAAAACCACTGAGTTAATTCAAATTAGAGGACATGTGCCTGGTTTTGCTACTAGAATATGAAGTTATCATGAGCAATTCTCTCAACCTTTGTCTGAACAACAGAATTGGCTGTATGTCCAGAAGTATCTCCTTTGCAACAAGAGGACCATACCTTCCGTGCAGAGGAGGCTACAGGAGATGCTCCTCATCCAGCTGAGACACTAATTACCATTTAAGAAGAGCCCCAAAAAGGAGTTTTCAATTTTGTCCCACTTCTAATGCCCTAAGATGAGCACATGTCTACAGTGAGTTCACAGAGCTCCGCCTACAGCCAACTGCTGTCACAGAGTGAAGAGACAGAAAAGAGAAGGAAAAGTATCCTGTTATGGTGATAGAAACACAGTAGGGGGCCATGGGGAACTAGCAAGCCTGAGGTCCTCTGCTTCGAATGCAGCCTGGAGACTTACTCACACCTAAAACAGGATGTCTCGTGAGCCAGTGCGGTTCCCAACGAAGTCGGGAAGAGCGCAGAACTGAATAGAACACATTCTGTTCTCCATTGCACAGGACCATAGCAGTGGAGTTAGGAAGCACAAACGAAATGGACAAACCTACAAATTAGGACCAGAACTTGAATATTTCTGGAGAGAAAAAAATCAAGCAAAAAAAACTCCACTAAGTTCTCTATTTCACCTTAAAAATGTTTTAAATAAATCTTAAGGAATAGTTTTATAGAGACCTAAATAGTTGAACTTGACTCAAAACCAGAGTAAAGTTCTGCATTGTCAAACAGGACCTGGGTATATGTGATCTTTCTACTGTATTTTTAACACCATGCTAACGATGGCGCCACATCTTCTATCATTACCGTTTCAACAGCCCAACTAAGGGTGTACGTAAAAAAAAAACTTGAATTTGTTTTGATTCAGTGAGAAGCTGCCAGTAAGATTCCAAATTAATAAGATTCTACCTGGTGGTTTCTGGCTTTCTATCCTTTACCCTTATAACAGTCTTTGTCAGATCTGGCCCTAGCCTATTTCTACCTAAAATGATGGGAACAGTCAAAGTTAACATCACTGGTAAGAGGGGAGGGGAGATGTGCCCCCCAATTTACAGCACACAATTTCAAGTAGCAAAGAAAGAGTAATGGATTCAGAAACTCCATATTCCATCATTTTTTCCTTAGCCTCTTTATCTCACCAGTCCAGCCATTAAGGCAAAAAAGGCCTCTAGGGCATCTATCCCAAGTGACCACTTCCTGCCCATCCAAGAGAAAGTGAGGGAGGCGGCGCGCCCTGGCCGCCTAGCGGGGAAGTCAGCCCTCATTAGGTGGCTCAGTCCACAAACATCCCAGAGACCTGGGTTCACACAGGGTTGCAAGTGAACCAGGGTCATGGGAACAACCAAGATAAACAACCAAATCAAATATTTTTTAAAAAAAATGGAGGAGGAGAAATAGAAAAATGTCCCCAAATTTATCGCTGGTGCAGTCATTTACTTCTCGATGTAATGCTTATAAGCACATTTGTTGAGGAGTTTTCCTTTAAAATTTTTTATTATGAATCTCTAAACCATATCCAGCTTCCATCAGTCCTTTCTAATAAGGAAGGAGCTGGTGAGCCCACCCACAACCAAGAGGAAGCTCCCAGAACTTTCTAAGAGGGCAAGTGGGCCAAAGCAAGCTAATCTAGGTTGTACCCACTGATCTTCCCTGCACTGGAGCTGGAAATAAAGACTATCTGATCATACTAGTTAGACGCACAGAATTGTGCAATTAATCTCTTCATTGCAATTAAAAGTGCTACAAAGGACACTGGGTTACAAAGGACCCCATACAGGAGGCCTTGACTAGTCTATGCAGTCAGGGACCACTTTCCGGGAGAGGTATAGTTTCTGGTGGTGGATGATGGATCCAATTGGAAGGTGTTAACCAGGCTGTGTGCAGACATGCAGACAAAGCGGGGGTAGCGGGTGGGATTGGGGCAGAGGATTCTAACAAGCATTTATTGAGAAGCATCAGGGCACAGGGAAGGAACAAGAAGGCAACCAAGAAGCTGGAATGTAGAAAATGAAGACAAAAGAGAGGAGGGGTGAGGTAGAGCACGCGGGGTCATATTTTGCAGGCTGTGTGGGGAAGTGGGGCATCTTGCATTTTATTTTGTGAGCCAATGGGAAGCTATTGGAAGACTTAAGTACCAAAGCAATATCACCATTAAGTTTGGAACGTGTTTTATTTTGCTTTGCTTTTGGAATTTTTATTTTTATTTTACCTTTTTTTCAATTATTATTTTTTGTTTCATTTACTCCTTTACATTATTTCTTTCTCTTCCACATATACATGAAACCATATGGCATTTGTCTTGCTCTGACTTATTTCATGTAGCATGACATCCTCTAGCGGACATCATCATTTTAAGGCCACTGCACAGCAAGGCTGCAGGGGCTCCACAGGTTCCTCAGTGGTGCAGACCATTGTCCCACTGCTCCTGCAGGCTGCTGTGGGCCACAGCCCAGGGGAAGTGAGCTGGAGGGGGCTGATGTGTCCCTGTGCTCAGAGCACGCCTTTGGGTGGCCTGTGTGCTGGTCTTGGCCAAGCACTAGGCTCTCTTACCGACAGCCCATCCAGTGTCACTGTCTGGATAGTCATCTCGTGACTTCCACTCAGCCCCTTAGCCCAGCTGGAAGGCTCTGTGGAAAGCTCCCCTGTCATCCAGTGGGCAGCTGCTTCCTGCCCCAGAGGAAGACTGGTGGTCCTCCAAGCCATAGGAAGCCTTCTTCCTTATTCCTGCTGAGTAGAAACAGATATTCCATTGATGAGGCTAGATTGGAAGTGTCTAAACCCTGTTTTATCTGAACATGGAGGCCTTTTTTCCAGAAGATCGTATACCCAATTTACAGTATTGAATCTGGATTGCAAGTCAATCAGCCTTTGATCAGTATTTAACATATAGCATATCTTGGCACTGTCTTTTGGATTCCCCTTAGAGGCTGGCAAATCGCTGTCTGTAGAATTCAAAAAATACCTAATTATATTGATGGGCAGCCTACAGAGGTGCTGGTTTCAGTGGCAGGTGCTCCTGCTGCACTTCCTGGCTGATGTCATGTGCACCAATGTCAGAAAGATATTCATGATCCTCTGATGCCTCTGGCTACTCTCAGGCCATTGTCCTCTGTCTGAATGCCAGCCTCCTGTTTGACTCATTTTATGAAGCTCTGGCCTCCTGGGTGCTCCATTGGGAAACCACCACAAATATTCAGTATATGCAGGGGGTTAAGCAAAAACTATTAAAAAGGGAATAAAGGCAGGAGACAATAAGAAAGGAAAAGGGGAATGATAATATATGTGCCATCCATTGAGAAACTACTCTGTACCAGATGTTTTACAAACATCATTGCTCAGCATGACTCAATTCCTGATTGAGGTTGATGTGACCATTTCCATTTTATAGATGAGGACAGAGGGGTTCAGGGAAGTGAAGGGACTTCTCAAATTCTGAGTCAGAAAAAGGCTGGGCTTCTACACTGCACTCCCATGCCTTGAGAGAAGCTTTTGAAGCCAAGCCCAGAGCTGTACCCCTGAAGTACTTACTATGACACTGTTGTAACACTCCCGAAAGCCTCTGACCATGTTCCCGAGTGTCCTGCTCTCCCTCTCCCTCCCTAGTGTTGTCCTGAGAGGAGAAATGCATTCCAGATTGCTGTCTCCCACCCCTTGCCCCTCCTCCAGTTTTTAGGCACTCTGTTTTAAAATTGTCACTTTCCTGATGGGAAATCAGTGTTGGGCAGTAATGACCCTCCCCGTTTCCTTAAGGGATTCAGAGCCAGTGTTGAGTGGGTGAGCAGAATCACAGCTCATGCTTTCCAAAGGCCTTCACCAGGTGTCCCACAGTGGCCAGGAAACAGAAGTAGATGAAACGATGGTGTGAAATCCCTGGAGACTTTAGCCTCTGCCTCTTCAATTAATTGAATACTGTCTTTTGAGACAGTCCGAATGTTGTTAATAGAGCTGCCAGTCAGTAGCCTGTCTCACCAGACAGAGACGACATCAAAGATTACGGGTGCATGGGTGACCACAGTGGGGACAGGAGCAGAATAATCATCAAAGCGAAGGAGATGTGTGCTGAGTAGGAAGAGGTGGACACCAGGTAGGCAGCCTGACCTTAAGCCAGGTGAGCTCCCAGACTAGAAGGTTAAGGAGTTGACCTTGAGGGCAGTGCCTTAGCACCCATCCAGAACACCTCTCTGGAAAAAGACTGTATGTAGGGAACCCAAAATTCTGATTATAAGCTTAGGGTCAGAGGAGGAAGTCCCCAAGGGATTGGTGGATTCTCAGTAGATAACGGTCAAACTGTTTTCTAAAATATTCTAAATCCAATTGAATGTGAGGGCTTTCTTTTTATGAATGGGATGTGCAAAGTTGGGGACAAGAGTGAGGAGAAGTGTTGCCGCTGCTCAGTGGTCCTCCTTCCCTAGTCTTCTGCATGTCACTCAGTCTCTCATTGCTCACTTGCCTGTCTAGTGTAACACATTTTCTTAAGCCCGGTGATGGACAGATGCAGATCACCGGATTATAGCAGTGTTATGTAAAGCATTGTACCCCTTGATGTTAGGGTCCTGAAAGGAAGCCCTGGTCACCCTTCTTTGCTACCCTCTACTGAGAATCAGCCTGCCTGACCATCACCCCACACCTCCTTCTATTGAGGTCATGTAGGGTCAGTGACAGTTAAAGAGACTCCCAACACCTTGAGTGCGGTCCATACCAGATTCACCTCTGAAGCCCCACCCTGTGTTGTGTACAGTTCTTCATTAAATGTGTAGCCATGTGGATGAGTGGAGGAATGAGGTGATGAATAGCTGACAGGATGGATCAATGAGTGAATAAATTCCACCTAAGGTCAGAGATTAAACTGTTATGTACATGGCATTGTTTTCTCTGTACAAAACTATAGCAGACACTGGGCTTGGATCCCACTCTAACTGAGCTATTTTACCCCAAAAGACACCTCCTGGCATTGATTAAGCCTGCCTTGCTATGGTCATCACTATGGTAATTATGACCACACCACCAAGGCACCTCTTCAGAGCAGGCTTCTTGGAAAGGAAGTGACTGGAGATTTCCACTGACATGTTCTTTTTTTTTTTTTTTTTCTTTTCAGATTATAAAGGAGGTCCCTCCACCCCCAGCTGAGGAGAGTGAGGTAAGTGGCCTCAACAGGCTGTGGCCAGGTGGGCAGGGTGATGGAGTGGGACGGCGTTGACCCAAGCCTCAGGTTCCTGTAAAACAGAGCTAAATCAGGCCCAGGTTCCCAGTGCATCTGAAGCAGCAGGAAAGGAAGTCTTTGGACCTTTTGATGCACAGATGAACACAAATTAAGCTCAGAGACATCGGCAAGAAGGTTTAAAGAGGTTTTCTCCCTGCAAAGATAAAATTTGAGAAGCAGGTGCTTCCTGGTGGTCTGCCTCTGACTGGCATAATCTACATACATCCCAAGGTTTGCAACCCCGGGCCAAGAACAAAAGCCAAAATAAATAATAAATAATTTGCAGCTATTAAATCCCTTGGCTTACATGAAAAATAAATAATTAAAACTCTTCTTCCTCCTCTCTCTTCCTGTCTGCCTACTCAACTTCATTCCCGCCTGCACTTTTCCTTTAAAAAAAAAATTTGAGATGCAAACATAATTTTTTTAATCAATGTAATTATTTGGAGCCCCATGGTACTGACTTTCCTTTAAAGCAGACATATTGGGGTTTATCTTTTTCCCTGCAGAGACTTATGCCTTATGTGTACATCAAGACAAATTTGCCACATTCTCCAGACAGCTAGTGATTCTAAGACTAGCCTGATGCTGAAGGATTCCAATTTTCTTTCACTTAAAAAAATGCTACCTGAAGATTTGCCAGGCAATAATGAAAAACTTGGAGGCATATATGCTAATGCTCTGGCATTGGTCTCAAATCCTCATCATTTGCAGAAAAATAATATATACCTTAGACTCCAGCACTAAGCTACCAGTATGCAGTTCTGGTGCCACCTGTGACCTGGGGTAGAATATAGCAGAGGCGTTAAAAGATGATGGTGACAGTGGGCCTCCTTGGTCAGGAGAACATGACCAGTGGTTTTTGTAATCCTCTGATCACTCCTAGGATAGCTGCCCTCACCAAATTACAAGTTAGAGTCCAAGTCCGAAAATGTAATAGAATCAAAGGATACATTGATGAGATGTCAAGTTCATTGTCCTCAATCCCTAAGGTCTATTGTGTGCAAGCCTAATGCCACTCCCTCACCATTCATCTTCCTAATGCCTTTGTCAAGTTTCCTACATACAAAGAGTAATGATTAAATTTAAAATTCCATGTGGCTCTTATATCCTGAACCATATGCATGTAAGCCAAGGGATTTAATAGCTGCAATCAATTAAAGCACATCTTGCTGGAATGCTAACTTTCTGCCCAGAAATCAAGGGAGGGAATTATATTGCTGTGCAAAGGGGAGGAGATAAAATCCCACTTTACATCCACAAAAGCCTTTTTTAATCCTCCAAGAGAAAGCATGTGGCCAGCTCCATGGGCCCCGGTTTGGCTGTGTTTCTGTTGTGTGCAGCTGTCTCTTAGACTCCCCAAGCAAAACAGGGTAAGACTCTCCCATGACAAGGTACCCTGTTTGCCCTGAGGTAAAGAATGTTCCCTCCCCTCATTATGTCCAATGAGAGGAGCAGTTGCCCTTTCTTCTGGTGCTAGCTCTGCATTTGCATTTGCAAAGTGCAATGGTAGCCACCTTGGCCAAAGTAAGCCAGGGGACTTAAGAGACAAGACTGTAGGGTCAGGCTTACCCCACATCCCAGCATGTAGCATGGGGGTCCCCACAGAGAACATGCTCAAGAAGTACTTTAGACTGAAGTACTATATACAACATCACAATTTTGAAGGAAAAAAGGAAGTCCTATTTAGCAAACTGCCAAGAAAGAATAGATAAAAGCAAGAGAAGTGGTTGAGTGTTTCATCCAGAATTCTTATAGAAGTCATACTTTCATCTGAGGAAGGCAGACCTGGTTTCAGAAACAGAATGACAGCCTGGAGATACTTGAGATCTAAAGGACTTTGTTAGACGTAAAGGAACCTCCAGGTTGACCTGGGACAGGTGACAGCTGTGCTGATTACCATAGCATACGTGCTGTCCCTGAGAATTCCTCGACCCTGTGAGTTACGTGACCCTAATCTTTTTCCTAATGCATTTTGGCAGAAAGATGAAAAAGAAAGAAAAGAAATCACACAGAATCAGAAAACATCACTTAGCCCCTACAATTTTACACAATGCTCTGAAAATTATAGTCTAAATCTAACAATCTTCTTCACTCCAGCTCCCTGTGTTCAAATCTCACCAGCCCTTCCAAGCACGGAAGCACTACTAATACCACCACAAAACACACCATAAGTCCTGCCTCTAGAGCTAATTTCTCTTAATACTGAGAGTATTTGGTTGAGTCTTGCTCAACCATTAGCTACTCAAAGATCAGGATCTATATTTAATTAATCTTTGATATATCCCCAAAGAGCATAACAGTGTCTAACACTCAATAACTGTATGAAGTAGAAGGATTTCTGCTACATATATGAACAAGTATTAATTATCCAAACTTTCACCAGCCTTATAAGCATCATATCCTAAGAGAGGCAGACCTATCATCTTAACTAAACTTGGATGGACATGACCATATAATGAGGTCTGAGTGAGCCTCTCTAATAGGGACTATCATTAGTACATAATATAAAAACGCATGCCTTTTTGAGATTCCATACAAAAAGCAGTGATAACTCTATTTAGAGGACAGAAAAATTACATGAGATTTCGAGATAACAACAAAACAAAGAAGCTCAATCTTAATAACTAAAAGAGCAATTTCCAGGGCGAAAGACTTTCTGTAGCTGGCAACAGAGTGAGGATTCATAGGCAATTCTCTAATTACTCCAAATAATTGACAGTGTGTGGGAGAATCCAATAAGGGAATATTTTATCTGATGATTTAGTTCTAGATGTAATCACCTTCCACAGATTTTCTGACTCTCTTCAAGAGGAGAGCAATGTGTATTAAAAGCATTGACACTTAGTGGGCATTTAATTAACAATAAGCATCTGGCTCTAAATGACAAAGTTATTTCCAAGTTTATTATCATACTCACTGATCCTGAGACGCTCCATAACAAGAATTCTTTAGATCAGAAAACTGAGCTATTAAAAAATCACATACAATTTGTCTAGAATCAGAGATGTTAAATTCCTTAATAGCAGCTATGTCTGCACAAACAGCCAGAGTAGTCTGTTACTCTGGAGGGTAAGGTGCCAACCTTCTGTCAGGCATCTTTCCAATGGATATCAAATACACACTCTCATACACGCTCACACATATACATTCTCACATACACATGTACTCCAAACAGAAGTCCAAGAATAGGCCAGAATTCAATATTCTATATTTCAATTGTTAAAAAAGAACATTGCTGCTAAAAAAAATAAATCGTTTACTGTTCTTTACTGAAGAATACAAGACAATGCTTAATCATTGTATGTGTATATATGAACAGACGGATGGTGTCCTGACAACTTAGAACAGGGAAATCTTAAAGTCAGCGGGATTTTGTGTATTTACAAGCAGAAGTGTTGCTGCATTTTTCAGACGTGCCAATTCACTCCTAGGAGTTCACCTCTAAGACATTCAGGGTGACCTCTCTGCCTTCTCCACAGAGGCATCAGATGAGAGTGCAGGGAGCTTGTGGCTTTAGTCCCTTATTTCATGTCATCACCCTCACAAAACTTACTCCTCTGTAAATGTAAATGATCTTGTTCACAACTGGGTCTCTTTATTTTTCTCAAAATATCATGCTGTGCAGGCAAGCAGGGTGGTTCAACTATATTTGCATGGTTGAGCAAATGAAGCAATGGACAAATAAATGACATTTGTTGGAGGCTATATAGGACTTACCATCAGGGTGAAAGACATTCAGTGAAATTAAATGAATTCAAGTTTAAATTTAAAACTATTTCCTTGGACCCAATTCAGTTTCAGTTATGTCCTCTTTCCCACAGGAAATTCCCATTTGTATCCATAATGGATTCGGGGTTGAGAGTCTACTTGGTCAAACTGGCCATCTGGCTCTTCTGGCCAACGAATCTCAGGGAATGAGGAATGCTGTAGATTGCATCTGAGGGGGCCACCATACACATGACCCCAGGGGGCGCTCTTAATAGTAAGTCTTTGGAATTGTGTGGTGCACAGTCTAAATGGAAGAGTGAGGATTGTATACCTCACCCCTTCTACTCAATAGTAACTAATAGTTAACATGTGTTGAGTGGATCAAGGTCAAAACGAGGAACTGTAGGAACACAAAAAGGGAGCATTGAACTCCCTAGTTATCAGGGAGCTCTTCACAGAACAGGTCACATTCAAGCAATATCTTAACAGACAGGTGGAAGAAGTGAGGGAAGTGTTTTCCCAGCATGTGCAGTCACGAATGTTGCCGCATGGAGCTGTACAAAAGCCTGGCATGATTGGAAAGATGGAAAAGTTGAAAGTGTGAGCACAGGACAGGACCCACCCAATTATGGGCCAAGGAAATATGTGCATCAGACTTGGTATCTACAGCTTCTTCTTCCTAGAGCACAACAGGCAATGAGGGCACACTCAAGTCTTCCTGAGGACAAGCAGGTCCAAATGGGTTTCTACCACTAATGTGCTGCTGCTGTGTTTCCCAAACACCAGTCAACTGCAGGTCTGACCACCGCATCCTTTAAAATTTAAACCTACCTCCCTTGATGGGAAACCAGCACCCCTCAAATCTCTGTGGTTTCTCCAGACACCACTGACTCCTCCTCCTCGCTTCTTCTGCAATACCTTATCTTCTTTCTTTGCTAGAAACACTCTAACACACCCAATTCCTGCACTCCCCCAAAGGCACCACTGGCGCAAGGCTATCTGCTAGAGACTTACTGAAGATTTAAACATACGGGTGGGTTACAGCACAGAGCAGCCAGCACAGACTTCTGAAAGACTATTAAACCATCCCTGTCATCTCTAGTGGGAGGCTCCCTGGCCATCTCCTCGGGTGAACCCTGGCAGTAGCTCATTTCCACTCTTTCCTGCTCTCTTCTGCTGACTGCCCACAAACCCCCATGAGCTTTCTAACACAGAGCAATTCAACCTGTCCAAGCCTTCCTCTAATAACCACAGATGATTTCTGTCCTGGGATCTTATTGCCTCCCTGCTATGTCCCTGAAGGACAGTGTGAGGGAACCTTACAAGAGCCTTTATATTTAATTAGACAGAGAAATTCACCAACGTAACTGCCGATTTTCTTATTGGAATTGCTGGGGACTATGATTTTACTCCATCAGTTTGGGGCCAAATGGAAAGACACATCAAAGATTCCTTTCTTTTGAACATTGCAAAACCCTCCCTTCTCTAGAATGTGTAAACAGCGCCTTGGTAACTGCTGGGAAACTCTGACTCTCACGTGGTCAAATCCCGAACCTTTGTTTTTTGTCTGCTGATGTATGAGTTTGGCAGGCAAGCTCGGTCAGGGGATTAAGCTGTATGCTCTGCGGATCAAGAGCACCTGGAGCAGATTCGGAGCATTTCAGGGTGTGGGAGCCGCCCCTCCACATGCACAGCATGCTGGCCCCGCCTCCTTCCCCCGGCACACTGGAGAAACAGGGTTCCTGTGGGGCGCCCCTAGATCCCCTCAGGAAACCAGACCATGATGTCAACTCCCATGCTCTCTTCATTCCTCTAGACCCAACTGTCCTCCCGTGGGTCATTTGATGATCACTTAATGTTTGTTCTCTTGTCATTTAAGAACTTAGGAGACCATTTCAGTTCCCTATTGAATACAGCAGTTTTATTTTTAGAGTCTCTTACCTTCTTGGTGCTGCTATGTGCACTTTTAGGTGATATAATTTCAGTTATCTCCTTGGAAAACTGCCTTAGATCAGCCATGCCCACGCCTTTTGAAGCTGTATTCATGTATGACAGACATACACATCTGCCTTCAGGAGTAAAGTTTGATTCTATATGTAAAGATTCTTAGTTTGACATGATAAGCATTCTAACATTATATCACAAGATAAAATGCTGGGAACTATATTTTTTGGTTTGGATTTTTGTTTTTATTTATTAGTTTGCTCTGTTTCATAGTCATGAGTCTTCAAAATTAGCAGGTACAAGGGATGAGAAATACAAAACTAACCTTTGAGACCATCAAGCAATTGGAAATGCAAAACTAGAAAGGGACAAACCCAGAACTGCCAGAACTGAGAACCAATCAGTCAACAGTGAGGTTGCCTGGGCTTCTCCACCCACGTGCAAGCTGGGTAACCTAAATCACTTCAAGTGTCATACCTCCTCCCTAAAATGGGCATGATAGCACCACCTACCACCTACCACCTACCACCCACCACCCTGTCAGAGTGTCTGATGAAAGAGTTAAGCACTTAGAAGACTGACTGGCAAAGGCTACGTGAATGTAGCTGTGTTCACGTGTTGGCAGGAATTCGCTGCTTGTTGACTGAGCTCCTGCTGTGCCGCAGGCTCTGCACAGGACACTGAGAGTACAAGGGTCAACAGAATCCACTCTGTCTTCAAGGCTCACAGTCCCATTGTGTAAGGCTGACCTGGTTTTTGGGGGGTTTTAAAGAGAAAGACTGACCCAAGTGTTAGTTACTAGAATGTTGCAAGTCCTCTGGTCTGCTATGATCACTGTCCTTTAAAATACATTAAATTTTTCTAATAAAAAAAAAAAGTGTTTAAAAACTGCCTATCCCAAGCATAGCACGTCCCCCAGAGAGTCTTATCCTGTGAACATGTTACAGCTTTCTTTGTCATCTCTAGCTCTGAGCTCTCTTCTACGGACTTTTACCTCCTGCATGGGATGCTCCTTTCCTGTAGTGGTGTCCACTCCATACAACTCCACCGGAATCCTTTACTCCCCAAATGCCACCAATGCTTGACCATGGGAAGCAGCCCTGTTCTGAGTAATTTTGTGCTCTTTGGCTCATTCCTCGACTTTGCACATGAACCCCTTTTCCCTCTACCCAGAAAGGGTTATGCTACTTACCCTCTATCCCAACCATGATTGTAGATGGTGATACTTTTCTCCTCACAGCAGGAATAATTACAGTACTAAGATGCTACATTTTTATTAATTATTTTTCCCTTTTCTATCCATAAAGTTCAAATGTCCTTGTTTTCTCTCCTGAAAAATAGAATAAATGCTAACTTTCCATCACAGAGCTAAGTTGCAGACACCGAGTTAACTGCTTTATTTGAATCATCTAATTTAATATAGATGTAAATTCAACAGATCATTTAGGGGTAACTACCACATCCTAAGTGCCATTTATAGAGCTGAGAATACAATGGTAAACATGACAAGTAAACAGAAGCTTCTGTGGAACCTACGTTCCAAAGTGGAGAGACAGATGATAAATAAATATCAAGCCATGATAAGATCCATAACTAAAAATAAAACTGATTGATGGGGGTCAAGAGTCTGGGCCACCCTAGCAAGATGTTCAGGTAAAGCCTGTGTGAGGAGTGATAAGACGGATCCAACCACGAAAGGCCTAGAGAAAAGTGCTCCTGACAAGGGAACAGCTGGCTCACAGGCCTTGAGACAGGAATGCGCTCAGAGTACCTGAGAGGCAGAGAGAGAACACACAGATGGGAACACAGGGAGGAGGTAAGCCTGATAAGGAAGAAGGCTGGAAGGTGAGCAACGGTCAGAGTTTTCAGGGCAGAGTTGGGGTTTGAATTTTATTCTGCTGCTTTGTGGAGAATGAATAGTATATGAGTAAGAGGACGAGGGAGGCCAGCTGGGAGTCTAATGCAGTAGCCAGGAGACAGCTCATAGAGACTTGAAACCAGTATGGAGGTAAGCAGAATGAAGATGGAGATGGAGAATCACAGAGGGAATCTTTTAGAAGTATCATCAACAGAAATTGTTGCTCAGTTGAGATAAGGAGGGGGAGGCAAGTGAAGGAAAGAGGATTCAAGAGTGACTCCCAGGTGAGAGGGAAGAATATAGGAGAAGCATATTTAAAATGAGGAAATCAAGATTTCTCTTTGACCTCATATTATTGAGATGCTTATTAGGCCCCCAAGAGGAGACATCAGTGTCAAGTCAGCAGATACTTAGAGTTCAGAAGAGTCAAAGATGAAGATAGAAATTCACAAGTCATCAGAATGTAGGTGGGATTAGAGGAGCTACTATACAAAGGAGTAGAAAAGCAGTATTGCACTACAATCTTAGAGGAAGGCCTGTTTGCATTCCCACTTCACAGAGAAGGAAAACCACCTTGGATAAGTTAAATAATTTGCTCAAGTTCCGAGTAAAGGGTAGCACTGGGAGTTAACCCAGGCAGCATTCTCCTACCCACGTTGCTGTAGTGGTCACAGACACACTACAGCGGTGCTTTGCTTCCTTCATGTGTGACAATCTCTCTGCAGGAAGAAGATGATGACGGTCTGCCTAAGAAGAAGTGGCCTACAGTAGATGCTTCTTATTATGGTGGTCGGGGTGTTGGAGGCATTAAAAGGATGGAGGTAAACGAACAGTCTAAAATATTTCTATCTATGGGCTGACTACTCCATGATGGAAAACCAAAGCAAAATGGAGAAAGCTTGTACTTGAGGTCTGGTGGGGATGTGGATAGTGAGGCATCAGATGGAGAGATGACAGGTACAGCCTTTTAACTGCACTTCCCTCCTTATCTGACCCACTGTGCAGTCAGAGCAGTTTGCTCATCTACTCGAACACCCAATCATGGCTTCCTCTCTCACTGGAATAAAATCCAGAATTCTTACCTGATCCTGCAAGACCTTCACACACGCTGTCCACATCCTGCAAGATTCCTACCCACAGCTGCTCTCTGCTCTTTTAACTCCCCTTTCCTTTTTTCCACACCGCTCCTCAAAACTCCAGGAACTGAGGCCTGAGCAGTGCTCGGACCGCACATCACCTACGTATCTGTGATCCCTGTTCTCAAGGAATGTCACACTTATTTTGTCATTTTGTTTGATTGTATATTATTTATTTTAGGTTCGTTGGGGAGAAAAGGGCTCCACAGAAGAAGGTGCTAAGTTGGAAAAGGCAAAGAATGCAAGAGTCAAAATGCCAGAGCAGGAGTATGAATTCCCCGAACCCCGAAACCTCAATAACAACGTGCGCCGGCCCTCTTCCCCCCGGAAGTGGTACTCTCCCATCAAGGTGTGTTTCTTTCTATTCAAAATCCGTTCATTTTGTGATTCCTGATAAAACACTTACATAGTAACAACTAGAGTCTTTTGACATGATAGCAGTAACAATCAAATCCCAGATTATTACAGGGAACAAATTTCTATGATCATAGATTTGAAAACACCGATACTTTCTCAATTTCCATATTACCAAGATTGAGAACTAGGCCTTTTTAAATCACCCTAGCAAAATAGTGGTTGAGAGTGTCCTATGAGTCAAATGATTTGAGTAGTAACCCCAGAGGACTGTTATAAATTTCTATAGCCTCTCTTAACTTCATTGAGAGGCAATGCCACTGTCTCATAAAAATGGCAGAATTCTCCTTGATGCCTGATCACTCTTCCACTTCCATAACATAAGCCCATGTCCCTATAGCTGAGCCTCCCACCAGTGAATCAGGACACACTGATGGATTGTGTTGGTCATGGATACAGAATTCACTCTTTCTGGCTGTTATCAAAACTCCTTCTTTCTCCACCATCTCTCTTCCCCCAACAGCTGCAGAGCTTGAAGCCTCCTTTGGCTTATTAAAAAGTTTAAGAAATAAGAGAAAGTTAATGCTTCCTAAAGGCCTCCTTTCTCTTCCTCTTGGGTGAATTCACATGATTTATTCATCACACTGATCTTTGGCTTTACCCATAAGCATCTGTACTACACCACTTGTCAGAGAGCACTAGAAAATCACAGCTGAAAAGACTGTTATCCATCCACATTGCATCATTTCATGGAGTCCTTGCTCTTTGGCGCACCCTGGTGGAGCTGGTTAGGTCAGTCGCCACCTCCAAAGGAGCAGACCATATTACCCAGGGTTCAAGTCCTGGGTACAGGAGGAGATGACCAGTGTGAACAACTAAATAAAAATAAAAATGCTTCTTCCTCCTCTCTCTTCCTGCCTACTCGCCCTCATCGCTACCTGAACCTTTCCTTTTTAAAAAAAAAAAAAAAAATCCTTGCTCTGCCCAGGTCTAGAACCCAAGACACCAGTTCAGGTCTGCAGCCTCTAGTTCTACAGAGCAAACAGAAATGGGTCAGATCCAAAGCCTCAGAGACTCAGCATAAGAGCCAGTTATCACACACACACACACACACACACACACACACACACACACACACACACACACACACACACACACCTTACCCCTCTTCCATTGACAAAAAAATAAAATTCATTATTCACCAAGTAATCTGTTCATTTTAGAGCAGCCTTTCTCCTACCGTTTTAAAGGGGTAAAATGTTACTGAGAGTTGTCCCTTCGCAACTGCACTAGCTCATGCTCACACTAATTAGAATGCATTTTCATTTTTGGTTTGTGTTTAAAACAGTGAGATTCTTTTTTAAGATAAACCCCCTTGGGGTGCTGGGTTAAATTAGGAAAAGATGTGGGTGAAATGGAGTTTGCTTGACTAACAGCTGTTTGCTTCTAATTATTTTCTAATGCTGAGCATGCAGTGGCCTGCCTGCACGCACAGACAGGAAGGAGCCAACTGAACCTCAGAGGTGAAGAAAGGGGATTTTCTATCATACTGTTTTCAGGAATCTGTACCTTGTGAGTAAGATAGCATCTTCGGCTAGAGCCAGGTTTTCATTTTTGTGATCTTGGACATTGACAGAACATTCATTCAGGTTGAAGAATCCAATTTCTGCTTGAGAGTGTTATTTGTCTACTAACTGGTGGTTTAGGGCTGAGTTTTATGAAATTAATAAGGATCCGGACAACCGATTCAGAAGTCTAAAAAGATTCCCCACCACCACTGGGAATGAGTCTCACTTCAATAAATGCATGCTGTGCGCCTACTGTGTGCCAGGCACTGCCAGACGCCAGGCTGTCATACCTGACACACTGGGAGTTTTACAAATACGGATTCCCCAGCCTAATGTTGCAAAACTAGTGACTCCACTAGTATCTCACAAAAGGCTTTCAGAGTCACACCACCCTTCAGAGTGTGTCCATTTTTTCTCGTCCATTGAAACTCCTTTTCCCCCAAAGGCTGCGCTTTCAAATTTCACATCCAAAGTTCATAAGTGACACCCACTGCTGCCCCAGCCACCACTGTGTCCTCAGCCTCTGGGTTTGAGCTTCCAATTCAGTCATTGTGTTAAACCCCTAGTTCTCAAAACGTAGTCGCAGGTCCAGAGGCAGCCTCCTCTCGCCCCCAGGCCCCTGTTAGAAAGGCACATTCTCAGGCCAAATCTGCGGAATGAGCCACTTTGGGAGCAGGGCCGGGAATCTGGCTTTTCACAAGCCCTCGTAAGAAGTTGTCACCAGCCTACTAAAGGAGGTTCCCTGTTCTCGTTTCGGCAGCTCATAGACTAAAATTGGGACGATACCGACAAGATTAGCCTGCACAAGGATGACACGCAAGTTCGTGAGGCGCTCCATATTTTTTTCAAAAACAAATAAATGTACCTAAGTAAAGGAGTCTCCCTGAGGGCAGGAACTCAGTGTCTGGGGGAGGCCATGACCAGATCCCGGCCATTCGTCAGCAGCTTCTGCAAGGAGACCTGCCTTAGGTTTCACTCGGGGCCCATTTTACCACAAACACAACTGCTGAATTAAGGTCAGTGGCTGGGAACCTGTCTGTCAGGGAATATGAACTAGAAAGACCTAGGACTGGCTGAGCACCTCAGCATGACTCCCTTGTTAGAGAAAGTGTGACGCTCCTCTCTGGGCAGCGGCTCCTGCCAACGCTGACTCAGCTCCCTGCCCAGTAGAGATGCACAAATAGCCTGCGGGGTGACTGCGTGTATTTACAAGTCTTCTCTCCACCAGATTGGACACCCCGGAGGCACCAATTCTGCTTAACTCCTCTGAACTGCCAATAAACAGCACTGTACCTGGCACAGAGTGGGCATTCCACCCGCTCTTGTTAAAGCGCTGAGGCACAGGGTGTAATTAGAAGCCACTCCCAGAGCCATGCCAGTTTGACTACCCTGGGTAACCCACACGGCACTGTCACGCTCAGTCCAAGGAAGGAGATTTTCTTGTCCTTTCTTGGAGGAGAGGAGAGAAAGAGTGGTGGTCATCTTCTATGCTTTGGGGCACAGTGAGTGAGGGAAGGGTGGGAAGAGAAGGGTCTGAGAATAGAAGAACGAAAAGGTATTCAAAAGTCATGATGCATCCCACTTGTCTAGAAGAAGGCAGACTTGTTCTCAGAACTTTACTGTCCATACTGTGTAACACAACGCCTCCTCTATGACAGCCCCCTTCTAGCCACGGTGCCTGTGGATATTCACTATCCTTGAACAAAACATTTGTCCCCCTACCATAAACTCCACTGCCCTTTCCTGAACACTCCTGGTCAGTTTGTTACATCCTGGCCGGAAACAGAAGGCACATTCAAAAGGGTTTGGCTGACATAGGTGTGGGCAGGGGTTAGGGAACACACAAGGAGGCGGAGGCACCAGGCTCTTTCAGCAGTGGGAGCTGTCGCACACCTAGGCCTCAAGCGTAAGGCTGATGGATGACGGAAGCTGAAGCCAATGAGAGCCTGCAGCCTTGCAGAAGAGGCCACCCAATGGGAGCTGTGTCCATAGAAGGGGGCTGGCAGTCAAAATCTCCCGTCACCTGCCTTTCTATGGCCCACAAGCTAAGAATGGTTTTCATATTTTTAAGTGGTTTTGAAAGTACATAATACTCTTGAGTTTGCCTCTTGACCTTAATTATTGAGCTTAAATTATTTACTCTCTGGTTTTTTTGTTTGTAGGCCAGACCCCTACCTGTTAGAATGCAGCCCGTATTGGGGACAGGGGAGAAACCTAAGGAAAAAATATCCCACCTTGTCTCTCCTTCTGGTGCCACCTATTGGCCAAGACGATGCCATTTGTGGATGGCTGACATCCAAGGCGTAGAGCCAGGCAGCAGAGAGACAGACGGTAGTGGGGGCAGGCAGCTCAGGAGATAACCAGTCCACCCTGCCCCTGCAGAAAAGGGAGGGCGCCTTGTCCTCATGCAAGACTTTCAGGAAGACTGAGAAGACTCCTCCTTCCCAGGGAAAGTAGTCAGAATCACAGACATCTTTAAATGTATGGTGCTTGACTCGCTTTTTCATATGTTCCATGAAATAGATTTGAGAAGCAGGCGAGCACCTTTGCTAAACGAACTCGATGGAAATTCATCTCTGAGAAAGAGTTCACAACTGGCTTCTCTCCTTCGTCCCCCAGGCTAATTTTAGGCACCGACCACACCGACCACACTTCACTCTCCTCATTCCAAGCTGATGATCAAGAAATTTTCCAATATTTGGGCTGAATTTTCCTTTGCTCGGTTTTCACTCCCCCACCCCCAATTTACAGCACCCATGCTTCTCATTAAATTGGAACTGACCGTTTCAGACACGTTAGGTGATGCCCAGGTGTGTGGCCACCAGATAGATTAAAACCAGCACTGTTTTCAGGTTTGCCGGAAGGCTCGCAGCCTCCAGAGAAACCATTTTTCTCCTTTTCCAGCAGCTCCTCCACAGGACTGGAAATGACAAAAATGACAGCCGAAGGACAAAAGCCAGACCCTGGCTGGCTGGGCAAGCTGTTTTCTGTGAGAAGGCCAGACCAGGAAGGGACAGGGTTGGCCTGTGCTACTTACAGGGCCTGGGAAGGGGTGGACTTCTGTGCCTTTTCTGCTGGGTCACCCTGTATTCCTGGCCGTAGACACCTTGACCTTGCACTCAAGCAGTGCTTGGTGAGAGACTGTGCGGCATGACACTACGGTAGTGCAGTAAGGCATCCTGAAGCTTCCAGTGTCAGATTGGCTGTTGCTGGCGAACAGACTTTTTTATGTCCCTCTGGGACTGCTTTTTAGACTCCCTCCAAACTTTTTGTAAACAAAAGAAAAAGCAAAACAAAGACTAGTATACGTGTGTTTCAACTGTATGCATTAGGTGATTTTGCTTGCGAGGAAACACGAGTCACATTTTTACCACATATTTTAAGGTATAAAAATTCACATTAGTTTCTGACAGCCCTATAAATGCTCAACCTCTGACAAACTTCCAGCTAACTAAAGGCAGACAACCCAGGAGAGAAGACACCGCTGCTGTCTGACCAAACAAAAAAGGAAAGAAAAGGAAACCCGGCCACGAACCCCACGCACCAGGGTGCCCGAATGATAGCCACATAAACATTCCCGGCACAGCTTTCATGTTTAGGAAGAAACAAAGGCTAGAGTTTACATAGAACTTCCAGTTCGTCTGCCTGTGTGGATTGGAAGTTATTGTCTGAGGTTGAGGTATCGCTTGGAAGCCTGGAGTTGGTAAATTTCTTATCTTATAATCAAAATATATCAACTTCCTATGAAAAATGCTATACAGTTGACTCTTGAACAATGTGGGGGTTAGGGGCTCCACCCCTGTACAGTCAAAAATGTGATATAACTTTTGACTCCCCCAAAACTTAACTACAGTCACCCTTTGGTGTCCTGAGGGATTTGTTTCAGGACACCCCATCCCATACCACAATACCCAAAGATCCAGTCCCTTAGAGTCGGCCCTTCAGACCGTGGGTTCTGCATCCCAGGACTCCACCAATAGGCATCCAGCATTGGTAGAATCCATGACTGTGAGCCTGGGGATGGAGAAGGATGGGTGGAAGTGGAATCATGCAGTGCAAGCGGGCTGACCAGGCCTCAGCCATACACTCTGGCAGAGACTCCCGGGTTGGAGGGAGAGTCTTCGCTTTGCATCACAGAAGCAAGAGGGCATTTGTCCTGGGGAGTGAGGACAAGTTTCTTGAAATATTTCTGGTGGAAAGTTCTGTCTGTATTGGACACTCAGATCTGAGAAAAATAGTGGAGTCAATTCAAAGACTTCTCTGCAGGCTTTTGGTGAAACCCAAAGACTGGTAGGAAGAGTCCCCTGAGGCTTTTCTGGTCCCAAAGGGATCTTATTAAAGAGCCCGTTGACTACTCTCTTCAAATGACAGGCATCTGCTTCCATTCAGAAAATCAAGACTTCCAAGTCCTTCTTTGGACTGTGGAGAATTTTTTTTTTATCTTCTTCTTGGTTATAAACACACTTAAGCTAAAATGCCCTTCAGCCCTTGCATATAAAGCTCCCTGATGTAGTAACAGAAAGAGTGTAGGATGAGTAGATTATGCAGATTGTTTTCAGTGCCAGAGTGGGGACCCCTGTTCATTTGTGGCACAGTCAGAACTCAGAACACAGAGGGTACAACTGGAACTAACTAGTCTGACCTTCACCAGAATATCACCATGACAGCCATTCATCTGGATAAAGCACTTATTATGAGTCAGGCACAGTTCCAGGCTTCCTGTGCACTCACTCCTTTATTTCTCACAACCACCGTGGAAAAGAGAAACTACCCTCATTTTACAGGTGGAAAAACCAAGGTGCAGCTATTAGATAACATGTCCAAATTCACACCAGTAACTTGTTTCATGGTTTAATGTCAGTACATCAATTCAGGCTATCCATGATGTCCATTATAAATCAAACAGGAGAAAGGAAAGAAAATTAGAGGTAAAAGGCTAATTAGGAAACTGCTCACAGGGTGAGTGGCAGATGATGAGAGCCTAGGTCAAAGCAGGAGCCATGCTATTGAAGAGGTCAGGCGAGCTACCACAGAGGGACCATCCACAGGATGTGAGCAGGATAGACAGAGGAAGTGGCAAAAGGAAAGGAGGTGAGAATGACTCTCTGGTGTCCAGCTTGCCTGTCTAGACATCAGCAGTGCCATGAACCAAGGAAGGGTGTGCAGAAGGAGGGACATGCTTGGGGGAAAGACAGTTCAGTCTGTGATGCTGGCTCTTGATGCCCGTATCACAACTAAAATGTGATAGGTAATTGAATACCCACATCTGGAGCTCAAGAGAGAACTAAGCAAGAGATAGACCTTGTGAGCCTTCAGCAGGCAAGTGGAAGTTCAACTCGTGAGAGCAGAGAATTCTCAGGGTGAGAGCAGAGAATTCTCAGGGTGGGAGCTCAGCCTGAAGGGCAAGAATAGAAGAGGACCCAGGAATGCCACAGTGTCAGGTGTGACTGGAGAAGAAAGAGGGGCTGATGAGGACTGACAGGAGAGGTAAGAGGAATCAGGCAGAGGCACATGGCACTAGACTGAGGAGAGGAGGGAGGGACCCTGTGCTTCAGATCACTCAGAAGACTCAAGATGACAGCTAAAGCATTTGGTACTTGAGATGCCATGAGTGACCTTAGGGAACGCAGCTTTGGTGGAGCCACTGGGCAGTGTGGTGGAAGCCAGACAGCAGCCACTGAAGAGGAAGAGAAGTGTGGTTTGAAAGAAAGGAGAAAATGGAGTTGCAGGGGAACAGAGTAAAGGATGGGTTTGTAAAGTTCAAATTATTGGATTCTTAGACTCTGCATTATGTTCTTTTCCATGTTCCTACAGAACCTCACAATTTCTCATTGCAGTGACTTTACTATCATACTTTCTTGTGTTTTTAACTTTTCTGAAGGAACACTGCATCATAACACTCTACAGATTTAAGGTGCACATCACTGTGAATCAGCATCTGCATGTAACACGTGAAGTTCACCAGCAGCATTCCAGTTCTTCCTCTGCCATATAATCGACCCCTTTTATTTAACTGGCTACCCCTTTCCCCCCTCCATTCTTGTGATGAACACTTTCCATAAGAAAATTACCTAACTTCAATATCTAATTTTAAGCCTTATAACAAGTCTATTGGGTATATTACATTATCATCTCCATTTTAAAAATGAGAGAAGTAAAGTTTGGGGAAATGAAACATGTCCAAGGCTACTGGGCTGGTAAGAGGTGAACTCAGGATACCAATCCAGGCCGTCTGAACTCCATCACTGTGTACTTAAATAGTACATATGAACTATTGTCACAAAGAAACATAATTTATTACCCACTCTTCTAGCATTATATATCTAGGTGTTTTCTGTTCTTTTGTTTGCATATAGCTCTAAATTTCTGCTGAGTTAAATTAATACACTTCACTAGCCATATTTTCTTTCAGCCTCATGTCATTGCTCATTTGTCAAGGAGTTGAGTGATTCACTCACAGAACATTGTGGGTGGACTGATTTGCAAAACCAAATATTGGGAGTCCCCAAAAAAGGGAGGGAAAGGGAAAGAAAAAGAAAAGCATCCATCCAAGAATCTCACCTGGTTTTATTCTGAAATATTAATGCTTATCCCAAAGAACCTTAAAGGAAAACATTTAAATGATGACCGAAATGGTTGGATGCAGAAAACTATGCTGAACGTGCAGTAGTTTTTCCGGTATTCTCAAGTCACTTCAAAATATTTTTAGAGGCTTTCATAAATACTTTGCCAAATGAGATGGGAAACATTACACTTAGCAAGACAAAGTTTAGCCTACAAGAATTCAAGCAACAGTAGCAAAAGTTCAAGAGCATTTATTTTGATCTGAATATAACTCATCAGAATATCATTTCAGAACAGAAAGTCTTCAAGATATTCCTTTTCTGTTTGTCTGGGTTTGTTGTTTGTTTTTAAAGGAAAGGTGCAGGCAGGAATGAAGGTGAGTAGAGACAGGCAGGCAGGAAGAGAGAAGAGGAAGAAGCACTTTATTTCATTTAGTTGTTCATCTTGGTTTTCATCCCAACCTCAGGTCTTGAACCCAGGTCCCTGGGATACATGGAATGTGCTCTCAGCTGAAGGCAGCTGGCCAAACCACTACTCCACCAGAGCACACCTTGAGATGATATTCTTAATGTTGCCACTATAAAAGCTTTGTGTCAAAAAATTGAACTCTCTAGACATTCCCAGCTTTCCTAACACTAACCTTCAAAGACCTCTTCCAGCTCAGACCCCAGCAGGAAATGAATTTTGAGTCAATATTTCCCTTTACATGTGAATGCATGCACACACACACACACACACACACACACACACACGTACACACACCTCACTGAAATAAATTTTTTACAAAATTATACTCACCATGCACAATTAACTCTAATAGTTATTCTATTCCGTTTCTTAAAAGTTCTGATCCTAACACACAAAATTGTTCCATGAGGGCTTGAAGGGTTGCAACCTACAGAGTAGAAATCCTGTTCTAAAGGATCAAAATTAAATCACTCCAGTCAGATGATCAATATATGATAGAAAGTTTATGAGCTTTGGAATTAGACAGACCTGGGTTCCAATCACACTCTCCTACATATAAGCTGTGTGCCTTTGGGCAAGTTTATCTCTCTGAACTTCCATTTCCTCTCCACAGTTCTTTGGGACGGTTAGGAGAATGACATGAGAAGATACATGGAATAGTACTAACCCAGCACTTAGTCACACTGAAAGCACCAGATACTGCCCCAAGCTCCAGGCATTTAAGTGTTAACAAAATCAGAAACACCTCTGCTTTCTTGGAGCTGTCAGAGAGATGATAAACAAATAAACATAGACTATGTCAGGGAGTGATAAGGGTTGTATTCCTTTCCTATGCTGCTATAACAAATCACCATAATTTAGTGGTCTAAAACAGCACAAATTCATTAGCTTATAGTTCTGGAGGCCAGAAGCCCAAACTGGGTCTCACTGGACTAAAATCAAGATGAGGGCAGAGATGTGTTCCTTTTGGAGGCTCTAGGAAAGAATCATCCTTCATGTCTTTTCAATATTGAAGAGGCTTCCCACACTCTTGCATCTCAAAGCCAGTGATGCCCTCCTCACTTAGTCACTCTGAGTGTGCCTCTGTGGGACATCTTTTCTGACCTGACCCTCCTCCCTCCCTCCCTCTAGTAAGGACCCCTGTGGTTACATTGGGCCAACCCAGCTGATCCAGGATAATCTCTCCATCTCAAGGTCCTTAATTCAATCCTAAAAAGTCCCTTTTGCCATGGAAGGTAACATATTCACTATTCTATATCTATAATATGTTATCTTGTGGAGATATAGGGGAGATTTTTCTGCCTTACACAGGAACAATGAGGAAAATAGGCAAAGTAAAAGTAAATCCTATCTGTTCATGAAGCCATCAACTAGGGTTAATATTAAGAACAAAGTGAAATGAACGTCTTTATTTTCCTCCAGTGGCAGAAACTAGATTCCATTCAGTATGTCCAGGGAGCTAGAATAGTCAGACACATTGGACCGCCTTTTTCATGTCCTAGAGAAAGACTCACTCTTCTCAGATTCAGTCAGTTACCAACAACTCCAAAGAGACTGTGACTTGGGGGAATCTGTGATATGTGGTCACCACACATCAGCCACCAGGGCAGCTAATGAGACAGTCAAGGATCTGCATCCCAGAAGCCTTTATTCAGACTTGCCCTGCCAGCACCTTTTAGTAACGTTCCTGATTTGTCATCATTGCTTTCACTGGTGAACTCTGGGCACCAAGTAGGAGAAAACACTTCAGTGCAAGTTAAAAAGATTGGCTTACGGTTTAAAGATATGCCCAGACATGTGATAAGGGCAAAAGCCAAGAGCCTGAATTAACTTCTCTGTGGTTGTAAATCTAGGGCTGCACTAAGCGTCAAGGGTATTCTGCATGAACAGCAGGGCCCCCTCTGATGTCCCTCTTCTCCTATATTCCTGAGCTTAAGGACTGGACAGTCACCCTATCACAACCACATTGCCAGTGCTGTGTTGTTCGAACGGCTGCAGAAGCATGCGAAATGCTCCATGTCTGTGCTGGCCACTGGTCTGGTTTCATGTGTAATCTTGGTGCATCTGTTTTATTTCAGGGAAAACTTGATGCCTTGTGGGTCCTACTAAGGAAAGGTTACGATCGTGTGTCGGTGATGCGGCCACAGCCAGGAGACACGGTAGGATTCATTAATGGTGACACACACACAGGCACATTCCTCTTCTCACCCTACGTTGTCGTAGAACTAGAATAACCACATACATAAATCCAGTTACTGTTTCATGCCATGGTAAATCACATACTGATTTTATTGTTTTCAGAAGACCCTGGGTTTTGATTTGCTTTTCCAAAAAGAACTTTGAAACAGGCCTAGATTAACATCCTCAAACTAAAGCCTTTTATGCTCTAGGTCCAGTGAGTGAATAAAGCAGGTGCTTGTTTTGGGGAGTCCCAGGAGAGAGGCCTTCTCCTTAGCCACTCTGGCCAGTGGTGACCAAGAGGATGTGAGAGTCATAAGATGGGGTGAGGGCACAGGGGCCACAGGAAACTCCCACCATCTTTCAGTAAGTGTTGGGCCCAACTAGCCTGGGACCCTACGAGAACTCTATCCTGGTGAGGAGTTGCCCTGAAACCACCAGGGCCAGACTTAGCATGTCTCCAACTAAGAGGAATTAGAAAGAGAGAAGCCAGGAGGATCACAGAACCCATCTAACTCCTGTCTTCATTTTATAAATGAGAAAATAGAGGTGAAGAGAAGCTGAATAACTTATTCTTGTTCAGATAGTTATAACACTGGAAACTACCTCAGCTCTGCTGAAATCACTTCATTACTTTCTCTTTTAAGAGTTAGTCTCTTCCATAGATTTTACAGAGCAAAGCTGGGGACCAAAAGCTCCCTCAACTGCCAGCTACCTGCATCTTCTATCTGCTTCTCTGGGAGTCAGGTACATTAACCCAAAAGTGGGACAAGGGTGTCTAATTCAGAGCACTTTTCAAGGCCCACAGAGTTGGGTTTGAATCTCACTTCCTTCCTGGCTGGAAAGATCCAGGCAAGTCAATCACCTCTCTGAACTTCCTCTTTATAAAGCAAATGATGATAATTACTTCACAGTGTGGCTAACCCGAGAAGGTAATGTCTTTAAAGCCTTGAGCCCAGTGTTGAGCCCAGTAATGAGCAGAGTATTATTAGGATTATTATCTTTGTGTTTTTCTACTGTCCATGGAGAGCTGATGCAAAATTAAAGATGGATTGCCACGGGTAAGTATTAGATATACCCACATCTCGACTGTCCTTTCTTCAAACCAGCACAGCTAATAAGACATGAGACAGAGCCCATTGGGCAGGCCCCTCTCCCTCTGCACCTGGTGACAATGGTGGTTGTGGTTGAAGAGCTTTGGTCTAAAGTTGTCCAAACTACTGTCCAGTTAGCTCTTCCTGCTCCAGGTTGTGGCCAGGACAGCAGGCAAGTATGACGTGAAGGAAACCTGGTCATATAATTGCTGGGTTGACTTGGCCCTTGCGGCAAACAGAAATTTTTTTTTTTTTCTGTGTAAGTCAACAAGAGCACATGTTAAAGTGCATACTCTACAGTTAACAGAAATGAGTAAAGCTGTGAACTTTGTACTTGGGGTGATACTTGGCTTTATATTTTGTGACAGAACATACTGGCACTGTGTACCAGCCCTTTTTTTTTTTTTCCAGAGCAACTGAAAAACATCTCTACTAAAATTTATTAACATTTTATTCTCCACTGATCATTTTGGCAAAAACAAATTCATAATCTCGGTTAGCCTGAGAAGGAGAAGGGGTATAAGAAAGAAAGAGCAGAAGGGTATATTATCACATACAAGATACAAGAACTAACACTGTTTGGCGACAAAAGATTGACAATGGAATAAAACAGCAATAGAATAAAGCTGGCTGATGGAATTTCTTCGAATGAATCACACCTGAATTGAATCTCGTATTTACTAATTCTGAATGAAAGTTTATACTAACATTTGAAGATGTGCCACAGGTTTTTGAAAAACACAATACCACCTGGCCCTTCTATTCACTGAGCACATAAATAATAGGTCTGAGGTACAGGCAGGCTGAGAATTCAAATATATTTGACCATATTCTCAACACTATCACACATGGTAATTGTCCAGCCTATTTTTCACTGGGTTTTCTTTCTAAAAACCCTGCTAAAATTTTACGATGCAAGGGCGAAGTAGGCACAGAGAATTATGTTCTTCCAGTCAAGGCAAAGGCCTCAGAGACAATGATATACCGGTGGAGTGACACAAGATCCCTGACTGGGTAGGATCAGGCATTCAGAGCTGCCCATGGCAACTGAGGAAAATTCCAGGGGAAGGGAGGGCTATAGTGGAGTTTAGTCTACATGCTTCTTTGACTTTGTTTTGCATAACCTTGGAAGACGCACTCCAGACCTGCTCGGAGATGACTCTGTAGGAATTCCTCAGCACTGATTTATGGGGCTGACCACATTTTCCATAAACTCAAAATTACTGCATTCAACATGTGCTCATGAACAATAGTCACAGGTTCTGAATTTTTCCTTTAAAACAAAAACAAAAACAAAATCACCTAATTACATTCTTGGTTACAATGTGAATGGGTTCAAACACATATTGACCTCACAGAAACCCGGCAAGTCTTCCTTCTCAGTCCCTGTCTGCTCCTTTCCTACCCCCCCCACACTCCCCAAGTGAGCCCACCCCAGCTCCACAGATGCAGGCTCAGGCCCACCAACGGAGCTCAGGAGGCTGTGGAAGGCTTCAGGCCTCCAGCCCCCACCACAGAGCTGCCCAGAGCCACACCCTGGCCTGGGATAGGCGCCCACCCCCTCGGTGCTGTCCAAGTCCTACATCAGGGAGCATGAATGGGGTGACAACAGGAGATGTGAACATAAAAGAGAAAGTGCGGGGGGTGGGGTGGTTGGGGGACAACAAAAAATGCTTAAATAGCAAATCAGCAAAACATCTAATAACATTTTAAAAGCACTAAGCATGTGGTACCCTTTGCTTAAACCACCCCGCTGCTTCCAGTATATCGAGAGTCACCACCGTGCTCTTCCCAAAACACACATCTCAGCACATCATTCTGACCTGCCAGGTTTCAGACTTGTAAGTCTAGGAAAAAGCCCCCCAAAACCCTAGCTTGATTCAGAAAGACCTATGTCTCTATTTCCCCTGCTTCATACTCCAGCCAGTTTCCCTCATCCTTCCAGAGAGCCTCCAGGGACATGAAAATGGGCTTCATTCCCTAACAGTGCTAAAACCTGTTGTGTCTCTGTGCTTTGGCATATTCTAGTGCTTTGGCATATTCTAGTTTCTCTGCTTGGAGTGCCTTTCTCATTCTCTCTGCCTAGTAAACTTCTATCCCCTTTGGCATACTGTTCATTGTCCCCGTGAAGTCCCTGCTTTAAAGGGGCATTGCAAAGCAGAGCACGTTCACAGAGAATAGGCAAGGAGGTATGGTCCCAGGGACATTTTCCAGGATGGTCTCCAAAGCTTCCTACACACCTGGGCCACTTTTTGGGTTCAGGAAATGTGCTTGACTTTTGAAGAAAAATGGTTGATTAAATTCAGAATTTCAAGCTGTGAAAGACAGAAAGGACCATGCGAGCTTTTATAAGCTCTTGGTCACTCCTGCTTATCACATTATTCATCCCATTTAGTAAACTTAATTTTACTTACAGCCGTATTCAAGGAATAATCTTTCTCTGCTACTATACATCCTCCCATGATAGCTTTAGTGGCCATGTCATATTCTATTGCTTATCTGTGACAGAACATTTCTACCTATAGTGGCTTTTTGGAATATTTATGTCCAAGTGTTTATTTAACTTTTTTCTATTAATTTCTGTTCTTTGGGGTTTTTTCCTCTTCTCAGCCCCAAGTCTCAAAGCCAGGTTCTCAGGCCTTACATGGTTTGCTCCTTAGCTATCTCAGCCACCTGAGCCACATATATGCCCAAGTGTTTATTTTTATAAATGAAGTTATAGTCAGCATCCTTGTTGCCAAATCATTTCACATTCATGAGCGATCCTTGGGATAAGTGTCAGTTGTCTGCTATGTGGAATGGCATGCCAAATTTCAAAGCTTTGATACACACCGCCCTCCTGGAAAATGCATGGACTAATCCTCATATCAGCACCTAGGAAAAGTCTTTCTCTCCCCCAGATGTCACCAGGGTTTTGAGGACTCTCTCTCTGTCAGACCTGTGCTGTACATTAAGAATCTACTGCTTGCCGCATGAAACGTAAAATCTGATAGATTCTCCAGAGTTCTTCCTAGTTTTCCATTTACCTTTTTTAAAATTTTCAAAGATTTCTATAATTTTATAGCCAAATATATAATGATTTAAAAGTTATATATTTGACTCTGGTGTCAAACTTAGAAATTTCTTTCTGAATTCAAGATGACAAATCACAAAAATTTTCTTTCACCACTTCTACTCCCTCAGCTTTAGCTTTTAGTGGTAAGGGAATTGTCACCTTTTCTATATCTTTCTAAATGTTTTATTGTACCTTTGGGGAAATTGCCTTCAGAAACCATCAGCCATATGTTATATTAAACCAGAGATCCTGAAATGCTTCAAATTATTTGATGTGTGGAACTTGGTTTGGACTTATGCTGGGTCATCTCAAAGGACAGAACTAGTGCCACGTATAGAAGACACAGTGAAGCAGATTGATATTTAAGAATTGAAGAGCTAGAGTTTCATTACCAGAAAGGGGCTGCCCCACAGAAGGCTCAGGTTCCTGTTGTCAAAAAGAGAAGAAGAAAAAGTTTCACCAATAGACCACGATACAGTAGAGGGTGCCTGTAGCAGGTCAGTGGTTTTTAAACTTAGTGTAGAATCACCTAGAAAGTGCTGGACCCCACTCTTAGCATTTCTGATTCAGCACTTCTCAGACGGGGCCTGGCAATGGGCATGTCTAACAAGCCTGCAGGCAATGCTGATGCTGCTGTTCTGAAGACCACACTTTGAGAACCAATGAGATAAGGTGAATTAGTAGGCCTGTAAGTTCCTTCTAACCCCTGAGGGTTTGAGATTCGATGTCAATATTTCTATACTTATTTGAGCAACAAGACACTGCTTTCCAGTATTTCTCCATCGAATATATGTTGGCACACCTGAGGAATGCTCAGTTTAAATCTCAGTTATTAAGCCCCAACCAGCTAGAGAAATCTCTCCCTGCTGCAAGACAGCACTGTTCCTAGATCACTCATTTCATATACAGAAACGCAAAGGAACTTCAGAGATCAGAGTTCATGGAATCAGTGATTTTCAACCAGTTTGCACTGGGGTCAATCACCTGTGAAGCTTTTAAGCCAGGGTCCCACCACAAAAGTTCTATTCAGTTTATCTAGATACTGGGATTTTAGAAGCCCCCCAGATCACTAGAATGGGTCACATGCAACCAGTGATCTGGTGCAGCTCCCTGTTTTCATTCAAGACAGCTAAGCTTCTCCTGTTCTCAGAAGCATGGGAAGGCATTTCTCTACTGTCCCTCAGAAACCTTATCTGTCTCTCCTCAGCCTAAGGGAAATGGATGATGACAGTCTTCGCGTGCTTTCTACAGTCCCTTTCCCACCAGGAAAACAGTTAACATAAATTTTGGCTACTGTTTTATCATCATTGCTGAGGTAAAGAGGATGGAAAAGAGAAAGTATGACTCTATGACTCTCCCTCATATGGGCTTTTCTAGATGGAATTCAGTCACTGTATCAACCAATGTGAACTCTCCCTGGTCAGGTTTCCCCAGGCATGAACCCTCCCATTCATGTGCTCTGGGAAGAAGCCTCTGGGATTGGCTATCTTCTTTGTTTTCAGCTCATTGGTTTCTCCCAGATTTGGCACCAAAATGCTGATACATTCCATTACTATAAGCAAGAATGAAATGCTAAGGCACACTCTGAGCTTGTTTTCTAAGCCCCGGCCTCCTTGTAATCAGAAAAGACCCAGGGAAACACATGTACATGCAGATAAACAATGTTTGGAACTCATCTGAAACACAGCCCCCAAGGTTGTGAAATCTTCTCCTAGAGCTCCAACCTCAGGGTCACCGTCTGCGCAACTGTTTCCAATAAGAAACTAGAGCAGTCACATGGGCACTGAGTCAGCCTGCTGTCGCAGGGGTGAGGATGCTCTGGGCAGGTTATCCCTGAGTTGAGAGCTTCCTTGGCTCAGTCCGTTGCAAGCAGATGAGTCTCCAGGAACATAAACAGACCCAGAGAAAGTGTCTGCATCTTTTTCTCTCTTTTCTCTTTCCTTCACATTCCCTGCATTACTGCTTTCTTCTTCCTTTTTCATCTTGGATGCCTTCCCTCAACATTCTTTCATCAAACATCTGCTGTGCTCCCACTAACAACCCATCATTGGGTTGGGAACTAGGGATGCAAGTTAGAATCAGACTTGATCCTGGCTTCCTGGAGTGCAGTGTATGATTTGGAAGAGAAGAGAGGATCATATGTTATATTTACTGCAGATGGTTATCGAACCACAAACCTGTTTATAATAACTTTAAGGGTAACTATGATCTCCATATACAGAAACTCAGGGCAGGTTATTAACTTTCCCCATGACACACAGCTGGTAAGAGGTGCTGAGACTTGAATTCAAGACTATCAGGCTTGAAAGTTCACACAGGGATTCCTTAACTCCTCCATGCAATCATCGTATACTTGTTGAGGGCCAGCTATGAGACGAGCACTCAGGCTGCACATTATCCAATAAGCCCCTTCAGGAGCAAAGACAAATGCTCAAGTCCCCAAGGACTACCCAGTGTAAAAGCGTCTGAGATGGAGCTGAGGACATGAGGTATGGGAGATACCTTCATGAAGGGAATCCCTTCAGCCTCAGAGTCAAAAATAACTTCTAAAATCGGCGCTTAAGCTGAGAACAGAAGGGGACACATGCAACGAGGAGGCCTCTCAGGCTGGAGCAGAGGAAGGGGTGTACCATGATGGAGACTAGAAAGTGAACCTGAATCAGATTTCGCCACCCTGATGATCAGACTGAAAATTTTAGACTTAATTCTATAACCAGTATGATTGATTTTCCTCTGGGATAAATCTTAAAGTGCCAAATTATGTTGTGTTTTAAGAAATTTCATGTAATACAGTTCGCCAAAGTTTTATAATGCTCTGGTTTGACTAGATATAAAGAGTTTTCATTATTTTAACATATGCAAACCATGGTCATCTTGCAGAAGTCTGGTTAAAGTCACTCAACCAAAGCTCAGGAGCAATGGATCTAAGGTGCTGGTGACCAGTTAAGAGGCCACTGCAGTGGTCCACGCATGTGAGACACAGATGAAGGAAGCACTATCTCAAACCGGTTGCAGTGTGGCATGGAGAAAGTCAATCATAGTTCAGACCCAGGTCAGATCCCAGGTGGGGTCTGTGGGGATGCTGTGGGGTCTTCGTTAAGTTACTCAGCCGCATGGAGCTTCAGTATCCTCCAGGTCAAAGTGTCTAATAACCCCTGCTTCTGTAGGTGTTGTCAGGATGAAATAACATCACAAGTGTTAATAATCCAAGTAGATGGGATTTGTTTTCTTCCCCCAAAAGTTGAAATTGATTTCAGAAAAGTTTAATTACATCAAGTATATGAAAACCTTCTCAGAATTAGTCTCATGTTTATATCAAGAATGACTGAAAGGACATTATCTACAAATCAAAGTTCAATCTTTTGTGAAGGTCAATCTTTTCTTACACAATAGACAACAGGCTTTAATATATACTGACTTTCTTGTTAGTCACTCTGTTCTTTAATTCAATTCGCAGAGCAGCTGAAATAATAGACATGTCTATCTAAAAGTAGAAAATAAGGCTTATATCTAATATTGGCTTTTGCACGAAGTCATCAGGGATCTTCAAAATGTTCTCTCAAGTGTCTGACACCAAGCTCCAAGTCCTTGACAAATGTGGAAAGTCCAACTTACTGGCCTCTGACTCCTGACCTTGTATAAGCTTTTGTGAGAATAGATCATTTTTTTAAAGGAAAAAAAAAAGAAAATTATAGGAAATGTTCCTAGAGGGTTTGATTTGTTTTGGCAAAGCATGCTCCCTGGATGTTTGAATTCTCAGTGGTATTTATTCAGTTCTCACCCTTGGAAACCTTTCCTTCAGTGTCTCATTGGAGAGAGACATGAGTACTTAGAATTCTTGGCTTACTTTCCTGAATTTAAAAGGGGAATAGTTCAAGACACCCCCTGTCCAGGCAGAAACCAAATTGCACCCAAAATTACCAAGTTAACTTTTTCAGAGAAGTCAGACCTAAAGTCGATGCTGCAAAATATGCCATCTTGAGATTATTTTTTATACCAACTTCCTTCCCCCACAGTAGGAATCTCTAAATAACTACTGTGAAGGCAGTTGAAGTGGTTGAAGGTTCTCACTTGCTTCTCTCTTTTCTCTTCCCCTTCTTCTTTCCACCTGTCTCCCACAATGTGACGCTCTCGCCCACAGCCGTACACACTCACACGTCACCATCTTCATCATGACCGCTACCACCATCATCACCATCATATCATCATCATTTTAGTTTCCCTTTAGTTTTTCACCCTTGAATTGCCTCATCTCCCAAACAGCTGCAGCAGCAGACACTCAAGTCCTCATATCCAGTTGCAAATAACAAAAGAGAAGAAGTAAATACTAGAGACTGAACAAGACATCTCAGGGTAACAAACACCTGTTTTAATTCTCTCACCTCCCTTTTCCTTCCAAACAGTCGGGATTGGCAGAGATAGCCCTTGACTGTAGGGTCAAAATTTCACCCAAGTACATAACATTTTAGGAAGTTTGCTACTTTGTTCAAATGTGTTGTTTATGTCTAGCCACTTGACTGTACCAGGCCGAGGGCACTGGAAAAGATCGCTTCTGATGATGTTCTACCACTGTGTGATAGGCCTCGGCTGAGAACCATTATAATCTGGGCTGGTGGGAAGTTCTGTTCTAGTCTGAAAACGGTGTGTGGAATCATGGATAGCAAAATCTGACCTGGGAGAATGCCTTGCATAATTCACAGTGCAAAGAAGAGCCACAGGATACCTACACACACCTGTCTTCTCTCAGCACCTTCAGGACCACACCACCTCAGCCTAACCCTCCATCTTAGGAATGGATTGGGGATTCTTCATATGCCCAGTCCCTTCAAGTTTTTTATTTATTTTCAGTTTTTCAATTTAGAGGTAAGGAAATTGAGGTCAGAAAGGTAACAGAGAAACCTCCAAGCATTCCCAACTACATTTTCTCATTTACTCCCCATCACTACCTTACTTTATCCCCTTTTTGCATACTAGGCAAATGAGGTCCAGATAAGGTTCCTGCTTTGCGCCAGGTCACAAAGAGAATCAAGTGACAAGACTAGAACCCACCAGCCCTATAGTTCCTGGCTCCCCTTGAGCCCTGGCCACAGGTCAGGAGAAGAAGGTAGGAGTTGTGACTGGACTTTACCTCTAGAGAAAGTAGGACCAGACCCAACTGCAGAAGGAAAAGTCTATCACCTCCTTTTCATCCTCCTACTTTGTCCCGTCTCTCAGCACCTTTCCCCAGGATGGCATAACCACTGATGCCCGCCCACACTCACAGCTCTCTTACACAGTGTACTGTGCTTCCAGATTGCTTCATATTGTTTCTCTCTGATTCCACCTCTCCCTGCCTCTCCCCTTTAACACCAATATCATGTCTAGGACAGAACACACCCTTTCTTTCAACAAATAGGTCTTGAGCTCCTACTCCATACCAGGTGCCAAGCTAGGAGCCCTTGTCTTGTGGCATCTGCAGTAGAGCAGGCAAAAAAAAGATAATTAAATTAATTACAACTCAATGTGATGAGTGATACAGGCAGGAAGTTTCCATGGGAAAAGAGAATGAAGAGATTCAATCCAAACTAGGGTATCAGGGAAGGTTTCCAAAGAGAAGAGGCCATTTGGCTAAGACCTAAAGGATGAGCTCTCCTCTTGAAATGAGGAAAAGGCCTTCTGGTTGGAAGGAACCAGATATGATAGGAGAAGAACTGAAAGAAGAGTCCCCAGCTAACATTGGCAGTGTGGGGAGGGTGGGGAGAGCAGCTGTACCCCACTTCCTGGCTCTGCCTTCACCACCTTTTGTCTGCTGGCATTCTTGGGGCACAGCACTCAACCCAGGTTCCACTTCCTTCAAGCCCCTCCCGCAACCCCTGCTCACTGTCTGCCTCCTGCCTCCTGTGCCTACAGCCACTGCCACAAAGTTTGTAGTTTCCACTGAAAGTCAGCACTGGCTTTTCACCCTAAATAAGCTGCATGTGATTTTGAGGAAATCACTCACAGCTCTGAGGACCCAGCTGTCAGTTTATTCCTTTGTCCCAAGGAGTATGGCCTTTTCTGCTACCCCCAAGTGGTCAGGGCTGTTCTATAAGCTTCTATAATGTTCCCTTCATGGCAACTGCATTTTAGTAGTGGGCGAAGAGATGTCTCAATAAACCCTCTACCTTTTAGCAGAGAGAGAGAGAGGAGAGAGAGAGTTCTCACTGTCTTCCAGGGGCATCTCCAGGTAGAATGAAGCTAATCAAGAGTTATTAAAACACGAAGGCTTTAAAAATCAACCACTGGACATTAGCGATAGAACTGAGGCTACCAGTGGGGAATGGGTGGGGGTGGGAGCAAGAGGTGGTGGGTTCAGTGGACAGGGGTGAAGAACTTTTGGCAGTTTGGTGGTGGGCAGGGTGTGTTGACATATTTGAGGAATGGGGAATCTGCACATATGGACTCATCTTATTTTATAAATTGAAGGTATCTTATTAAAAATTATGCTTTTATTATAATTGTTACTGATTTGTATCATTGAAAATATTAATCAATAATGGACTTTTTAATTCTTTAGAAATAGAAATTTTGCTAGCAAAACAACTCTCTAAGGCTTTGGTAGTCTTACTTTACCAATTTATTCTGATGATATTTGTTTAATGTTTGGGGATTTGTGCATTTTTTTTTCTTCTTTGGCTAATCCCATGAAGAGCAAAGTCATATTCTGAACCCACAGTGATGACAAAAGTACCCTCTGGGCTGCTCACCCTGCAGCCTTTAGAATCTCTGTGCATTCCTGTGACCCCCGCCCCCTAACCCGGCATCTGGAGTAGGTTGCCCCATTGAATGGTGTGACCCCAGCGGCTATCACCCAGGCATTGGCTTCAATTACTGGCATTGGCTTCAATTACTGGCATACCTCCTTTCCAAGGATTCTGTGGTTCTGATTTGAATGTAAGCTTGAAGTGGGAATAAATCTTGTGTAAGTTTTTCTCTTCTAGTTCCTAGAGGTATTATAATGGGAAACTCTAAATATCACAGTCTAGAAAATTAGACATCTCTTAGGACAATCATTCCCTTTGGTGATATAACTAATACAGTGGGCCCACTGGAATACCCACTGTGGAATCAGTCCTCTTTCCAACAAGGGAAGTAGGTCTGACCAAAGTTGGGAATTTGTAGGCATTGAGGTAGACAGCAATGGGAAGGAGGTGCTTTCCCTTTGCTGGCGGGAACAAGCATGCAAGAGTTTATGAGGCTATTGACTCCATGCCTCCACCACGTCTACAGGCCTAGGGGATGACATGTTCTCCTCCATGACTATTGCAGAACTCAGGTCACCATCTATGCTTGTAAATAGTAAGCATCTCTCTAAACTAAGAACAAGCTGTCTTAGTTTAGAGAGCCTGTGGTCCCCAGCACACTCATAAACCACACTAACTTGTTCCACACTAGGTCTTCTGCTGGTGGTCTAATGTTGAAAATATGTTTGCTAATAGAATCTCCTAGTAAAAATTGGGCTTTATAAGTAATTAGCAGCAATCCACAATCCACATGTCTACATCCCTCATTCCTACTCATAAATAATATGAATGGAAGCATCCAAGAGATTTAATCTGTCCATGTGACCTTCCAGTTCCATCCAGCACCCTTATTATGTGGTATGATTTCTGAAGACACTAGTGCAGAAATGAATATCCTGACCCTCAAAGTCTCATCCAGTCAAGTTTTGAGAAGATGCTTCTCCTTTCTAAAACTCACCTGATCCATGTCCAAAAGCAGTCCACAAGTAAAAAATAAAATTATACGTCAGAGAACAATAATTTTTAGATAACTCTGCTTTGTGACCATTCTCTTGCTTCTTCAAGTTTGTTTCATTGATAGCATGTTTAGTTCTAATCCATTTCCAAGTTTCACATGTTTAATGGCAACAATTTAATTATTAAAATTCTCTAGCCTTCTAACCCATGGAACAAACCATTCTTGAAGAAGCTAAACTTCTCATAAAGCTTCCCCAGAAAAACCCAAGTTAGAGGAGAGGAACATGATTTTACTTTGAATGAGCAGTCTTCCTATCACTTACGGGAAAGAGCGAGAGGGAACAGGAAGGAGGGATAGAGAGTGGAAGGGAGGAAGGGAGTTTCAGGTACAGTTTTACATGTCTTAGAAAAGAGTCTACAGAGATCAAAGGATAAAAGTATTTCCATGAACAGATATTTAAATTAGAGTCTTAAAAGAATTTTCTTTTGGACTCTTCACTGGCCAATGGAATAGCTAACCAGGACTTTATATATCATGTGTGGGATAATACCAGGCAACTTGGTGGCATTACAAAGAGAGTCACATTTTAAAAAATTATCTGTGACCTCTTTTCACCCTCACACGAAGCAAAAGACGTTTTAGGTCTTCAATACCTCGAAAGTCAAGTGTAGCACTATGCTTTCTAATAAGGTGGCCCGGGGCACGTGCCACTATAGAGCACTTCGGGTGTAGTTGATCAAAAATGACACAAGCCCTGAGTTTGAAATACTCTGGATTTTCAAAGATGTCATGTAAAAGAAAGAAAGTGACATTTCTTTAGTAATTTTCATATTGATTACATTGTAAAACGATAACACTTGGATCTACATTAATTACTAAAATTTACTTGCTTCTTATATTTTACAAATGTGGCTACTAGCAAACTGAATATTATCCATGTGGTTTAGGTTACATTTCTATTAGTCTGTGAGGATCTGGAGGACAAGGCTGGAAGAGACTGGTGAGAAGGGGACAACATGATTTCAAATAAGCTGAGCCCTCAAGTTTCAGAAACTAGGGTCTCTGCCTGCCCTTCCTGATTTTCTATTAGTTCAGCTGTACTTTACCTTTCTGGGCCACTTCCTATCCCACATGTCTTGTTCTTAGTCAGACGTCTTGCATGCTCCAAATAAGCATGTTAGATTTTGTTTGTTTTGCTTTTTAAGCAAATAAGCATTTAAAGAGGCCTCTCTACACTACTTCTTCCCTCCACATTCAGCACCAGGAAGAAAGGGCTTATAGTATTTAAAACAATAATCCGCAAACATTGGCACATTTATTGGATTTTCTGTTGTACTTTATTATTGAAATTTTCCTGGAAAGCAAACATTAGCCCCATTTTACTAAAAAGGACATTAACTTGAGCAATAAGAATATTTGCCAAGAACCTTATAATTTGCCATTATTTTTAAAGCAGGTCCTCCAATAACCTTTGATGTAGGTGTTCTCATTCCCATTTTGCAGCTGAGGAAGTCTTCTTTACAGAGGACTCAGAGCTTAGGCTCCAGAGCTGACAAAAGGGAAACTCACTTATTCACTCAACACGTTTACCTGTGTGCAAGCACTAGTGATCAGGGGAACGTGTGTCCTTCATGGAGTTGCTTCTAGCATTGTTAGGGCTACCCAAGGACTGAAGCAGGAGAGTGGGACCGAAAGAGAATAGAAATATCTAGCCCTGGTGATCAGAAAAGGAGAGATGGCCATTGAAGAGGTGACACTGAAAGTGAGGGTCTGAGTGACAAGAAGGGACTGGTCAATCAACATTAGGGGACATACAACTAGTACAAAGCCTGTGAGGCTGGGAAGAGCTTGGCCTGCTGGAGTTGGGGGAGCAGTGAGCCCAGAGAGGAAGGCAGGACTCAGATCGGACAAGGCTCCTAAACCAGGAAAGGCCTGTGGGTTTGACTCTGGCTGTAACACAAAGGCGTCATGGAGTGGAGGGTTAGCAGAGGAGGGCTGTGATCTAATTCTCATTCTGCACAGACTGCCCTTGATGTGGTGGGAAGAAGTGACTGTAGGAGGCAAGGGTGGAAACTAGGAGATCAGTGAGGAGGTAGCTGCAACCACCACGTTGGGGAGAGGCAGCAGCGGCAGCTGGCGAGGAGAGAGCAGATGGCAATGTAACAAGACACGCTAATGGAGACCCTCATCCTCTTTTGACCTTATTGTCCCTGCAAGCCTGCCCCACCACCTCCAGCAGTGTCCTTCCCAACAGGCTCTGTTCTGGGAAACCGAATCTTCTTCTCTAGAAGTGGCCTCTTTGTTATGCCCAGAAGGCAGGTTGCCTTTGTTTACTGCCCATTTGCTTCACTTTGTTAACTCACTGTACTGTCAGCTCTTAGCCTCTTCCTTGTTCATGCTGACCTTTAGAAAGCACCCATGATGAACAAGTCTTTGCCTGATTCCAGAGCCGCTTCAGCAGAAACACAGCAAAGTCACTTGATTCTTTCTGTCTCATTTTGGGGCTGGCAGAAGATGAGTCTTTTGCACAGTTGCTTGCCCTGCAACCTTGGAAATCAAAAGAGCAGAAAGAATGCATTGTCATATAGCCAATCATCAGCAATGTGCCACACACCTTGGGATCAGCATGGGGTAGGAACTCCTGAGTGGGGTACAAAGGGAGACAGGAGAGGAACCAGATGGAGTGTCATAAAATGATCACTTGTTGCAGTTGACAGTAAGACGGAAGAGAGAGAGATCATAGGTGGAGGGGCAAGCCTGAAGCCGTTCTTGATCCAAAAAGACAGAGACGTATGCCTTAAGCTTTTCCTTAGAGGATGCTCAAACTTTAGCAAAACGAAGCAAAAGGTTACCAGTCAGCAAAAGTTTGCATGTGCATGCCTGTGTATATGTAACTCCTCCAGCCAGTGAAAACATTTTCTTGGCACGTGCACTCAGCCGAATACCCAAGGGCAACAGATGTTCTCAGTGCTAAGGAATGAGAACTCACCCTTCTTCACCTACAACGCGGCCAGTCTCTTCCCAGGAAAACAGCTGAATCAAGTGGCTAAACTGTGGCAGCAGGTGCTTGGCACGGCTGCACACACGCCACACCCACCTCTCGGTGGGAGGGAGTTTTTACTTCTTCCCAGCACTGCACTTGCCCCTCTCTGAAGCCTTCTCTGGTCCCACGGCCTCCCCACACAAGGCGCATTGTGCCGGACACGTACTCCACTGCTACTCTTAGCATCTAATGAGTTTGGAAAAGGCACTTAATGTTAAACAGGTGTTTTCTCTGCAGGACTTCAAAGATGCTTTAATAAGCTGATGGGCTTTTGGAGAAAGGGGGCTATATGATGCAGCGTGTTCCAGACTTGTAAATGACCACTCTGTTGTTAAATCGCATCACTTGGGACTAATGCCCAACAGAATGCACCTTGGGAAATGCTGAGCAAAGTGGTTTCCCACATCAGCCTCCACAGTCAGTCAGACCCTACCTGCCTCTCTGCAAGTCCTGCACAAAGCTCACTGCCCTCTGAGGCCTGGTGTCAGTCAACATGCCTTGTGTATGCTTGCCTCAAGAGCTCTGCTCGCCCTGTGGCCAGCTCAGATTATCCTGACCCTTCCTCTCACTGTAACTCACCCCCAATTCTACCATCTCTAGGAAGATTTCTGGTCCCTGCCAGGAATTAGAGATGCCTCCTGCCTCTGAACCATCATCACTTAGCTTCATGCTGCACTCATTGCGCATTTCATAGCTGATTTGTACCCCTTTTATCTCTAAGTACCTCCCATGTGGTAGGTATTAAAGAGAGGCAGCAGGAAGAAGGTAGAGGAGGAAGATGGGAAGAGAGAAGAGCATGGGGGTGACAAAGGGAAAGAGAATTTCTCACATTCCTAGATGTGGCACTTCTATGGAGTGTAGGTGGCAGGCAAACCCCAGGGAAAGCATTTGGACTACTTTGTGGAAAAGAAGATCTATGACACTTTGCTTATATGACCAAGCAGTACAAGTCCCAGGGACAAGGCCTGGGCTGAGGCCACATTTTGCTAAAGGCCAGTGCCCATTTGTAGGCCATGAGCTTTAACTAGAGGTGTCATATCTGAGAATGAGCACCCACTGTGACCCCTGAACCTGAGTTTAATAATTATTATGTATGGAATTATATTGTTAAGAAAATAGCATATGTAACTGCTTCTTTGTTTCTGTAAGTAGTAGGATAAAATAGTTAGCACCAAATAGTAAACAAAATAAATAACCTACAACATACTAAAGCTATTATTGTAAGAGGACTTGGCCCCAAGCATCTTGAACTGGGGCTTATGCTTCAAATGTATAACCCGGTGCACTCATGCCCAAGGCTGCTTTAAGCTCTGTTTCTGGTGGCTTGCAGTCTGGTCTCTCTCTTGGTCAAATGGGTGATTGCCTGAGGTGGAGACACAAGAAAGATCCTGAAACATCCTCTCGTTTCCATCCTACTTCTAACTCGCACCAAAATAACCATCCTGTTTAACAAACCTGTTTCCTAAAGGGACAAGTCCTTTCTTTTGATCATTTTTCCTGTACATTCAACATTTTTAAAATGTTCATCAAAATGGCATACATTGTAACCACAGTTAAAGAAGCATCTTCCAAAAGAGTCCATTCTTTGTCAGTGGTCAGTCCATGGCCCTTGAGTTGGTTACTTTCTGCAAAGCCAGGGGCCTTGCCAGGGTTCTACCCTAGAAAAGCTCACCCTATGGAAACACAGCTTGGCAGCCTGGCCAGATCCGTCTCCAACACTGTTAAATGCTCAGCTGCATCTCCTCCATGCGTGCATAATTCCCTCTCAGAGTGCCAGGGCAACACCTGCATCCATCTCCCAAAAGTGGACCATGGAAAGAGACCGAGGGCCAAGGGGCCTGGGTTCCAGTCAACATTTCCTCTGAGTTTTACAAGTTGACAGCAGATGACCATGCCCAGGCGCCAACAGCCATGGACATGGGCGGGACCCCAAGGCCCCAGCATAATGGGCCCAGGCGGAGCATGGACGAGATTTGCCCTACCAGCTCCAACCCCCAACCCATCTCCCCACCCAGTACCCGCACTCAGGCTGCACTGAGCAACAGCACAGGGGGCCAAGTCACAGGCAGCACTGCCAGAGAAAATGCTGAACGTGTGTTCGGAATGTAGAGTCTGGAAGAGCCCATCTCTGGAAGAGCAGAGCGTTTTGGGGGCCCATGAAGAGGAAGAATAGAAAATGACACCCGAGTCTACACGCTCAGCGATCCCTGCAGGCTAGATCAGTTCCCTGTTACCAGATCCCACAAAAGTGGGGTTCTCTCCTCCAAAGCACTGGTATGTGGAACAAGATGACCTGTGACAGGATCAAAAAGAAAACTTTAGTTTCCGTTTTCCTCTGCCCCTGGTAAACCTTATTCACTGAGCAAGATTTTTCTCCTGCCACCAGATACAACTTGGAGCCCTGTAAGTGTTCAGCCCAGTCTTAGGTTAGAGGCAGGTCAGCGGTTAAAACACTCTCATTTCCTAGGTTAGGAAGTCCAATCAAAGAGATGAGTCAAAACCCCAAACCTGCCTGGGTGTTAATATTCCCTCTCCCGTTTCTCCACTTTGCCCTCCCCTATCTGGCTTGTGAGTCAGTTACCTTTGTTTCCTAAGCAGGGACAGGTGCAAAGTTAGGAGAAAAGGCCAGTCCTCCTTGAACTGGGACCATTAAGTTTTGTGCTCTGTGGGCCCGGAAGGGTTTCATACTGACCCTTTTCCAAGGCATGATCTTTGTTCTTTGTCTTTGTTTCCAAGGGCTGTTTATTTATTTTTATATATATATATATATATATATATATATATATACACGTACATATATATATATATATATGTTTTACTGAAGCAACATGGCATCATAACATTATACGTTTACAGTGTGCATCATAAATCAGCATCTGCTTATAATACACTAAGTTTACCACCAACAGTCCAATTCTATCCTTCACTCAATAATTGATGCCTTTTACCAATCCACCCAGCTCAACCCTGCCCCTTCTGGTAACCTCTAATTTGATTCTCTAGACTAAAAGTCTAATTTTGTTAGATTTTGGTTCATTCGTTTGATTTCTCTATATTCCATATAGGAATGAGAGCATACGAAGTTTGCTTTTCTCCTTCTGACTTATCTAAGCTAAGCATCATTTCCCCTTGGTCCATACATGAGGTTAAAAATGGCAAGATTTATCTTTTTTAATAGCTGAGTAGTAGTCCTTGGAGTGCTCTTTGGAGCTTCTTTCCAGATTCTCTGTCCTGAAGTTTCCTTGATGAGGGTGGACGTCTCTATACCCAGTGTTTGCTGTGGCTGCTTCCGTGACCTCTGGGCCAGCATTCACCTCCACCTGCTTGCTGCTGAAGTCCCTCTGTCCCCCTAAGATGGTCTTGGACAGGATCAAAGATGACCCCACACTGGCTCACCTTCCATGTGGCTGCATCTGCTCTGCAGCAGACACACACGGTGACTGAGCCCACCCTATCACAGTCATCTCTGTCCAAGCTGCTCCCAATATCACTCACTTGAGAACACTGTGTTCACCATCTTCAGGGAACTCAATTCTCCCTGAGCTCTCCAAGGGGCCTCATTCCCCTCACTAAGCTTGAAAGAAAACCCACAGAGCCCCGCTTGCCCTTCCCCTTGGTGGCAGGGCCACTAGGGACAACCATAGTCTCCCTAAGGACTAACCTTACAAATCTTTTCCCTACTCTGACCCTCTTTCCTACATTTCATCTGGATGAGTGGTCCAAGCATCCTGGAGCCCATTTATCAATATTGCTTGAAAATCTGCATCCACATCAGAATTTCCTGCACCTTGGAGCCTGATCTAAACTTCCATTTTAACATTCATTACATACAATCTACAGTTTTAATCATGTGCTCCTATAAATATAAGCCCCAGGGGACATGAACTTCATCTGATTTATTCACTGCTGTGTCCCAGAAGATAACAGGCATTCAATGAGTAATTACTGGATCCACGAATTAATTTCTGAGTGAAGCAGCCAGCTCTCCCCAGATGGTCAGCTCTATGAGAGTAGGGCCTGCAGTTATTTTTACCCAGTATTTACCCCAGTGTCTAGTAGAGTGTGAATGCTTAAAAATGGCTTTGAATGAACTACTGAACCTGGACAAGAAGCACATTTCCCCAGACAGGATCATGGAGGTTCCACTTGGCCCAAATCTTTTCTCTCTCTCCCTTCCTAAAATTGTTCACTTAGTCGCACTATTGAAAACCACTAATCAAAGATCTCCATTCTCAGTTTGCTTTTTCCTTAACAACACAAATATCTGCCCTAAGTTAATGGAAGTCATGGGTCATGCCTCTTTAAAGTTATTTGATTCCAGGAACTTAGAGGAAGACTGGTTGTTGGGGCCAGAGAGAGTACCAGGGGGAGCACTTAGAAGACAGAAGATGGCAGGCCTAGAGACGTGGATGCTTTCAGGGAGTCACCAAGGAGAATACCAAGAGGTGAAAGGGAAGTAGAAAATAAAGCCAATATTTTTTAGATCTTGCCTTTAGCACTCCCTTCTCCCACATAATTTTTAAGAACCACTTAATTTTTAGAACTAGAAGGAATCTTAGATAGCATCAGAGTCTGTGGTTTTCAAACATTTAGGGACCAAAAAGAGAGCTCCTTCATTAAAATGAAATCTTACCAGAAACACAAATAAGCAGAGATGATCTGGTTCCAGATGGGCAGTGGGCCAGGAAACGCCACACACACACACACACATACACACACACACACATTTCCCATAGTAGTCTCTAAACCTCCCCCTCACATTTTTTAAGTGCTGGTGAAACACAGTGTGTTCAAACAATGAAAGATGTGTGGTCACCCTCAATTATCACCATGTCCAAAATGCTGGCCTCCAGAGTTGAAGAGAAAATGGACAGCGCTAGACCCAGCTCCCGGCCTCCATCGAGATCTGCCCTTGCTCCCTCCGCTTTCTGAACTCCTCATCTGATCTGTAAATGTCTGCCAAATCAAAGCAAGAGCCCTTTAATGAGGCCACTGAAGGCTCCCCTGTTGGTTTAATACCACAACAAATATTTACCCAGTGCTTGCTGTCTCCTTACCCGTGTTTGGTACTTAGAATAAATTGTGATTAGACCATTGTGATTGCTAATTTAATCAGCACTCTGGATGCTGTTTCTCCAACCTTCTTTGAACCATCTAAACGGCAACTAGAGAGCCAACCTTTGTCCCTCTAAGTATACTGTAAGACACTGTGTGAAATTATTTGCTGAAATGCAGATAAACTACATCTGTCAGCCCCCATCTATGACTCTAGTAAGATTTTCAAAAAAAAATGAGGCTTGGCACGATTCACTTTCTGCAAACCTTTGCTCACAAGGATGACCTCCATTTCCTGTCTTTGGAACTTAGAAGCCATCTGTCTAGTAATCTATTTTAACTTCTTGCCAAGGACTGACGTCCATCTCACCAGTCAGCAATTCCCACCAAAAGTGCTGAGAGCCTCCCAGCCCTGCTGCTGGCCAGTGTCCAGGTCACAGAAATGTCTCCCTCACCCCTGATGCCTCTAGGCTTCATCAGGAGGATAGGCCACTTGCATGGTCCAGGAACACCACAGGACATGTGGCAAGTTCAGTGTACAGTAATTATCTCCACATCAGGAACACCAATTCAGAGCTCACCTAGCTGAGAACCCATGAACAGAGATTTTACAATGAAGCACAGCTAGGCTGAAACTCCGACTCTCTGACTCACTGTGTGGTTTCAATTACCCTCTCTGAACCTGCAAAAGAACTCGTGGCACATGGTGAGGATCAAATACAATATTGTCCATGAAGTCTTTAGCACAGTGACCGCACATTTCATTTTCGTCATATAAATATTACCTTATTAAATACTGCCAGTCAACGGTGGGGTCCCAACAAGGAACAGAGGGAAAGCCTTGTGTGAGGGGTATATTCATAGGTGCACTTATTTTTCCACCAGGAGGAGGTATATAGAAAAGACCCAGTCCCCTATAAAGCTTGGATTCTCGTAGGGAAAAAAAAAATCATGAGAAAATGTCTGTTCCCTTTCAGTCACATGGTTTGTGAATTTGCCAACCTCATCAGAAAATGGTCCTAGAGGATGGGCTCAGACTGCTTCCTGGAGCTACTATTCAGAGAAGCACACAGGTTATCTCATGGGCAAGTTCTTCAGGGGGCCTCCCAAGTCCCCAGAGAACTCAGTACTGTAGATTTCATCTCGAGCACTCTTAAGGAGACACAGACACAGAGGAAGCTGGTAAGCAGTTCCTCAAAAGACCCATGTCAACACAGGGGGCAAGGTTATTATAGCCTGTGCTCCCAGCCCTTGGGGGAAAGTTGCAGCAAAGATACCCCCACGCCTTCTTTGGTTAAGTTTAAGCTGGCAGCATTTGGTTGCGGTGGATTTTAGAAGTCCTGGGTCAATTTCTAAAGCTAATTAATTGTAAAAGTACTTGTGCTAAAGGCAATAGTGAAAAATAACAGCTGAGAATTTTCAGTTTTATTCTCAGTTCTGAAAAAAAAAAATAAAAGGTTGGGGTAAACTTTTATATTTTCATACTAAGGATAAATCAGTAGGGAGATTCCGCTGTGTTTGTCAATCTAAGAGTGACTCATCCAGCGTGTCTACTGATTAGAAAATTGGGAGAGTCGAGCTCTCCTCACTAGATGATACAAGCAGTGTGGGAGGTGAAGGCAGCTGGAAAGATGGTCCAGAAGGGCAAGAAGCCACCAGGTTGTTTTTCATAAAGTGCCTATGCCAGTGTGTCTGGGGGGCCCAGAGCTCTTCTCGGAGGAGTAGCGTTTCTGGACTTGACTTTGACCAGCTTTCAGCGGGACTGAGAAATCACAGGGCGAACGAAACCACCCCAGCCAGGGACCCAGCTCCAGAAGGTGAAACCTAACCCACAACATCTGGCTGCTGTAACTTACAGCATTAATAAAAGGCTAACGGAAAACCAGAGTCCTATTAAATATCCCTGCCCCACCTGGACACACCACTGAATTGGGTGGGGGCTCTCAAGGCAGAGGGGATACAAGTGGTTCCAAAGGCTGGAGGGATTTTGGTCTGAAAGGCCCAGATCCAATTAAAACAAGCCAAGAGTCTTCATTGCTGCCATCCTTTGGCATCAGGAAATCTATGTTGGTTCTGCTAATGGATATACTGTATAGATTATTATTTTTTATTTCATGAACTTGATTAATGCTTAAGATAATTAAACCAGTAAGACCCAAATGACAACTTCTTCATTCTTCATGGATGAATGGCTTTTCCCCAAACCAGCTTCTTTGGGGTAGAAAATCCCCAGATTTCTAATTAGGGTCCTACAATTAGATTTGGGACTTAGAGCCTAAGTCAAATGAGCTGTGACCCTTGCTGTGTCATCCTTACCTCCCCAAACTTCCTATGGAAATTCTCCAAAATGAGAAAAAAGAATCTCTTTAATCGAAAGACCTCAAATCTAGTTAACATACCAGTGTCCACCAGCAACAGAACCACATGCGCACACACGCGCATGCTCACACACACACACACACACACATACAATGATGAAAATCAGGGTATTATGTAGCCATGAAATATAATGAAATCTCTCCATTTGTGACACCATGGATAAATCACAAGGGCATTATGCTAAGTGAACTAGTCAAACAGATAAAGTCAGACACAGTATGATCCTACTTAAAGGTGCAATCTTAATAAACAAAACTCATGGATACAGGGAACATATTTCTACTTGCCAGCGCGGGTGGGGGTAAATGGGTGAAGGGGGTCAAAAGAGACACATTCTAGTTATTAAATAAGTTGTGGAAATGTAATTAATAGCATAGTGACTCATTAATAAATGTACATTTATAAGCTGCTAAGAGACTACATCTTGAAGGTTCTGATTGCAAGAAAAAAATTTGTAGCTATGTGTAGTGATAAAGTTAACTAGATTGATTGTGATCATTTCACAATTTATACAAAAAGCTCATCATTATTATCACCTGAAACTAATACAGTGTTATATGTCAATTATAACAACAAGAAAATTAAGAGTATTAGCCTCCCTTAACCAATCAGAAGAGCAGATCATGTTTATTCATCATTTTTCTTGCTTTTGCTAATAACTAGCTTCTTTGCCATGTGCAGGGCACTGTGCTTCACACTCAGTGAATTAATTATTTTCATGTGTCACGAACCTTTCTAATTATAACTATTTTCAGTGTATATTGAAATGACAGATGCTCATGATGGTCCTGATTAACAGGTCCAGGAGAGCGTTTTGGCATCTATGTTTTTAACAAGGAGTCCAGGTTTTGCTTCTGATGAAGTCAGTCTCCTCAGAGCCTTCCTAGTTTGTCCCCAGCCCTCTTGACTGAGCTGCCTCAAGCAGGTGTGGTCTCATGATGCAGAGCAGAATAGACTAGGCTGCTTACCTGAGGAAGGGGCACTCAGCTCCCAGGATGACCTGAGAACACAGTCATTCTCCTTGAGCAGTGGCATAGCTGCCTCATGATGATCAGTGTGTCTGAAAGCCCCAGATCCTCCTCACCCAGGTTCTGATTGGGCCAGAGAATCACTTGCCACAGCTGATTTTCTTTATTTTAGTGTGAAACTTGGCTTTGAATCTCAAGCACCGTCTCATTTAACTGAATCTGTTGTACCAGCTCGCACCAGCACGCTGACTCCACTTTCCCACACATGAGGTGCCCTTGAAGTCGGCCAGGAGTGTGGTAGAAAGTGTCCATCGGAGGCTGGAGCTACCCCAGACCAGCAGCTCTGAATTTGGCCATGGCCATCAGAAGGTCCCATCTCCTGCTCTGTTTAGCCAACCCAGGAGCATCTCCATCCTTCCTGTGTGTGTGTGTGTGTGTGTGTGTGTGTGTGTATATGTGTGTGTGTGTTGTTGTTAACAGGCTTTTTGCTATTATAAACCAAAGTAGGACCCTGGAATGAAATCTTTATTGGAGGAAAACTGTCTCAAACTCCAGACAATTCATGTTTGCATTTTATTAAATTCTCTGAACTAGAGCCACAATTTAAAGAAATGAGAGGCCAACAAACTTGAAGTCTATTTTGCTTGACATTTATGTTGTTGATGGTTCCACCTACTGAAAAGGCAAACATATTTCTGTTAAATACATCTAACAGAAATATCCACAAAGGAAGCCAAGTCAGTCTCACGGCTACAAAGAAACCTTGGACCTGTGCCCTCACCTTCCTCTTTGTGGCTTCATTTTTCCAGACACATAAGGGAGCAGCGACCGCTGCCCCTCTTCACACTGAAGGGATTCGGAAGTCACAGCCATGCTAGACTCTGCGTCTCCCTGGGAAAAATTCAGCAGTTTCCACTGTAGTACTGTCCTCTGAAGCGCAGTCTTTTCATCCACCTTCTGTTACCACAGCTCCTTAGGAAGCTGAGAAATGCTGGAATTTAGGTCAATAGACACGTATCTGGAGTTTTCCACATGCTGTTGACAGGACAAGTTGCTCTCAAATCTCTGGATCTGTGACACTTGAAAAAGTGCAGCTTTGTATATAAAACCTCAAAGTTCTCTTAGTACTATATAATAATTATAAAGTATAAGTATTGCTCTTAAAGCAGTTATGTATATATTCTCTTTTTTTCAAACGACTTTCCAAACAGGCATGACTAGTTTTATCATACTTGTAAAGACAGAGTCCACGTCCTCTCTGAGCAGACATTGTGAGAAGGTCAGTTCTGAAACATGAAACTTAAGGATGACGGTTCCTACGTGCCAATGAGCTGCCTCCCCTGTATCGAATTTGTTTCGAGACTCTTAAAGAGGTTATGTCCTTCAAATACAGCTCTTGCAAACTATCACAATAAAAGGAAAGTCGTTTAATACAGCATCATATAAGGAATAGAGGAGACAGACACAATGCCACAGAAGACTTAAGCAGTATTTCTTTATACAATGAGAAGTAGAAATGTATGCAGGCCTCTTAAATAACACTGCACATTTATAAGAGCTCATGGTGCACAGGAACAATATAAAGACCATCCAATTAGAGGCCTAGATCCCAATGGCAGCTGGTCCCCCAAAGAGTCATTTTCCATTGAGACCCACTTAAGGATATCTTTTTAAAAGTATCTATACAATTTTATGTGCCTAAATGTGATAAAATCTCACATAAGGAGATAACAGAAGTTGGGGATTTTATTAGCCCTCATTCCAGTATGAAAGTTATGTCTTTTAAGTTCTGTAAATAAAGCCCCATCTTGCCCCCTCTATCATAACTCATCTTTTAATGTGAGTAAGAGTAAAGAGGGAATCCCAAATAAAGTAAATAAAGTAAAAGGCATTCAGTGGGTCTCAGTTCCAGTCATGGGACAATCAGTGTGTCAATTAAATTTCACCTCATCTCCAATTGCACTTCTAGGGGAAAAAAAATATCCCTCTGTTCTGTTGCATCACCTGAACATAGGAAATCCATTGAAATGTGAAAACAAACACATTATTCCCAAATATTAATATAATGTAAAAAGAGTAAGCTGATATTTTCTTCTCTCTTTTCTCCATAAAAATTGCATTGTCCTTAATAGCTTTCATTTAATGATAGATGCAACCATTTAAGAGAAGAGAGTAAGAAGCAGATGCAAGCTTTAAGGGATGTTGTCAGAATTGGATCCATACAGTCCACGCTAGCCAACCTGGTGGGTAGAACAGTGTTCCAGCCCATGACAATGAAGCTCAGGAAGAAGACGTGAGTGTTTAATCACAAGGGACACAGTGGTTCTGCCCTGACTGCCTCTGCTTCCATTACGTCCAGCGCCGCCTTCCGTTCTGTGGCCCAGCTCTCCCAGGACATTCAGTTACAAGGTCACCATCATTAAAAAATCACTCTCTGATGGTCTTCTTATTCTGTTTTTCCAGTGCTTCCCCAAGGTTTTTAGACTCAGAGCTTTGGTATGAAATTCAATATTCATTTTAGTTCATAATTTTTCTTTACCCAGTGACAGTATGATGAGGTCATGTTTTCTGGCCAAGTGGTCTACGATATAAACCCTTAAAAATGAGAAACACTGAGAATTTAGAAAGTCTGTGTCCAATATTTTTAAGTGAATGGTGATATTTTCCTAGTGTTAATTAGAGAGTGACAGGACCATCATCATCCTCATCTGTCCCCACTGAAAATTATAGTCATCCTCTGCAACAGTAGTAATGAACTCTGGACATACACAAACAATCCCAGAAAACTGTCTTTTTCTCCCAGAGACAATTTAGTAGGCTACTGCAATATCAGTCAGAAAAGGCCAGAAGGGTAGGGAATTCTCTGGGTGGTGAGGAAGGAATGGAGGTGAAAGGCAGCATCCTTAAATGGGTTTTCTTAGACCAGACCAGAACAGACTCCATGACCTGCTCTGTCAAGATGATACACTTTTCAAAGGCCTCTTCTCACTCACAGGAAAGGAACATGTTCGGAAGTGGTGAGACGCTGACATTTGTGGTCTACAATGTGGCATAGTCCAGAACCTTCTCTGAGGTTTTACTTCGCTTCAGTAACAGTTTTATCATCACTTTCTAAGACTGCCCTTTTTTGTTTTCTGTAACACACTTTCAGATATAAAGGGGAAGTGGCATCTTTTCATTTAAAGAATGCAGACACTTCTGATTTGCCTGTGATTCCTAGAGAAGCATGGAAAGTCTTTCTTCCAGCCCAACAACTCTGAACTGGCATCAGATGACTTCCACTCCCAGGTCCCTGGAGGCCTAGGCCAGTAGGATGAGGATCCATGGTGTGAGATCCCTTCAGCGTGCATGGACAGGGAGGAAAACTGCACAGACAAGAATGACTCAGGGGTCAGCAACTTGGACACTGACAGACCAGGGGAAGGGCTATGCCCAACTCAGCCAGCTCCTCTTCTTAGAGGACATGAGAAGCACCCTCCTAGATTACTCTCACCCAGATCCTGTCTGTGACTCGACTGACCATCTGGCTGATTTCCCTTTCCAAATCCCTTACTGTTTCCTTTTGTTTTCTCTCTTTGTTTTGGTATGCTTTCTTCCTCCTAATTTACCAACCTGGAGAGATGAAAGTCCTGCATTTTCTTACCTCAGTATTACACAACAGAATCAAAAGGAAAACTATCAGGATGTAGCTGATTTCAGCAATAAGGGTTCAAAGAACAGGATTTTCAGATGGCTCTGCCCTGAAGCAGCCTCTGATGACGCACCACTCAATCAGATCCTGCTCTTCCTTCCCAAAACATGTACATCTGACAGCTTTGAAAACATCAATTTCTTCTGAAAATGGCACAAGGGGAAGAGGAGTTCAACCACACTTCCTTTTTATGAAACTATTCCTAAAATGCTAAGAACTTTATCTAGTGCACATTTATAGCAGGTGACAAATGTGTGAACAGAAATGTCCTTGGAGATTAAATCAGTCTCTCTGGGCTCCCTACACAAATTTGGGAAGGGACATCCGAGGTCACAAGATGCATGGACATCTTTGATGCACTTTCCCCCCACTTTTCTTTGGTTCTCCCAGCCCAGGTGAATGAGTGCATGTGCTCACCTCCAGGCTGGTACCTCGCCTCCTTCTCTAGATTGCTCTGTACACTTCTGTCCTTTCACTTCATCAGAATTTGACCTTCCTGTGTCCCTTTCTCCAGACCACTCCCATTCCCAAATTTAACAAATCCTGAGTGCCCCTGCCATGGCTCAGAAGCTAGATAACTAAGCTGACAGACTCCCAGGTTATGTTTGAGCATTTTAAAGGGATCTCTGTGAGATTCTCACAGAGGACCCTGAATTTTGAGAATAGCACTGCCATGGCAGGCTGGACATGCTGGGGCACAGGGGGTGGGAAGAAGTTTCTGGGCTCTTCCTGGAGGGGAGAGTCAATCTGGGAAAGAAGAACAACTTCAGAGAAACAAACAGTACAAATAGTGAAGACCTCCCTGCGCCCTCTCCCACTTCACAGTACGGTGCCCACACCCCTTCAGGGAGCTTATTTAATGAACATCTAGCAAGTGTCTGATACTAGTCCAGAAGCTTCTTTTAGAACAAATAATAAAACAGTCTCTACCTTCAAAGAAAGTATGTTGGATCACGTGGAAGGATCACATGGAACTTGTGATGGCCAAAAGAGAAGACAAAGTATATGGCTACTCTTAGTAGGTTTTTGCTTTATTACCTTGCAGCCAAAGCTCCCAGAAAAAAGTGAACTGCTCAGAATTGTGGTCCCTCACACTTTCATTCCCCTGCCTCACCCCAGTTATGTCTCCATGCCTCGAGACCCTCTTCCTCAATCACCTGGGAGGGAGTTGGTGACCACGGCAGCAGAAGTGGGGAGTGGACCAAACCACTGGTTACCTCCACCTGTTGCAGGGTCTTCGGAGACCAAACAAAGATCATTCTTTCTGAGCATAAGGGCATCTTTCTTTTCCCTGGACTGCCTAGATTCACAGGGTTTATTTAGGTTCTATGCCTGCATTCTCTCCAGAGCTGATGTCCCCCATCCCCAATGTCTGTAATGCCTGAGGCTGGAGAAATGCCAATGGACACAATTCAGAGGGAGCAACATTGAGGAGAAATCACATCAGCTTCAAAGTCAAATCAACCTAGGTTTGAATCCTGATCCTCCCATTTACCATTTCTATGATGCTGGAGAAGGGTCTTTGAGAGCCTCCATTCCTTTCTCTTTGAAATGGAGACAGTAAAACCTGTATGAGGTGTTAGTGGGGCTCGAGGAGAACACAGGTCAGACTTAGACCAGTGATGAAGCTTGAATGATGATGACTGCCCTATGCCCATAAGATGGACTTTTAAGCTTGTTTGCAGGATATATACAAGCATAGGATCATAATGGTCCCAGGAAATGATATAGTACTTAGCAAATGTTTCACTGTGTTTCTAGGAAGATCTTCTAGGTCTGCTTCATTCCTCTATTTTACAATTTTTAATAGTCTTTCTGTGCACCAGGCCCTGGGTGGTGAGGAAAATACAGTGGTTAACAAAGGGCTTGCGGTACAATGACAAAGGAGGGACAAATACATAAATGACAAAATTTGAAACAGAAAAAGATAGGAAACCATGAAAGAAATGACCAGGGGGACCTAATTGAGAGTGGGTGTGGCAAGAAAAAACCTCTCTGAGGAAATGACTAAGCTGAGATGAGGTGTGAGTAAAAGTTAGCTGAGCAAGTTTGGAGGAAAGCATGTGCCACGCAGAACACAGGAGAAGGTCATGACAGAGGTGACAAGGACTTGAGAGGAAGCTGCAGGGCTGGCAGATGTGGGGAAAGCTGATAATGCAGGGCCTCGTTGCCATGCTAGTATTTTGGATCTCGGGGTTCTGGGATGCAGTGTGAACCCGTAGTGTTTAGGTTCATCTGGTTGCTTTTTGGATGGATTGGAAAGAGGGGCAAATGAGGTCTCGGAGAAACGAGGTAGGCAGTAGGGGACAATGGCAGATTGGAATCACTACAAGAAGAGGACCTTTGCCTTTTGCTCATATCCAGTGGGAGCCAGAGTCCCTTGGAAAATCTGCCTTCCTCATGCTCCACGGAGGTACAGAACATGATGCATGTAAGACAGCATCTCGGAGGCCTACTGAGTTTAGAGGTGAAGGCTCTGTGCTTTGTTCGGTTTCCCGTGGTCCAGGCCTGGACATCGCCCCCGACCCCTAAGCTCTCAGTTCTTTTGTATCAGGTACGCAGGAATACTTTCTCCCAAATAGCAACTTACAGCCCCCAAACTGCCCTTGCCAAACCAGCAAATACTTGTACAGTATTAGCTCTACTGAGTTAGACTGAAATGGAAGTAGGGGGAGGAGGAACACAAGGCAAATTAACAAAAAGTCTGATTTGTCAGTTTTTCAGAGGCAGCCTGTGAGGTAAAGGTAATCACCTGCTCTACCCCAGCCCCGACCCTTGTCAAGTAGGTGAAAGGCCAATCAACTGGGGAAGAGTTGGAACAGTTGGGAAGCCTAGGGAGAGAAAGTTCTCGTCACTCCACAGGAATGTGAGAGCCTGGGTCCAGAACAGAGCTCTAGAAGCAAGAAATACTAAAATCTGGGAGCAGCAACGTAACCAATGCGAGGAGACTGATGCAGGCACCTAGGCTGATTTTTTGCTATCCTGGTAAGGACCTGAGCAGCCAGAAGGGACCTTTTAAAGAGACAGAAATGAAGCAGGTGATGCCACTCTGGGTCTCTCCAAGTGAAGGTGTCTACTGAGTCCACTTTTATGAACAAATAAGATTCATTGGTCAATAACAATGTTCTTTATAATTAGGCTGACCATATTTCCTTGAGACAAAAATGGGCCATTGGGATGGCAGAAACATGGGGTTATGTACTCACAACTAAGGAGAGGGGAAGAGGCAGAGTAGGGCAGCCAGGCCAGCAACAAGTAAGTACTATGTGATTTCCATCAGCTATTGAATAGTAATGACATCTGGTGGGACTTCATACAAATGGCCAGGGTCACTGCCAGGAATTTGGGCACACTAGTCAAAAACCAAATTTGGTGTCCCCTATAAGCCCCTCTCTAATTGTACTGCCTAAAACACAGGCCACTTTAACCATCGCAGTGCAGAAATGCTCAATAACCCACAGTGCCAGAGATAACCCCATAGTGCCAGAAATAACCCCCACAGTATTTATAGCAGCTTGACCACACATAGGTATTCTGCTCCCTTTGAGGAAACCCGCATGTGTGCGTGCAAGGTATGGAGGAATTGCTTTCTGCTCAGCAACTGTTTCCTTACAGGGGAGGAATGAGCAGTACTGGACCATGGTCCTTTGCAGTGAGTGCCCACAAGAGCCAACTTTAACGTGGGCATGAGGGGCAGCTGCATTTGGACCCCCTCCACACACTGGGCCTGGGCAACTCAGCTACCCTGTTGCCACGTTAAAGATGGCCCTGGTGGCATGCCCTCATGGAGCAGTGGTTAGGTCAGTCACCTCTGAAGGAGCATGGGCCACATACCCCTGGGTTTAAGTCTGGATCCAGGGGGAAGCAACCAGCTCAATAAAAATAAAACAAAAAATACTTTCTCCTCCTCTCTCTTCCTGCCTTCCTGCCTACTTGCCTTCATTCCTGCCTGCATCTTTCCTTAAAAAAAAAAAAAAAAAAAGACATCCCTGGTTTATTAAAAATGGGACAAAATTAACATTTATATTAAAAGGACAGGACAGTACAGAAATATGAAAAAAAATGGGACTGTCTCATTTAAAACGGTGTGTATGTTCAGCCTATTTTTAATTAAGTGCTGAAATCTCAAAAACAATTCCTCTGTTTTATACCCTGCCTCCTTCTGAAGGATTCAAGGCACATAAATATTTTTTTTCTTGAAGTATCTTCCTACACTCTCGGTATCAGTCTAACAAGTCATTTCTTCCCAGATCCTTCAGAATATTACTCAACCTAGCGTGAGTAGAATTATCACAATTTAATTAGAGCAGCCTGAATTAGTGAGTTGTTTCCTGTCCTTCCTGGAGAAGTGAGGGATTATGGGTCATGGTCCCATTTCAGAGGCAACTCGGTATGGTCTCGTAATCAGTAAGAAATACTGGGTTCTAGTGGAGGTCTGAAACCAATTTTGAGGTTGGATAGCTTAAATTAATGCTTTTTATACCTAAATAAATCTGAGATTTTGCGTGCTATAAAATTTCCATTTCTATAGCACCATGATATTTCAGGGTTTTGACTACTGCCGTCCTTTGGTTTTGATTTGAGAGGCACTCTGGCAGAATCCTAGCAGCCCCTCCTTGAAAAGTAGATGAGTCCAGGAAAATTTAGGAGGCTCTCGAGCCAGCTGGACAGGAATCAGCCTGTGAAAATATGGAGTGGGCAGCCCATGACACAGTCAAAACTAAGAGGTATCCTGAAGCCCAGCCAGCTCCCAAAAGATCGTGGGGATAGCTGCTGTCGCAACCAATGCCCAGGATCAGGACAAATCCTTTAGAATCACACCTGTTTTCAGGAAGTTCCCTTTAGGAGTTATATTATTTAGGTTAGAGGTTCTACTGACCTAGCAAAATCTCAGAATAATACAGGCTTAACCAGGTAAAACTTTTTTCTCATATGTAACCCTCTGCAGATAAGCTGTTCACTGTCAATATGTTGTCTTCATGTTGTCAGTTCCTGACAACAGGTTTCCTCAGTCTTGTTTCTCTGCCATCCCTAGGGTGTGACTCTCCTGCATAGTCCAAAAAAGAAAGAGAGGAGGTCCTATCTCTTCCCTTTAAGGCACAACCTAGAATTTGTACACATCACTTCTACTTGTATCCATCTGGTCAGAACATAAGTTTTTTGTTTTTATTTTAAGGAAAGGTGAAGGTAGGGATGAATGAATGTAAGTAGGCAACAGGCAGGAAGAGAGAGGAGGAAGCATTTATTTTGTTTTCATTTAGTTGTTCACACTAGCTTTTTTCCCGCCTTGACCTGGGACTCAAACACAGGGTATGTGGCCTGAGCTGCTTCTTTAGAGGCAACTGACCTAGCTTAACCACCACTCCACTAGGGTACACCAAGGTCAAAATATAAGTTACAGGACCATACCTCCATGTCACGGAGGCCACCCTCGCATCCATCTGCAAATGCATGTACCACACTAGATCAGGCCTATTAGCATCATGTACAGCCTCTTGAACCACTTGTGCAAGGGAGGCTGGGAAATACAGCTATTATTAGCTGATCATGGGCCCAGGGAAACTCAGAAATGCAACTGCAGAAGGAGAAAAGTGAAATGAATATAGGTCATTTCTATTAAACTATGTACTTGTATCCATGGAAAGAAAGTATGTACAGTACTAGCTTTCTGCAGGTACTGTATCTCTTACAGATTAAAGGTTTGTGGCAACACTGTGTCAAGCAAGTTTATTGCTGCCATTTTTCCACTCACTTGTGCTCCCTCCATGTGTCTGTCACATTTTGGTAATTTCTGCAGTATATTGTTCAGCACTTATCTGTTTTGGTGATCTGTGACCTTTAATGTCACTACTGCGATCAGGGATGAATCACGCCCAAGTAAGACAGCCAACTTCGTCAATAAGACACGTGTTTTGATACTCAGCCAAGGGGTCATCTCCCCATCTCTTCTCTCCTTGGATCTCCCTAGTCCCTGAGACACAGCAATATTGAAATTAGGCCAATTAATAGCCTTACCAGGGCTTCTAAGTGTTCAAGCGAAAGAGTCACACCTTTCTCTCTTAAAATCAAAAGTTAGAAGTTATTAAACTTAGTTCAGAACGCATGTTGAAAGCCAAGGGAGGACAAAATCTAGGCCTCTTTCACCAGTTAGCCAAGTTGTGAATGCAAAAGAAAAATTCTTGAAGGAAATTAAAATGCTACTCCAGGGATCAAAGGATTGATAAGAAAAGACTTATTGATGGACTTAACATAATTTGTAAAGTTGAAAATGAGACCAATTGGAGCATCAAAGGTGGGGAAGGGAGCTGTGCAGGCACAGGGCTGGGACTAGAGGTGTTCAGACTGGTGCTGACTGGGCGGGGGAGGTCTCAACATGCTAAACCAGACAATCCCATTCAGACCAAACAGATAGTAACCCTACTTATTGCCAATACGGAGAAAGTCTGAGTGGGCTGCATCGAAGATCCAATCAGTCACAAATTCCCTTCTGCCAAAACCTAGTTCCGAGAAAAAGCCTAATTCTCTTCAAGTCTTTGGTGGCTGACAGAGGTGAGGAAGATATAAAAGAAAAGTTTGATACTAGCAGATGTTGGTTCACTATCTCTAAAACATAAAAAGAGAAGCCATTTCCATAACATAAAAAAAATACAACGTGAAACAGCAAGTGCAAGGGCTGCAACAAGCTGTGCAGAAGATCTAGTTAAGACAATTGCTGAAGTTTAACTCCACCAGACAACAGATTTTCCATGGAACAGATAACTTTTACATGCACCGGGAAACCAAAAATTTCACTGGACTCGCTTTATTGTGATATTTGTTCACTGCAGTGGTCTAGAACCAAACCGGCAGTATCTCCCTGACATGCCTGTATTAAGTAATAAACCTTCATCGTGGACTAAATTCATAGATCAGATAGAGATTTGTCACATCGAAAGCACAAAGAAAGATGGAAAGGAAGAGGTACACGACCAAGCAAGTTCTGATTCGAAGGAAGAATAGGGATTTGGGCCTTTTCCAGGAAGGGGAGCTGGAAGGCCCTGAAATTCTGTGGAAGTAAAAACTAGAGACATGGAAAGCTGGAGGAGAGCAGTGGGAACAGGGAAGTATTGGAACCCAAAGTAAATTCTTAAATGTTTAATATTACTGGTGGCCAAATCTATTAAATAGTCATCCTTCTGGATTAATTTTGCCCTATATTCATAACAGTCTAAAAACACATATTGCTCAAAAGAAAGAGTTTAACAGATCTGAGTCAAAATCTCTGCTCCATCATTTACTTGCAGAGAGACCTTGGGCAAATAACTTAGTCTTTCTGAGACTATGTCTACATTTTTTAATCAAATAATAATAGTAAGCAAAAGTGCTCTTGGGAGATGGTGTACAGAAAACAAGTAGTACAAAGTGAAAAGGGCATATAACTATCTAGGATACTGCCCACTGGAAACAATACAGTAATTGTAAAAGCAAAATTGTTCTTTTTTTAAATCAATATTTCCTCCACTTTGTGCAAAACTCTTTGACGTAACAGGCAGAGAGAAAGAAATCATCCTAAAGATGATATTCCCCACATTGTACAGAAAACAAGCCTTCATCCTGGTGTCTGTGAAGCAGAATGAGGTTGGAGGAATACAACAGATGAATAAGTAATTTCATAATTTTGCATTCTCACAAGTTAAACAACCCTCCTGGCCAAACAATCTCCATCTACGTTCTGGCACCAATTTTTAAAGGCAAATACCTCAAGATAAATAAAATAATAAACAGAAAGACTATATTTTTCATAGCTAAAGTAGTCAGAGTCATTTAACGAGTGACATAAAAATATTCTCAAGATGGTTAGCCAGGAGAGACAGAAAGAGAGAAAAAAAAGTTTGAGTAAAATCAGACCTTCACTCAGCAAGCTCACGCCACAGGGTTTTTTTAAATCTTAGAAAAGTGCATTAAAGCAACGCTCTGACTAAGACCCATCCCAATGTCAATGAAAACTAGGCTCTTCAGAGAAGTAACTGCTGCACTGCTTGGCAGGACCTGTGGAGAACACAGTGGACTTGGTAACACCAGCAAAGAGAGGAAGATCAGAACTATGGCAGGTTTTCAGAAAAGCAACGTTAAGAAACAATATTTAGGATTGCCACACAGGGGCAGCCCATTCAACACCATTTGCTCCCTCATGAACCTACAAATGTTTCAACTCTCCATGGTATCTCTGCCTAGCTCTTGTCTTGCTACCATGAACAGTCTGAATCTTTAGAAACAATCCTCACTGACAGCACTGTAGCCATCTGATAACTTGTCTTGTATCTCCTTTCTCCAATTATCTTTTGTTGTTTTATTTGTAAAGCTATTTCAGAATTGCCATGGTATTATAGAATGATGAGACTAAAAAGGGGGATTTAAGCATCAGATAGTGATATTTCATTTGCAAAACAATTCTTGATGTCCGTATGTGTGTTTCTGTCTTTGACTGGAATAATATATTGATCTTCCTCATGGGCCATCAGAGTAAGTCTTTCTCTACTTGGACTTAGTAGTTCATTCACTTGTATGACAAGTAAGTAACTCTAGGCACAGCTGAGACATGGGCACTTAGCAGCCTTTCATGTAACCCTAGGGCAGAATTTATTCATCCACACTTGGGTGGCAAGACTACTTTATCTTACAACGTTTCCTCTTTGTCAAGGTAAAAACTTTCAAGTCAGAATATTAATTTCAGCATATGTGTTTCACTTTACTGTAGAATCAGGGGAGACATCTCAATCTTGAGTTACTGACTGGCAGCCTGGGAGTAGATGGATGATAGGACAACTCAGGTGAGGACCCAGTTCACCTGAGTAAGCTTGCATAAGTGTGTAAATGGGCAAAATCTTTTCAATCTCATAACATATTTCCCAGTCTCCCAGAAATCTCAGCCTTTTCTCATTGCCAAAACAGCCTACATTTCATAGTTAATAATGCAGGGTATGATCAAGAGAACAGAAAGGGAAATGTGCAATGGTTCCCTTTGGGATATATCTTTCATCCAGTGATCATCGCTTTCTCCTGGGGGCCTTTGGATTCTAGCAATGTAAAGTCCTAGTCAATCAGATGATGAGGAGCATGGATGTGGATCCTTATAGCATCTTTGGGAAGGGTGCTCAGTTCAGAGTTCCCCCCTCAAAAGAAAACCCACAATAACTCCTATACTCAGCTATACAACCAGGAAGATGCTACTAGATAAAAAGATGAACTTCATAACAAACCATTCCAAAACACAGTGATTAAAGCAATATTTGCTGTTTTCTCTCACAGTTCTGTTGGGGTGACCAGGCTGTTGTATGATTCTCACTTGACTCTCTGAAGTTGCAATCGGATAGTGGCTAGGTCTGGAGTCATTGGAACATTGATTGGGCCAGACAACCAACAGGGCTGCTGCATGTACCTGACTGTCCTCGGTGCTTCTCCACAAGGACTCCTCTACAGTAGAGCCTGCTTCTTACCTGGAGGCACAGGGCATCAAAAAAACAAAAACAGAATCTTCCAGGCATCTTAATGCCAAATGCAAAACCAGCATAACGTCACCTCCATTCTATTCCATTATTTAAAACTGCTACAGCCAACCTAGAATAAAAGAAGTGGAGGGGATAGACATCTTATCTTGGGGAGTGGCCCATGCACACAGGAGGAAAGGGATTCGTAGCAGCTGTATTTGCAGACAAGCTGCCACTGAACAGAAGAAGAAAATTCTCCAGAACATAAGAAATTCTCTAGGCCTAGACTGCTCTGAGAGAGGACCCTCCCTGCTACTCCTGGGTGGCCCGATGACTAAAGCAGCAAAGTAAAATTTGAGCAAATTTAATTATTTAAAACATTGAGAGGTAGTTAACAAACCCACACCCTGATGCCTTAGGCTCCAATAGATCAAGCAGATTAAATACACAGAAGATGAAGAGGCTTTAACTAATCTAATAAAAATGATTAATGGATATATATTTAATAGTATACGCATCAAATAGACAATTTACCTTCTTTCTTTAATTTTTAAAAATTGGCTATAGATTAGACAACAAAGAAAACCTGGAAAAAACAAGCAAGTATAATTTTTACAGGTCACGTTTTTCTGCCACACCACACCACACCACACCCACAAAATAAGTTAGCAATATGGGATGAAACATTTTTTAAAAAGCATTTAGATATTTTAAAGATATTCCTATAAATTACTTTTGCGTTTAAGAGAAAATCAAAACTACAATTACTGAGATTATAGAAAATAATAGCAATTGGAATGTCACAATAAAATCTTAAGGGACTTAGAAAAATCACAGCTTTAAATTTGTTCATTATTAAACAAGAAAAATATTAAAACAATGAGCTAAGCATTCAGTTAAAACTGAGAAGATAATTCAAAATTTACAGAATGCAGAAATAAGGAATCTCTGAACATGAGAACAAATTAATGAAAACAAAACTAGAACTGAGAAATAAATCTTAAAATATCCTTTGAGCCCACCCTGGTGGAGTAGCAGTTGGGTCAGTCATCTATAAAGGAGCCCAGACCACATAGCCCTGGGTTAAAGTCCCAGGTCATGGAGGTGACAACCAGTGTGAACAACTACATAAAAATAAAGTAAAATGCTTCTTCCTCCTCTCTCTTCCTATCTGCCTGCCTGCTTGCCTTCATTTCTACCTGTACCTTTCCTTTAAAAACAAATGTCCTTTGGAAATATCACTGATAAATTTTTAAAAGCTATAAATATGTAAGCTATTAATGGCAAAAGAGACATGACCACAAGTAAAGAGATTTGCTTAACTGTAAGAATTCCCTGTGTACAAAGTACGAGCCATGCAAATGCTTTAAAAAAATCTTGATGGAGAGAGTCCAAGAGGGTGACCTTGTAAAAGCCAAGTCTCACCACCTCCCCACAGAACAACTAAGAAGCACCTATTTTGCAGAAACAAATACTGTGGAAGAGCAGGACCAGAAGCTACAGAGATGGCAACAGCATTTACCACCATAAATGGTGAACATGGAACATTCTCAAGGATAGATCATATGTTGGGACATAAAACATGTCTGAACAAATTTATAAAGATTGAAATCATACCAAGCATTTTCTCTAACTACAGTGACTTAAAGCTAGAAATCAACTACAAAAAGAAAGCTGTAAGAACCCAAATTAATTAAAGACTAAACAATATGCTTCTGAATGACTCTCAGGTAAAAGAGGAAATCAAAGAAGAACTTAAGAAATTCTTAGAAACAAATCAGAATGAAGACATAAGAATCTATGGGATGCAGCGAATGCAGTACTAAGAGGGAAGTTCATTGCAATCCAGGCCCACCTCAAGAAAGAAGAAAAATTGCAAATAAACAATCTAACCCTGCATTTAAAGCAGCTAGAGAAAGAAGAACGATTAAAGCCAAAAATCAGCAGAAGAAAGTAAATAATCAAAATTCAAGCAGAAATAATGAAATAAGAAACAAAAAGACTATCCAGAGATCGTATTACTATGAATAGCTCTATGCCAACAAAGTGGACAATCTTGAGGATATGGATGGATTTTTAGAAAAATACAGTCTACCAAGACTGAACCTAGAACTGGAAAACCTGAACAGAGCAATCGCAAGCAGGAAAATTGAAAAGATAATCAAAAGTCTCCTTAAGATTAAAAATAAAAGTCCAAGACCAGATATTTTCTAATGAGTTTTACCAAAACTTCAGGGAAGAATTACTATTGACTCTTCTCAAGCTCTTCCAAAAAGTTGAAAAGCAGGGAGCACTTCAAAACATGTTCTATGAGGCTAACATCACACTGATACCAAAAGCTGATAGAGATGTTAACAAAGAAAATTACAGACCAGTATCTAATGAAATATAGATGCAAAAATTCTCAAGAAAATGTAAGCAACCAAATCCAGCAATGCATCAATAGGATCATTCATCATGACCAAGTGGGATTTATCCCAGGGATACAAGGATGGTTCAACTTATGTATCTATTAACATAATACATCATATCAACAAGAGTAAGGAGAAAAACCACATAATTATATCAATAAATGCAGAGAAAACTTTTGACAAGATCCAGCACCCATTTATGATTAAAAAAAGAAAGAAAACCCTGCATAAAATAGGGATAGGAGGTTCATACAACATAATAAAGGATATATACAGTAAACCCACAACCAACACTAGAGTCAGTGTTGAAAAATTGAAAGCATTTACTCTAAGGGCAGAAACAAGGCAAGGTTGTCCACTGTCACCAATGCTATTTAACATTGTTCTGGAGGTCTTAGCCAGAGCAATTAGGCAAGAAGTAATAAAATGAATCTAAATTGGAAGGAAGGAAGTAAAACGATCACTGTTTGCAGATGACATGATTATATATGTTGAAAAACCTAAAAACTCCATTAAAACACTACTAGGACTGTTGAACAAATATATAAAGTGGCAGGCTACAAACACCTATGTAAACAATACACTAGAAAAAAATTCATGAAAACCACACCATTTAAAAGAGAAGTAAAAAGAATCAAATGTCCTGGAATATACTTAACAAAGAAAATGAAAGACCTGTACAATGAAAATTTGAAGTCTTTCTGAAAAGATATAGAGGAGGATACAAAGAGATGGAAAGACATACCCTGCTCATGGCTGGGAAGAATCAACATTGTTAAAATAGTCATCTTACCTCAAGCAATATACAGATTTAATGCAATCCCCATTAAAATCCCATGGACTTATTTCAAGGAAATAGAACAAAAAATCTTAAAAATCTGTATGGAACAACAAAAGACCCTGAATAGCCAAAGCAATTATGAGAAAAAAGAATAAATTTGGAGGAGTATACTCCCAGATATTGAACTATACTACAAAGTGATAATGACTAAAATGGTATGGTACTGGAATAATAATAGAGGCACAGATCAGTGAAATAGAATAAAATCACCAGGAACTGATGCACATATAGTCAGTTAATCTACAACAAAGGACCAAAAGTATGTAATGGAGAAAGGAAATTCTCTTCAATAAATGGTGTTGGTATAACTGAAAAATCACACGCAAAAGAATGAAGTCAGACAAGTCTCTAAGACCATTCACAAAAATTAACTCAAAATGGACTAGACACTAGAACATAAGACAAGAAACCATAAAATTATTGGAAGACAGCACAGGAATGACATCAGACTTAGAGAGGTCTTTGGGGACTCAACTCCAACATCAAGGGAAACAAAAACAAACAACTGGGACTATATTAAACTAAAAAGCTTCTTTACCATGAATGAAAACATCACCAAAACAAAAAGACAAGCTACCATCTGAGTTTATTTATGTTCCATATTTCTAATAAGGGCTTAATGTCCAAAATATACAAAGAACTCATAAAATTCAATGATAGAAAAGCAGGCAGTTCAATAGAAAAATGGGAAGAGGAACTGGAGAGACATTTTTCCAAAGAGGACATACAGATGGCCAACAGGCACATGAAATGATGTTCCTACTCGCTGGCCATCAGGGAGATGCAGATTAAAACTACAGTGAGATATTATCTTATACCTGAAAGACTGGCTATTATCCAAACGTCTGGGAACAACAAATATTGGAAAGGATGTAGAGAAAAGGGAACACCATTACACTGTTGGTGAGAGTGCAAATTGGTGAAAACCCCTAAGAAAAACAGTATGAATAGTCCTCAAAAAAGTTGAAGATGGAAATCCCACATGATCCTGCATCCCACTTATGGGTGTTTACCAAAAAGATAAGAAAATATAATTCACAGAGATTTATACACCCCCAATGTTGATTGTAACCCTATTTACAATAACTAAGAACTAGAAATTACTTAAGTGCCCAATGTCAGATAAATGGATAAAATGTGGTACATACACACAATGGAATACTACACAGCCCTTATAAGAGATGAAATCTTGTCATTTGAATCAGCATGGATGGATCTAGAGGGGATTATGCTAGGCGAAACAAGTCAAAAGAAGAACAATAGATACCAGATGATCTGTTTCATAGGTGGAATGTGAATATACAAAACAACAGAACAGAAAAAACAAAACCAACCATTGCACACTGTCAATAAAACTGAGACTACTAATAGGGAATGGGGCAGGCGGGGGAGAAGCAAGTGGTGGCAGAGCCTGCTGGACAGTGGTGAAGAGCAGTTGGTGATCTGGCGGAGGGCAGGTGTGTTGACATGTATCTGAGGAATGGGGAAACCGCACACACGGGGAACCAATGCATATGAGTTTATTTTAATTTGTAAAACAAAGTTGCTGCAATACTGAAAAAAAAAAGTCTTGATGAAAGATTGATTTTCAGGAAAGAAAATTTATGGAAATTGACTCAAGAAAAGATATGAAACTCAAATATGTGAACATCTGTAGCAAAAAATGATAGTTATCAAAAAACAGCACTCTAGAATAAACAGCTTGCCCAGAAATAGTTTGAGAATGCAATTCTTATTCCTTTTCAGAAATATAGAATATATAAAAGGTGGAAATCTCCCAGTATATTCTGTAAAGCTAACATAACCTTGATGACAACAGCAGCACACAGCAAAGAAAAACGGCCACACTCACATACAATATTGGATGCAAAAAATCCAAGATTAGAGATTGCGTCTAGATTATAGCATTGCATTTAGAAATTCTTAGAAGCTTATCTTAGAAATGGTAGGGTAATTTGGAGTACAAAGATAACATAATCATACTTTGCCTTAATGCCCAATAAAGTATTTAATAATGGTGTTTCTATGTTCTAGAAAATCAGGCAACCATTGAAGATAATACTGAAAATTATGGGGAGAAGTAGTCACAGTACATTATTAAACTTATATAAGATGATCCTGTTTTTTAAATATACACACCTCTCTGCATGTGTGTGTGTGTGTGTGTGTGTGTGTGTGAGCTGAGAAATTAAGCACAAAATGTTAACTCTGAGTATTATAATTTAAAATTCTCTGTCTTCTTCCTTCCTTGTGCATTTTCCGAATTTTCTACAAAACATGGAACTTTGTGACCAGATGGGAAAAGGGGGACTTTTCTTTTTAGGTCTTATCTCAATAATAATTCTTAAGTAAGCCTATATTTATGTGCCATTTTCATTTCTACCCTTTCATTTTTCTGATTTCCTCTTGTTACCAAATATTTCCTTCATGCTTTCATCTTACCTGCAGTTTTGGCATCCAAAGAAGTTATTGGAGAATGTGCCAGCATATGTGTCAGCAAAATAAATCAAATAATGAAAGGATTGACCTTGGAGTCTCTTCCATGAACAGCACATAAAAGGCGGGCTGCTAGATGAGATTTATAGACAGGGCCATTTCGGGGTAGAGAAGCCAGAAGGATTTTGGCATCACCATTCAGACACACCCTTCCCTCTGACTTCAGCTTTGAGAAAGGGAAAGGAGAAAAATCCTGTCTCTGTGCCCACTTTGTCCCTGTCATAGAATTGGACCTATGATTGAAAGCTGTCAAAGGAAAGCCAGAGCTCAGAGCTCAGATCCATTATTTCTAATGATGGACCAAAGCTGAAGTATAGAGTTCAGAGAAAAAGAAGGAAGTGGGATGGCAGAAAGAAACACAAAGGTAACAAAGGGCAGTTCGTGCTGAGGAACTTGGGTTATTTTCCTGTAGATGGTGGGAAGGCATCAAAGAGTTTAAGCAGAAAGGCAATTTTGTGTAGCTGTGTGTATGTTATGTCCACATATGTAAAGATATAAATTTTATAGAGACATATATGCATCTTTCATATGCATTATATACATATATGTGCATAAACATTTTATATGTATATATACATTTTATATGGAAACAAAAATATCACTGAAAAGAGAAAAGCTGAAGGCAGGAAGGCTGGTTTGGTTGTGGCCCAAATTATAGAAAATGAGCAACAGTGAGCATGGGGAAGAGTAACTGAGTATGAGAATTTTTAAGAGATAAAATCAGAACTCTGCTTCTCCCTGGCATGGTGAAGATGCCCTTCCCCCCAGGTTCCAACTTTACACCACCTCTACCCAAGGGATCAATCTTAACTGATAACCTGTAACTGAGAAATAATTACAAATTCCCAGAAAAGAATATCTGATTGGCCTATCTCAGATTAAGTGTTCACCTTTGGTCCAATCGACAATGGCCAAGACCAGTGCAAAATAACATACAGTTGCTGGAGTCCATTTGTTTGTGGGATCACTTGACTTCTCTCCCCACCCCCACAGCCCACCCCCACCCCCCGCCTGCCCATCATGGACCAGGTTCTTTGTGAGAGCAAGGACCATTTTGGTTACTCAGCACTGTCTACAGCACCTTATAAGGTATTAAGTACATAGCTGGCATTCAAAAGCCACTTGTCAAAAGAATCAATGCACAAATGACTTAAAAAAATGAAAAGAATCATAGATGGGACATAAGGCACTATTTAGTCATCCAGTCCAGCCCTCCATTCCCCCCGTTCATGTGTCTCATGTATCACTAGCGTGCCAGTGTCAGAAGGATGATATCAATTGCCTTCAATATAGGCCAGTGAGCTTTTGTGCTCTAGCCTGAGAACTAACCTGCATTTACAAGAGTGACTTGAGTGAGAAACTATGCTCCTAATTCTAAACAACTGACTTAAAACAAACTTTGGAAACCTAATCCATTTGTAACTGGAGAACTGCCTACAGCCTTCCAAACAAGACAATCAATGGGAGAACTAAGCCAGAGGAAAAAAAGGTATTTGTCAGGAGAAACTGGCACACATGTTATGCTTTTTCCATCTGATTATTTTAGTATTCTTCCAGTGAAATATAATTTCCTTAAGTGACCTCTATTCATAGGAAACTATTTGGTTTATTGGTTTAATCTATGGGAGCCCTGGCATATTTTTAACCATCACTGAAGGCCAGCTCCCTCTCCACTGATCATGCCTGATACCTAAACAGATGTTTGACCAACTCAGCACGCATGAGCTCACCACCGGCCAGACTTTTGCACACCATCAGCCCCCAGCTCTCCTCACTTCTCACATCTTGTCATTCTACAAACCCAAGCTCAGAACTCCTAGACGAACTTGAATTGTTATATAGATGAGCTAACTGGCTGCTGCAGAGGAATTCAGGTTAAAGGATCCAAGTAAAAGGTTCCTAATCCGTCTGAATTTTGATAGAACCCAAAGCATTAGAGCCTAAAGGCACTTGGGCATCATCGAACTAGCACAAATGCTGTTTTACAGACAACTAGCTGAGGTCCATAGAGAGATGACTTACTCAAGGCTGCACAGTGAGTGCTTCCATGGCAGAATTAAAGGTAGAAGACTGGCTCTCAGCCCTGACCCCCAGGGTAGAGCACAGCCCCACAGCTCCAGCTTCCTGGCTCTGTTCTTGGACCATCCGTCAAGTCTGTAGTTAAAAGCTGGGAAGAAGCCAGAACTTGAACAACACAATCTTTCATCCTGACTATTTCATGATTGTTTCAGAGTGTGTCCAATTTAGGGGAAAAGATGATTTCCTTTGATACATCAATCAAAAGTAACCAAAAAGACATTTTTAAAGGTAACATGCTAACATTCCAACTGCGGAAATCAAGGGAAGCAGATAGGATTCCTGCCACCCCTCCCCCAAGAGCCTAGACGATGGCAAAGAGGCTATTAAGAGGGTGACTCAGGAGACCGGAATTCACAGCGAGTTCATGGACCTTTGATCCTCTAAGAACCTAAACATGCAGGGAAAATCTGAGCTTTCTAAGGCTGACCCTACCTCGGGGACATGAATCCCGCCGCTCCATCTTGCATATCTTGCTGCTCTGATGATCTGAAGCTGAGTAGACCCAGATGCTGCCTCACAGATACCCCATTACCAGTCAAGAAGCACATTTTATACCTAGCAGATACCAAGTAGCATGTCGTATCTTTCATCCAACAAATATCTGTAGGAGATTTAGGATGACCCAGGCTGGAGGTCTGGCCGTAAGAGGGTAAGAAATCAATAGAAAGATGTAAGCAAGGTCCAGGCCATCACAGGCATTTGGATTTTATTCTAAGGATGATGGGGAGCAATGGAAAGATCTTGAAATAGACCATGAATTAACTAGACTTGTGTTCTGGAAAGATCTCTTGACAGAGTTGTCAAACTGTAGATCGTGGCCAGCTGTTGCATTATGTGCTATTATCTACAAGTGTTTCAAAATTATTTGAACTTTTAGAGAATATTCAAGATAATACAGTGAAAAGAGGATAAGTGTCTAAGGCAGACAGAGTTGGTTTTAGTCCCACATCTACCATTTACCTACTGTATAATCTTTGGCATCTTATTTAAATAAGTCTGAGCCTTCAGTCTCCTTTCTACACAATGAAGAGAACAGTGCATACCTAGCTCATAGGATTTTGATCATAAACAAAAATGATGTGCCTGGACATTTCTATAACCTTCTCAACACCACTAGATTTAGTCAAATCAAAATGGCATTTTCCAGTCTCGGAAGAAAGCCACTTAGTGTCCTGCTAAGCCACCACTTAGCAGGAGTTATTACTGCATTTTCTTCTAGAATTTAACCAGCATATTTTATTTTAATGTGGGGAAGTATTTGGCACTCAACCATGTAAATGAACAAGCTCAGGTAAACTGAGGTCAAAACCAAATCTTGGATCGGAATCAAACCACCCAAAAACAATACTGCAAAGCATTAAACGAGGTTACAAAGACCAGTGTATGGACTGAGAGCTCCAATCGTCCTAGCAACCTCTTAACCAAACACTGGTGCGGATTTGCTGGCATATTTGACACCGAGAACATCTGGTCTTTCTATTATCCTCTCGCAAGCAAAAAATGATGTCGTGTAAACTGATCTTTAAGCCAATTATATGGTCTAAGTGTTACAGTGTTTGCGTTGGCTCCTCTGGCTCCAGGTTTTAAGAACTTCACTTGTAGCCACACCTCTCCCTGAAGTCCTAATTTCATCTTACTGTAACCACCCCCAGGGATTCATTTATAACAAGTCTGCATCTTTTTTCAGGACGATAAGTATGTGTAAATGCATCGTCAGTCAACTGTGTGTGCAAAGCATGGTGGGAGGTCCTGTAAGTTGCAGGAGTTCTGCAGCAATGGGAGGAGGAAAAGGGTGCACAAAGAATGGGCTCGGGGGCTGCTCTGGTCTCACACACAATTTTTGTCCTGTAGTCTGGTTTTATTATAGAAACCAGGTGTGGCATGTAGAGACATTTGCCTATAGCTCACTGAGGCACTAAAGTAGGAGCCAGAAAGTCTGATACTACCTCCAACTCATCTTGTGCCCAAGACAGGTCATTATTGTGTCTGATGTGCTCCCCCATCTAGACTCACAATCATGTGCCGAACCCCATGTGACAGGCACTGTTCCAAGACCTTCACCAGTGCGATTAAATTAATCCTCACAATGACGGCAAGCGGCTGGTGGTATCATCATCCCCACCCCACGTCGCAGTGAGTGTCCTACAGTGGCGGTGTAGCAGAAGCCGTGAGCCTGGCCCCTCCCCTCTGACTGCTTAGTGAGTGCTCCGGGCAGGAGCACCCAACTCCAGTGACGAGAAGTCTATAAAATGCAGCCTAGCGCTCCGGAGCAGGAGACCCATGAGTGCACTCTCAGGTGTCACTGACCATAGGAAGGGGCTCCTTGTCTTCCCCGCCACAAGAGGCCATGGTGGCAGCTGGAGGGTCTAACCTGGAGGAGTCTTTCTCCCACCTCCCTCCAGTCCACCCTCCACTGCCCACTTCACTACCACTTCAGCTGACAGGTGTGAGAGGTCGTCTTTTATTCTGTGGATCTTTTCTAAGATATTTGGAGATCCTAATCTGGGCTGTGAACAGAAGTATTGGTAGAAGAACGCTGGAAGCTCCTGATTTTTGTCTCTGGACAAAATAGCTCCTGGTAAAGATGTTAAAGTTACAATTGTATGAAATAAGTAAGCAAGGCTCTGGATGAATCTGCCTCCTCTTGCTCCAGCCCACCCTCACTGATCCCTAATGGGAAAGAGAGAGCAGTGCATGCCCAGGCTGCCGGAAATTTGAAGCCACGCAGGGACTCAACACCAGACACCAGCAGCTCCTTCTCCAGAATCAGAGTTTTCCTTTATCTTTAAAGGAAATGAGTCTCCTGAGTGTCTTGGTCTGACTTAGTATGTCTAGGAACACAGGCAAGAATATGCAGTACAGTCAACCCCAACTCTTCAGTTGTCCATAACAGGAATTTATCACAGATGGGAATCATTAGGATTCTAACATCTTGAAGGGAAGAGCTTTATCCAGAATCATAAATAAGCTGTAACCAAGGCTTCAATTTCTCACGCTGTAAAAATAGGGTTGCTTGGACAAGCAAAATGGACAGCGCTAGATTACAAAATGGATTCAGTGCATGAAAACTGGAATGTGATCTGGTTGCTCTGGGAAATGCAGGGAGATGACAGTATGTGTAGTTACTCTGCAGTTAGTGGACCCGCAATCAAACCGAACAACAGTGGCTGCTGGCTTAATCTCATGAGATGCAAGCTCAGAGAAAACGGGGGTACTGGCATCCCAATATAGCATTCTAATTTCTAAACCAATTCCAGTCTTATTAGTGTGGCTTTTTGTCAAGACTCGGGCTGAGACTATGTCCTGCGAGGGCATTTTCAGTTCATTGTTCATGTTGCTGAGGCCCATTAGTGTCAAGTGGCCTCAAACAACTCAGTTTTTCTAGAAGTCTCACCAGGCAGAGCACTCGTGAAGTTATGGGGTAGCAAAGTACAAAACGAGGCTTTTTCACTACTGTTTTTCAGCCGGTCAGGAAGGCAAGGCATTCACAGACCACACAGTTGAAGTATACAGGCTGCTGTGTGTGGTATAAACTAACTCAAGAAGAATTCAGGGAGCAGCAAGGATGAGGAGGCTGGAGTCACTAGGGAAGATGTCAGGAGAAGAGGGGCTTGACTGGTGACTGGAAGAGTGAGCAGGATGACGTGCGAGGAAAGGTTTGTTTGGCTGCTGCAGTCTCCCACACAGGGGCATGGTGTCCCCACGTGGCACTCATCCAGACACACGTCTCAAACCACACACCTGCAGTCTCTTCTAGTCTACAGGCAGTCAGTTCCTGAATTTCATAGTCTCACCCTCTTCATTCCTCCTCAGGCCCTTCTCAAAAGGCCTGAAAAGGGAAATGCTGGCTTCTCTGAACATATCCCATTCATCCTGGACACCACAGGCTGGGCATCCATACTGAGAGTAAAGCCAGGTGGATTCCAGCCCCCAGCCCCAGTGTATCAGATTAAAATGAGCAGAAGGAAGCGACAGGCAGCCTCTGAGAAGTGTGCCACACAATAATGAGAATAACAAGAAGATGCCCCCACAGACATGGGAAGTTTGAAGGGAGGCCAGGACTCCACAAGCATGACAGAAACTGCCCGGCGAGGGGGAAGGATTTAAGTGAAGAGAGCTTAGACACCAGAAGGACCACTGTGTCTCATTCCTTGCAGAACTGAATGTTGGATCAAAGTGCCTGTGTGACTAGAGGAGTCTGTTGGGGGTCAGGGAAGGTAACTTGTGACCAGAGAGCAGAGGAGAGACACCAAAGCAGAGAGCGGGCTACGTAAGATCTTAAACTTTCCAGATTGTGCTGTGGAGGTTTAGTTACCTGCTTACATTGTCCAGCTGCCTTCCCAGGAAAAGTGGGGAAAAAGCAGAATTTGGGGTTGGTGCCTGCTATGCAATAAAATGTCCCCAGATTATATTTCTTAAGACCCCAAGGCTACTTGGGCAGGTGCAGCAACATCTGGAGGAAAAAGAGTTTCCTCCAACTAGATCGAGAGGAAATATCATTCATGACAGAGCTTTGGGGAAGGCAAGGTCATGGAAGGGAAACTGCCTTGCTCACATAGACAGGGAGAGCTACCTCTTTAATTCACTGCCCAGCACCGGAAGTGTGGGGGCGGGGGGCGGGCAAAAAAGGACACCAGGTGGAGCAAGCGCATGAGGGTTCCTGAGAATGATCCTCATCGATCACATTCATAAACTTGCAGACTGAAGATTAATTCAGCACTTCTGAGCTACCATATAGGAGAAGTTCATGCTGTTAACCTGCTGCCTCCAGAAGTGTAATTTAAAATACCTTACCTTTGTTTATAAACTCTGGGATCCCCTCCTTAGGAGGAAATATGATACATCAGGAAGAATAGAGGTTCTGGAGTCTGCTTGCGGTTTGAATCACCAACCCCATCTCTTCCTACTTGTTTTAACCTTGGGAAAGTGACTTAACCCTTCTGAGCCTATTTCCTCATCTATGAAATGGAACATCTGATGATAATAACACCTGGATGGCAAGACCATTAAGGAGGTTAATGTCAATGACCTCGGGACATAATTTGACTCCATGCATTCAGTTAAGGTCAATTCCCTTTCTCCATCTTTTCAAGACAGCCTCCAGGAAAAATAAAATTTAAGATTTAACAAATAATTTTGCAATATGGAAAGCTCAGAAAAAAAGAAACCGGGCGTTCTTGTCAAGTTCTGTTGTATGCCAGCAGAGCTTTACCTGTCTGCTGTCTGTATGTCTCCTTCCAGCAGCCCTCACTTCCCACCTGCCCTGGTGTGCATAGCAAGCCTCAGCTCACATCTCCTTTCTGATTCTCTTCCAGGGGCGCTGCATCAACTTTACCAGAGTCAAGAACAATCCACCTGCCAAGTACCCCCTCAACAATGCCTACCACACCACCTCGCCGCCACCT
>RJWH01002490.1:69382-227996 GCA_004363575.1 Solenodon paradoxus | reverse complement strand
CGTGTGTATGAATCTCTGCCATTCCACCTGGAGTTCTAGCAAGACCTGCTAGGGAAGACAACCCCCTTCCCAGCATGTTAAAGGAAGGAGTTGGGAGTTGTTAAGGGGCGTGGCTTAGGTTACTATAGAAATGTCTTTGCAGTAAGCCCATTCCTACTATACTTGGGTGTTAGTGGCTTGTTCTTCGCATGCCTTAGGTTTGAGCAGTTAATTTTCTATTTACACATCTGCATACCTGCCTGATAGATTTTGTCCCTCCATCACTGCAACCAGGTATTCAGACACAGCAAAGTTACCTAAATTCTCTGTCTCACTTTTCCTGTAAGTCAAACGATTATAAGGTCTGTCTCATAGGATTTTATGAAGAATAAGTGAGAAAGTAGTTACACATTGAACCTGCCATGCAGCGAATACTTAGTAAATGTTATATACTATTATTATTATTATCATTGGTTCTTTGGAAATGTTTACTCATATCTCTGCTTTTTTCTCAAATTCTGTGGTCATATGTCATATTTTGGACCTTAATTGCCTTATAGACAGGTTGGTCATGTATAAGACTCATGATAAATTCATTTTTATCTGTTTCTAAGATTTCTCCTTTTCTTAAAATCTCTTAGTAGTTTCTTATTTAATTCTGTTCCAACTTCAAACTCCTTGAAGACAGTTACACTGTCTCCATTATACCAAATGAAGTCAGAAGCGATAGGTATCTAGTATCATGTATGTTGCTTTAATTTATATATATATTATAATAATAAAAAATGTAATGAGTTACATTGAAGAACTGTAGCAATCTGTAAAGCCCCTATGGGAAGTATTTGTGGGAAATATATGTGTTTTCTAAAATGTAACTCTTCAGTTGGAAACCACATGGTGATTGACCATAATTCAGGATCACACAAGAAGCTATTGAAAAAGTTGCTCCTTCTAAAAGGAATATGGACAACTGATGCTGTTAATAAACAAAATCAGGGATCATTGCCTTGACCTTGGACATAGTTGAAAGCAGAGTGGTTTAGGAGATGGAGGCTTTCCAAACTGGTTTAAAAAATGATCAGAGGTTGTTCTACTTGAATAGCCTTATTATCCATGTTGAAAATGGGACAAGGGAGCAATCAGATCTAAGTAGAAAATTACATCCCAATTTGTGTTCAGTTATCCTGTGACTCCTTTTGGTGTCCTCAACACCTGACACTAAATATACCAAAGAATGGGAGACTTTGGCATTTGACAGAGCACATTGTCAAAGTTCTCATCATTTACTTGACCTAAATTAATGGGAACATTCATGACAAGAACATACCAGTGATGTTAAAGCATATTAAACTGAGACCTTTTGTCTCTGCAGAATAATGTTCTGTTTGGAGATTTCTCATTACACAAAGTAATGAAACAGCCAAATCACTATGTATATCCGTGTTTGTTGATACTTGACATTTGGTTTTAGAGTGAGATTTAGGAGGACCCTTATTTAATCTTTGCTAGGACACTCCTGTGACCCAATGCTGCCATTTGGATTTCATTTCTGTTGTTGCAAATCCAGTTGCTGCAACATAAAATTGAAAGGCCGTCTTCCTTTAATTAACTTTACTTACCATATTCTGCTCCATTATTCAGCTCATTCACCTTGAAGAGTTGGAATTAACTATATCTTAAGTTCATAGACAATTGACACTTTCAACTAAAGCTGTGCTTTGAAAGGTTTTGGAATACAGTTGTAATTGCTATTGGCACAAATTCAAACTTCTTAATCTAGAATTCAAGGCCTCCCATAATTTGACTCCAATTTATTTTATCACAAAATCCCTTGTTCAATCCATAGACATGGTGGGTGCTTCATAAATCAGTCATGCTCTTCCTTCTCCATTGTCTTCCTTGTGCTTTATTCAGACTGGTATCTCTATAGTTTTTCTCTGCTTTTCAAATCACCCATCCTTTAAAGTCTACTGAAATCTCATCTAGTCTTTACAAATTTTTTTCTATACGATAATTTCTGCTATTTTCTCTTTTTCCTTTAATTGTTTTGAGGATAGTTGTTAGATGCGGGTGGCTAATTGATACCTGATTCACATAGTTAGAAATTTACAATAAGATTATAATGACCAAATGGGTAGGGACCGAATCATGCTCACTTATATGTCTTCCAGAGTACCCAGCACAGTGCTAAGCTTATAAATAGCACTTAGTAATCCATGGGTTAGTGAATGCCACACTGTACCCTTGAAATTGCTTATTTGTTGAAATTATTATTTGTATATATTGGCTGCTAGAAGGGAGAGTCTGAAGAAATGAGAATTTCATGCTGAATGAAATATGAAGCTGAATTTCATGTGAACGTGTAATTATGTTATTCTGGAATGTTAAAAGTGAACTTTTTGTGTGTTGTTATTTGCTTTCTAGCTGTAATGGAATCAGTAAATCCCCTCCTGATTTGTTATGAAATCTGTTGGTAAGCAGTTGTTAGGTTTCTAATCCTGAACTCCAGGAAATAAGATTGAACTTTCAACTGGAATATCTATTTTTAGGACTGCTGTGTTAGACATGTGTGTTCATATGAACTAGTCAGAACACAGCTACATTTGTCAGATAGTTGTTAACATAGGGAAAACTTAATAAATTTGTTTTTCGTGTCACTAAAATATTTTTAGGGGCTTAAGAGTGTTTGTAAAAAGCTAGGTCAAAAAGTTAATATGGAAAAGGATTAAAGAATTTGAAAGATCAGGTACATATTAGATGATTATAGTATTTCAGGATTATAAATTGGTTTTTCTAAAGAATATACACAAGTCTCAGATTTCACTATTAAAATGTCCTCTTAATAGTTGAAAATAAAATCCTTCTATAAGTAGTTTTTCTATAAAACTCTTTCATAAATTTTTCTCATTATTTTACTTAGCTATAAAAGTATATATATATATATATATATATATATATATCCACTTATTTTTTAAGGAAGAACAGTATGCTGGTCTCCTCCCAATCCCCACCAAATAAGTAAAAAATTTGTGAAAGTTGGCTGTGATGCACCTGTAAAAACATTAGGCATTTTAAAGAAAAATGAATTTCAGAAACCCAGGTCAGCAAATTGAATGCATTGGAGAAAAATTTCAAAAGGAACTTAAATACACTTGTAACAGCACTACTTGCTTTCCTTTTATGGTTTGTACTCAAATACGTCCCTTTAAAATTCACATATATATTACTTTGATGATAATAGCAACACTCTACTCACCTTCTTTAAAGCATGTGATTTATTCTTCTAGTAGCAGGATTAAGTTGCTGATATATTCATATACTTTCCTTGGTAAAAAATGTCATTTGTATGTGTAACAGCTGGCAGAAGTTTGGGGGTTTGTTTTTAGCCAAGAAATAGAAAAATGCTAAATGTCTCAATTTATTGCCAGCATAAATAAAAGCAGCATTGTGCCATGAAGATTTCTGAGTTGTGACTCAAGAAACTTGGGTTCTAGGTCTGTGAATGTCTGAAAATTATGCACTGATTTATTAAATTAGTAGTTATTGAGCTAAGGGCAACACATTGGGCTAGATATTGAGATACAATAGACTAAAATACAGAGAGGCTTTGCCCTATGGAACTTATATTCCAGTGGTATAGACGGACGTTATTTAAAAAATGATACATATAAACCATATAATTGTACCTGTGATTAGTACATGGAAGAAAAGAAACTGCTATATTATAGAATATAATAGGGGAATTTGAATGACAGGAAGGTTAGACTTTTCCTGAGGAAGGAATCTTTAATGCCCAAAGGCACATGCTAGACAAAAAGGGAGTGGGAAGACCATTTCAGGCAGAGAAAAAACATGTGAAAAGGTCATGTGGCATACTGGCACTTAGAAAGTTTAAAGGAATGCAGGCAAGTCAATCTGCTTAGAACAAAGAGAAAGGTTGCAGGTGGTACAAGATCTGATTGCAGAGACCAGCAGGATATATATAGCTTAGGGTTGTTTTGGTCATCTTAAAGAATTTGTTGTTTATCCAAAGATCAAGGCAAGATCTTTGAATGATTTTAGGTAGAGGTAGGATGTCATCAGATTTACATTTTCAAAAGATCATTCTGATTATAGTGTAAACAGCTCATTAGAATGGAGCTAGAGAGAAGCCTGGAAACCACTCAGTAGATTCTTACAGTTGTCCAAGGGAATGTTGACATTTTAGATTAAGATGGTAGTAGAGAGAAGTGGAAAGATTCAACAGGAAAGATGTACAATTGGAAGAGTTTAAAATGCGTCAAGGAATGATGAAGAGGGGCTGTCAAGGATGACTGGTAGATTTCAGGCTTGTTTAATAGGTAGGTGGTGTGTCATTCCTTGAAATGAGGACCACTGTTGGACAGCTGTGATTGTTTTGAGAGTGCCTGTAGAGTAACAAAGACCATGCATTTTTCAAATCAGATATATTGAGTTTGAGTTATTTAACCAGTTTGGGTCTCAATTTTACAATCTGCAAGATAAAGGCGAAGAATCACTGAGGTCTCTTATAGGGCACAGGCTGGCAAATGTTTTCTATAAAGTGCCAGATCGAATGTGTGGCTTTGTGGAACACATGGTCTCTTTTGCAGCTATTCCACTCAACTGCTGTAGCTGAAATAAAGTATTGTGCCTAAGTTATCAGAGAAGACAGTTCTTAGTTCTTGTCAGCACAAACCTGACAATTGATTTGGTCAACTGCAGGAAATAATCAGTCAATTATCTGAAGAACTATTTGTGTCATAAATTAATGAGTCAAATTAGTAAAAGTTGTTGATGCAATAGACTTGAATAGACCTAATTATATGTATTAATAACTAAACAGGCTCTGCCACCAACTTAAGAGTTGACAATAATGAGAGTATGAATTATCCTCCAGTGCAATAGTGAAACAAACCCAATCAGAGCAATCATTACAAAATCAGCACTATACTAGGCACTTACTCTCTGAGTAGTGGGATGAGTAGGACAGTCCGTCAACAGACATGTCATGTGTGTGTTCATGAACATTTAAACCAATGTAATTGTATGATAGATATTGTATTGTAAACTGCTTTATTAATGAATGAATGGACATATGTTAATTTTATTCACTTTTGTTGAAAATATGCTTCATTTCATCCTCAGTTGGTATATTTTTAATGTATAGCCAGTGCTCAATAAATTTTCCTGTAAGAGTGGGGTAGGGGCACCAAATGTGTACACCCAAATCGACATCGACAGCTCAGTAGATTGAGGTTTCGATTAATATACTATTGTCAATGACATGTTTCTCTGCTTCTCACTATTAACAGGGATGAACAAGGGTTAAGTATTTTTGAACATGAGTTATATAGAAGTTATGCAAAATGAGGCTTCTGAGTCTATAGACTATGGCAATTGGGTGAATAATCGACTATCTCAGGAAAAAGTAAAAATTTTAATTGAATCATACCCATAATTCATCCTTATGAAATACTGGTTCATTTCCATCCTTTACAGCTTGTTATGAATGAATATAAGAAAGAAAGCTAAGCCTAAAGCCAAAGACATTTTTCATAAAATTCTTTCAATTTGAGACAGGTAGGTTGACTTTTTCATGATTTATTTAATGAAGTACCTCCTTTCCCATGCTATATTATTGTTATTTAATATTTATTGAACACTATAGACTGAGATGGTTGGAGGGGGAAAAGAAGGGAGTTTGTCAAGTCTTAGTTTACCGCAATTATGAGCAAAAGTTTGACTTGTAGCACTCAGCCACAGCCAGTATTTCTGCCTGCCATGACTGGAGTATGACCAGCAACGAGGTAGCCCAAACTAAAGTGATCAAAATCTGAAAACTAGAAAGAATGACAGGGGCTAGCAGAGCATTTCAAAGATCCAGGAAGGTCTTCACACTGGGGAAAAATAGAAGGAAGTCTAGGTACGTAGATAAATAGCCTCGGGGAAGTGTTAAATAAAAAAAATCTAATAAACAAGTTAAATATACATCAGAAAAGGCCAATGGTAGATCTTTAGATCACTTTAGGTGATGACTTTAGATCACTGAAGGTCAGTTCTAGCTTTATGTGGAACTGATGAATATCACAGTAACTGTCATATTACATGCACAGGTTGGCAGATTGTTGGTTGAGTGAGTGAATACTGTTTTCTTGCTGTTCAAAGCCTCTAACCATGGTATGCTACCCATGTTTGAAGACCTGAGCTCATCCCTAGCTCCCCCCACATTAAATTGTATCTTTCCTACATTAGATACACTCAGAGCTTTTATTTCTGCCGGACAGTTGATAAATTAATCATGATAGGATGATAGCAGCAGATAATTACTCTGAGTATGTCACCCCTCCTACTTATCTTATTTGCATTTTAATGGAACAATTCTGGAAATAATCCCTTAAGGCATAGGAATGAATCTTGAGAGTGAGAAAACCAGAATCAGTGCCAAAGCTGCAGTTGTGGGGGTGGGGAGGAAGGTGGTGATGTATATATAACAGAAGTGACACCATATAGGCAGCTGCCTCCCCTACTTATATGTTGTGGCATTTTGATGAATAATTTATAAAAGCTATAAATATGATCTGTTGCTATCTTTCCTTAGTTTTATATTAGATTTGTTGATTCTATAGAGCAAAATCTCAAGCCATTTTGGGCAAAGACAAATGGCTAAGACTAATAAGATGCGTGGTGTGTGAAATCAGATTAATTAACTAGGATTTGAATTGAAGTTCTTTCAGAGTTAAAAATTGTCCAAAATGTATTCTTATGAAATGTTTATAGTGCCTACAGAATGCCATATTGAATATGATTCTTGTTTTGATACTGGGAGGGGTAGCGTGTAGTGGGACAGCTCAGAAAAGGAGAAAAAAATCTTACTTTATCACTTTATACTTAGGTCCTTCTCTTTTCCAGAAGGCCTATTTAGAAAACTCACCTTCAAATATTCAATTTTTGGTCAATTATATCTTTAAAAGGTCTATAAGAAATATATTACTGGGGATTAAAATTTCAGTAAGTTCACTTTTTAAGGCTATGCACCATTAGCTTTTACACACAAATGATTCATTTTTAGGTTGATAGCACCAAATTATTTTCAAATAACAAGATGATATCATTTACCACAAAAATTAATTAAATCTCTGCCAAATTCCTTCTTGCTCTAAAGTGAATGCTTAAGATGGTCATTTATTCAAGTTATCATTGATGAACACCAACTATGTACCAAAAACTGAAAGGTGAAATGGGAATATGAAGAATATTAGTAAATAAATATATTTCACATATCCTTAAACCAGATCCAGAGTTTCAGACTTCTTTTTCCTGGAGACTTCATTTAGAAACTGTTTTCATTTGGTTCCATTGATCTGTTTGTCTTTGCTTATACCTTATACCGATACCATTACTTTCTTGGTTACTAACCTATTGTAATGCCTTAAAATCAAGTAATGTAATTTATTAAACATTGGGTTTCTTTTTCAAGACTGTTTGGCTCTTCTGAGTTCTTTATTTTTCTGTCTAAATTTAGAATTTACAATCACTTGGTACATAAAAGCTGTTATTTTGACTGGGAAGTTAATTTGAGGAAAAATGATATTTAACAATATATTCATGAACATAGTATATTTCTCTACTTATGTAGATCTTGTTCAATTTCTCAGTAAAATTTCATAATTTTAAGCATAAAGATCTTACAGTTAAAATTTTTCTTGAATATTTAATGATATTGGTGCTATTATCATTAACATTTTAAATTTAGTTTCCAGTTGTTTGAACTAGTACGTAGAAATATGAAAGAACTTCTTGTGTTGACCATGAATTCTGTGACCTTCCTAAATTTGTTTTAGTAGCTAATTTGTCAGTATCTTAGTATTCTCTGTATGGATAGTCATGTCACTTAAAAATTAAGGTAGTTTTATTTTTTGCTTTATTCCTTTTATTTCTTTTGCTCTTGGTCCCCTTACAGTATTGAATAGAAGTGGGGAAACCAGAGACATCCATTCTTTGTTCCTCATCTTATGAGAAAATTTTTTCAGTCTTTCACTATTAAGTAGAATGTTAACTATAAGTATTTTTATAGATGCCCTTTACAAAGGAAGTTTCCTTTCATTCTGTTTGCTGAAATATTTTTTAAATAATAAATATGGGTGCAATTTTGTCAGATATCTTTTCTGTACTTATGAGATGCTTTTATGAACTTTATATTTGATCTACTGAATATTATAAATGACATTGTGTTTTTAATCTTGTACCAATTTTGCATCCCTGTGATAAGCTCTACATAGTTATGGCTTATTGTTATTCTTTATATATTATTTGATTGCATTTGATAATATTGTATTGCTGATTTTGTGTCTATGTTTATGACATATCGATATATACTTTTTTTCTTAAATTCTCTTGTCAGATTTGATACTGGGGTCATTTTGGTCTAGTAACATCAGTTAGAGATATTTCTTCCAGTTTCTGGTGTAGTTTGTTTAAGATGGTTACAATTTATTTTGTTAAATCTTTGATAGAATCCACCAGTAAAACCATCTGGGTCAAAAATTTTCTTTTGGGATTGGTTTGAAAACTAAAAGTTAAGTGCCTCTACTAGACAAGCAAATGATTAGATTTTTGATTGCTTCTTGTGTAAATGTGACCACTTTTTAAATGGAAGTTTTCCATTTCACCGGTAATATTGCATTTGTTTCTCCTAAAATTCCTTTTTTATTCTTTTTAATGACTAACATCTGTAGTGTTATCCCCACCTCATTTTATTGTGGTTAGGAATTAACAATCCTGAATAATTCTAATTATGAATGCCCCTCCTTTTAGATTCCGTAGTGCTTTTAAATCTCTAGGCATTTGTTTCTTTCTCTTTGGCAATCCACACTTCATCCTTTTCAAACTACTCCAATTACTCAGAAAAGGCTTTTTTCCCCACTGCATAAACTACCTCTATTTTCTACCAGGGAATTTTTAATCAATAAGAGACAATTGATTATCTTGAGCCAATCAAGCATGATTCCAAAAATAGTTGTGACCTTTGAACTTTGATCTATTTAGTTATGCATATAATGTAGAACATTTGAACAATATATTTTATCCATAGTTCCAACATCTTCACTGCTGTCATATTTATGTGTTTTCATTTGGTCTTTTTACACACAGATTTTTTTTGACTTGGTTATAAACAATATGTTTTGTTTGTTTTTTATTTTTATTTATTTATTCATTCATTGTATCAAAAATGTGTTTTCAAGTCTCTACAAAGTTTTATTTGCATTCACTTTTAATAATGACATAATAGTCAGCTATCTATACAGAAATGCAACTATTTCCCTACTTTGGCATATTGACTTTTCCCCCTAGTATTTCAGTTCTTTAAACAATGGTGAGAGGAACATATCATATGTATAACTTTCTACAATATTGTATATTGTTTAATTAGGGTAGATTCATAGAAGTGAGATTATAATAAGGTGTTAAAAAGGAGAGTCATAGATTTTTTTGTTTAATTTAGCTAACCACAGAGACTGTGATCCTGAACTTATTGGAATTCCTCATAAGATGAGAATGGTGATTAGTATTACTACCATGGTACTTCAATTTGGCACAATAAAAATACTACCATGTATCTCAGTTTGGCACAATGAAAATTTTCTCTAAGGGCAAAGTGCATAGAAGAACTTTAAAGTTATCAAGATCATGGATTTATAAGGAACTTCAGTCGAGAGGTGGGAAGGTGTAAAAGAATTCTGGGACAGGGTGTGATGTAAACTGTACAGAAAAGTTAGAAGATGTAGCAGCTCAAGAAGTCTTGCTGCTGACAGATCTGAGCTACATTTACTGGGAAGGTCCTTGTTTTATAGGAGAACCATTTAAAATATCTTTGAATAAGAATTCAAAGCCCCAAACAATATGATTGCTTCTAAAGTTGCTGAGCATTATATTGTATTGTATTCAGAGGAAAGCATGGCAAGTATTTTATTAGGGGAATACCTCAAAGAGAATGTTGTGTGATTAAGTAAACCCTAGGACAGCAGTTTCCATACCTAAAAGCTTCAAGGAGGCTTTTCAACTTCTTCAACATAAGATTAAGTATTATATACAAGGATAATTCAATTTCATTTTTTAATTAAGGGTCACCCTGACCATCTATCTCGAAGATTCCTGAAAAATTCCGTTGATTCCATTGAACCAGATTTTCCCAAAGAAATTACACTCCTTAATATTTCTTTTTCATCTACTGAATGGTTTTAGGATTGAAGGAAAGATAATACAGGAAATAGAACACAAAAGAGCTCGTTATTTAACATATATCTGATTTTGCGTAGAACAGTTGTTATAGCATTATTAAAAATAGTGGAGATTATTTCTCCTTATATTTCTTACTGTATGTCAGCTCATACATAATTCTAACTTACATCCTATCAGTTAGAAATGAAAACTTTTAGCTGTCAGATTCTTGCCCCCACCCATCCACTGGAACTGCAGCTCAGTTCACTTGATGTGCCACATTTAATTTTCAATGCTTTTTAAAATGATGTTTGAGTTGTGATGTTGTGTACAAATGTCAGGACTACTGACTTGTCAACCTCATTATGCTATGCTCTAGTGCCTGTTTCTCAAACATTAATTACATTGCACAGAAACCATGTCTATTGTTTTTAGTTTTTCCCCTTAAACTATGAACTTTAAATTGCTTTAAAAATTAAATGCAGCTAATTAGTGTTTATAATATTCTCTTAATTAAACACAGTTGGAGGTCCAGGCTACGTATTATAGGAAACACTGACAGCATTGCCAAAAGATAGCCCACACCCAGTTCATTTTCTGTGACAAGTAGTTTGTAAATGATTACAGCTCATGAGACATTTGTCAGCCTATGTATATTCTGATGTCAAGATACCTTAGAGATATAAATGACTATTTATCTCTAAGCATAGTGGATGTCACCCATGTGTTAGTCACACTTTCTCATGAGTAAATGCTGTAAGGTAACACTGCATCAGAGAAAGTTATAGTGGGGGCTATAGGGTGACTCAAAGGTCTATGCTTTGATGGTAGAATCTTTATAAATTCATTATGATAGAAGAATCAGACCCCTGCTTAATCAAATAGTATGCTTTGTATTACTTCCAAGAAATGTGACTTTAATAAACTATATCTAAATATAAAACTATAATGAATGTATTATATTGTCTTTCTTTGAATATTCAGAAGGCACTTCCAGTTTGTGCTGTTCTTTGGGGTCATCATTATAAATATCTATTATGGTATTGGCTGAAACCCCAATCAATAGAGATTTCTTGCTGACACAATAACAGAACACAGTGTGTTGACTGTAATTCACATGCCTGTTGAAAATGAAAGGCTCAGAGTCGATTACTGTGGGCATTTTTAACCTTAGATATTTGAAACAAACAGCAAATGAGATTGAGTGAAAAAAGAGATTCTAGAAATACCTATTTCTTTTCAGTAACTTGAGACCAGTAGCTTCTGCAGGACTCCCTACAACATTGACAGAACAAGGTTGGGAGGAAGAGTCTTAGCTTGTATTGCTGAATCTTATTAGATAAATTTTATATAAACACATGAATACTACAATTCATACAAAGTTCCAAATTCTTAACCTGTTGAGCAGGGTTAATGCTTATGTTTAAGCAGCCAATGATATAACCCTGAGTCCCTCTGAGGCTGTTGAGGGGAATAAATCATCATTGTTAGTTTTTATATAGGAATGAGTTCAATTCTCCTCAGTATTAAATCCATGGAAGATGTAAGGATTTTGGTCAGCCCTGTATCTTCTCTGAGGCTGCCAGAATCAGTTGCAACTAGAACTCAGCCTCATAAAATTAACGGTTTCCAGATACTTTGACTTTGGGAGACACAAAGGAAAAGCATTATCCAATTGCATCATCCATAATGACCTAAGTTCCATTCTGGGGCCTAAGTTTCAAAAGTAGAAATGCATACCTTCAGTCAAAGATGCTGAATTTTACAAATGACCTCTATTAAAGTTAACTTCTTCTACAAGGGATAACCCATTTAGTTCTGATTAGTAATTAATCACTTTGAATAAGGTGTTGACAGGTAAACATCTGGAAAAGACATGAGAAAAAAAGATATATAGACAAATCAAGTAACCTTTGATGAAAGAGAGGAAAGAGGTATAAATTTGGAGTAGGGATGAAGGGAAGTTACTGTAGTTGGAGGTATTATTCAGTCTATATCAGGAAAAAGCTACTGGAATTAAAAAGAAGTGTGGAAAAGGAACTTCCTCCATATGTGTGTGCTCATATGTAAGTATTCATGGTTGAGAGAGGGCAAAGGTAGTCATTTCAGAGGAAAACGTTACCTACTATTTGGAATCTATGAGCATTGGAAACTTATTACTAAAAAGAATTGTTCTCTGTTCATTTTTATTTATTGAAAAGCTCTTTTTATTGATGTGATTTTATGTCTATCAAATTTTCATGTCACTTCTTTCTTACACTGTTCACTTATCAACATTTTGGTCTGTTTTAAGCAGTCTGATTCAGTTAGAGCCTATTATGTGTTGCCCAAGTTTGAGTTGATGACTTTTTCATCTAAATCTACTTAATGATTCATGAAATGAGATGTATCTGTATATGTGTGTATTTCAAACAATATGTTCGGCATTTTACTTGCTCCTACTTGAACTTAAGTAAATTACTTCATTTTTCTAAGTCTCTGTTTTTGGATCTATAAGAAGAATGCTTATGTTAATAATGAGAGGAGGATGTTAATGACAGCAATGATGGCAACCAACAATGAGGAAATCTAGCTTACTATGTGCTGTGCACTAAACTAAGAACTCCACATATATTATTTTAAAATAGTGATATTCATTTATTCATTATGATATTAGAATGTTCATTTTAAGGAAAAATAAGACAAAAAAAGAAAATAATAAAAATTTGCCTTTAGTGCCATCATCTAATAATCAACCTAAGAGATTTACCATCTAACGTATTGTTGGTACCATGATGATGTATTTACTTTCAAACTTTTTGCTACAAAATAAATCTAATATATGTTTTACTTCTCATATCAAGTTTCAGTGTAGATATTGTTCTTCCAGTTTTATACACAAACAAACATGAAGTGAATGAAAGATCTGGTAGTAGAACCACGATCTATCTGACTTAAACACTTTTTCCAATATCCTGTGTCTCATTCTTCTATGATAGAAATATTTAAAGACCCATACCCCTTTATTTAGCTAATTAAACTTCATTATTTAGAATGAATTCTGAAATACTTCATTTCTACCCTTATACAAACCAACTTCCCAATAAGGAGTCATCTATATGTAAGACAAAGCTTGTCAAATTAAAATCATTGACCATACCAGCTGGAGGACGAAGTCATCCAAAGTGATAGTAATTATTTCTGAAAAAGCCCCTGCCTCACTCAGTGGACCCTTCACATCAGCATAAGATCTTTTTTCAAAACTATTTTTTTTCCCTGAGAGTTTCTGTTGAACCCGTAGCAAATATTCTCGTAGAAGATAAGCAAAGATTTCTTGTTCCTCACTATCTACAGCAAGGTTTCATTTAAAGTCCCCATGGTACCTGGCTCCCTGGTATCTCCCTTCCCCTCTAGAGAAGAAGTTGGTTTAATGATTCAATTTTTGGAAATAAATTAAGGTCTGCTTGGGGATTTTAGAAACCCACAGGGCAAAAGAGCAAAATATTATTCTGTATAGAGCACTTAGCTATTTTTGCTGTATACTTAGTTTTCTTAGTTCCTTCCTGTTTTAATTATGAGTTTTCTTTCCTGGGATTATTTTCATTTTTTGAAGTTACAAATCCTATTCTCTAGCCAAAGATGAACTTAACACTCTCTGGTATCCCTGCATTCCCTGAGCTGTTGCAGAATCCAGATGACAACCTAAAGTCTTTCCCCACAGTGGATAACTGTGTAGTTTGTACCCACAAATGGGTCAAGCATATTGTATTCAGTGTTTCATCAAATCATGCCAAGTCCATGCTCTCATGGGTTTATATTTCAAAAGAAAGGGCTCAGAGGTTGTGCATTTCCTGGCATGGGGTATACCTCTTAGTGAAATGAAAGACACTTTGCAGACCAAGAGCTGGCATGAAACACACCTTTGATTTCATCAGCAAGCATGCCATATGTCGCAAAATTCTACTGCTTCCTCCCTGTTATTTCATCTGAGTGCCTCTTTCCTGCACATGACTCATGGTTTCAGTTAGATAAAATGGATAGCACAATTAATTGATATAATTAACTTGAATTCAATTGGGCCTAACTTAGTTATTTTCTAAATTAACAGTATTCTGTGTTTGGTACTTTTTAATGAGCGACCACGTGTTATAGTGAAAAGCTCATCAGCCTAGGAGTAGTGATACCTGAGTTCTCATCCAAAGTCTACTACTGCCTTGCTAGGTTTTGCCAATTTTTGAAGCTGTGGTTTCTCATCTGAAAGTGGGAATAGTAGTATCTTCGTGGCATGCTACACTACAGGGAATATAAAGATATCAATTATATTGTATGTGAATTTAAATTTTTTTAAATATATGAAGTGTTTTGAAATATGCCAAAGTGCTATTAATATATACCTTCTAATAAATAACTGAATAGCCACACATTTTTAATCATAAATAAAAATTTAATCATTTATAAGAGTATCAGAAGGGAAGAAAAATTTCAGATTTTCCACAAAAATGATCATTCCTATATTTCTGATGAAAAAATATTATATTCTCTATGTGGAAAATAGAGAAAATATAAAAGAAATTTAATAATCACTGATAATCACAACACAAATAATAATTATTAAAATTTTTATGTATTTCCTTTCAGTTTTTTTAATAATTGTTGATCTCTATCTATGAGGGGTACTGTTTTTCTGATGTGAAATTAATAGAAGTTGATCTTAGAGAACTTAATAGAAAGTTAAAGTTCTCTGTATTTAATTACCACTTCTTCCCATAAAAGTAGTTCCAAAAAATTATTGAATTATCATTAAATCTTGCATAACAGTTTTTCATTTAGCATTGTATTTTAGTGTTTTCCAAAATCCATAAAAATTCTCAAACTATTTTAAGTTTTCATTATCTAAAACTTTGAACATGTACTTGCATTAGTAGCTTAAGGGTTAAATCCACCAAATGCACTCCACATACACCCCAAGGAGCAGGGTTTCTGGAGTCTGGTTTGTGGCCCCAGGCAGGGGTAACAGCCAAGCTAACCAACTAAATAAAACACACAGAAGTAGAGAGCACAATTGAATAAACCTCCTTCGCCATCACATAACTTCAATAATTTTCATCTATATCCCACCCATTTCCCTTCTTCCCTACCTAGATTTTTTGATGTAAGTCTAAGATAGCATATAGGTTCACCCACAAAACTTTGTAATAATATATATAACATGAACACTTGTTTAATGTAATTATAATATCATGTTATACCTTAAAAGTAAGCAGTAAACTAGTCATCCTGGACATTTCCAAACTTCTCAGACTATCTCATAAATGTATGTGTAGTATATTTGTTTCTTTCTTCAAATGACAATTCTAATAATGTATATACATTACAATTTGTAGATGTGGCTCATAAATCTTTAAATCCCTGTATTTCTCTTCTTTTAATTTTTCTTTGCAATTTATTTATTTAAGAAACTGTATATTTCTTATAAATTTTCTCATGTTTATAGTTTTGCTATTTGTATTCTATTCTTTGATATATTGATATTTGCTATATGTTAGGTCTAGATTAGTATTGCCTAAAAGAAATGTATGCAAGACACATAAGCATTTTATAAATTTTGGGAGGCACGTTAAAAAGAAAAAAATGTGTTATACATGTATACAATGGACTACTATTCAGCTATTAAAAAAGACAAGATCCTGCCACTTGCAAAAACATTTGATGAGTCAAGATGGAATTATGCTTAGTGAAATAAGTCATTTGGAGAAAACCAAACACAATTTGAGTTTGTTCATATGTAGTATATAGAGAAATCAAATAAATTTATTTAAAAGAACAAACTTTCAGACTATAAGAGTAAATTAGTGGTTACCAGAAGGGAAGGGGGACAAAGGATGAGCAAATCAGATAAAAGGGATCACTTATAGACTGAAGGATAGAACTGAACTGTTAGTACTGAACTTAATGTAGTATATACAGATTTTAATTTATAATGCACACCTGAAATTTATGTTATAATACAATGTTGCTTCAAAAATCACTAAATAAAAAAGAAAATAATTAGATGAAATTAATTTTAATAACTTATTTTACTTAGCCTAATATATGCAAATGTTACATCAATGTGTGATTAATACGCAGTTATTGAGATATTTTATGTTGTTTTTCTTGTATTAAGTTTTGAAATATTAAATACAATCTCCACAAATCCCTAAATCCTGCCATTAAAACATCAGTAATTTAGACAGAACTTATAGCTGTGATCTAGTGAAGATCTGCAAATCCACTTTCTATGAAGCATCTATAAACTATAAAACGCAACAAGTTGACAAAATCACCCTTTAAGTACCCTGGAAAGCAACCAAAGGCTTCTAACAATCCAGGATGCAATTATACTTGAATAAACTATAAGACTTCAGGTAATAAAAGTGGGAATGTTGATGTTTTGGCCTTGACCTGCTCATGTTCGCCTCCTTCCCCCAACACTTTGGTCAATGTCTATTGTGGGGCAAATTGTAGGAAATGTAGATATACTGCTACGGTTGAAGATGGTTAACTTGATGTGAATTGCTGTATTATGCCATATCCAGTGGCATTATTAGCAGAGGTTACACTCTCAGTGGAGTTGGACCATTTGGCCAAAAGTTCTGCTAATCTGTATTGGTGCTTGTGAAAAGCATATTTCTCGATGAGACTATCCATATGTGCAGCAGGTAATGGAGACTTGAGAGATCAGCCTCATGCTGGTACTCAAACCTTAGGCAGTACACAGAGGAATCACAAAGAGGACTAATGGGAAATAAAAGCAGTGGTAAACTTGAAAACAGCGTGAACTTTGTGTGTGCTCTTTTTTCCCATACATATATCCATTGCAGGGAATAGCATTCTTATAGTCTCAAGGTGCTTGAGCATCACCTCCTTATCATCATTGACTAACTACAAAGCTACAGAGACACAGAGATTACCCCTAGGAAACTAGGTTTAAAAATGAATAGAACAACAACAACACACAACAAAAAAAAACCTGAGCAGACAAATCAATACCTACACATCAGTAGGTGACTTATTTCACATATTTAACCCAGGCCTTTTATGCAAGGGTAGGAAAGGAGAGAGAGAGGAGGGAGAAAGGAAGGAAGACAGTGAAAGTAACTTTCAGGGGTAAAATCAGAATCTAGAGCTACTATAATAGATTATCTTAAATTTCCCATTTAAAAAATATGAAATATACAAATAACTAGAAAGCATAACCAGATGTTGGAAATAGCAAACAAACTTCAAAGCAGCTATTATAAACATATTCAAAAAGTAAAAGCAGCCACTAATAAAGACAATGAAAAGTAGAATAAAAATGATCAAACTTACGAATTTTGAGAAGGAAGTAGAAATTATAGAAGGAACTGAATGGAAATTCTGTGGTTGAAAAGTACGATAATAAAAATGAAAAATTCACTATTGGAACTCAACAGCCGATTCAGTGTGACAAAAGGGACTATTAACTTTGTCTAATTTACATAGATAAATCTTCAAGTTAATAGAAAAAAGATGAAAGAAAAGTAAACAGTGTCAGGGTCATGTGAGACAACATCAGGAATACCAATGTTAAAGCAAAAAAGGACTACCAACATCTTTATAATATAAATCCCAGAAGGAAAGACCTCTAAGGACTGGGGCAGAGCATCCTTAACACAAATATTAGCAAATTTCACACAAGTAAAATTGTTTATATTCAGAAATAAAAAGGGCATGAAATACTGCACATACTATAACATGGATGAACAAGAGCACTATGAAAATATTGTGAAAGAAGCCGAATTCAAAGGACCACACAGTGTATGATCCTATTTATAGAAAATATCCATAATTGGTGAATCCATAGAGATAGAAACTGTATTAATAATTGCCAGTGCCTGGAGGGAGGTTAAATTGGAAGTGACTGTTTAGTGGATTTGGGGATTTTTTTTTTTAGGGTTATGGGAATGGATGGTGGTTATGGTTTCTCAAACTATAAATGTACCCCAAATGACTGAATTTTACATTTAAAATGGGAAAATTGCATGTTGCATAATTATACTGCAATAAACCCAAAATAGTAATGTATACCTCTATTAAAAGGAAATAGTAAATCAACCAACAACAGCAAAAAAGATCAAGAACATTGATGAGTAAATTGTAAGCTGGCAGTAAACTGGGTCCCAGTGAACCTAGTCATCTAGCAAAACTAGGTAATCATTAGCTGAAGAATCTGTGAAATTTAATTACATATAGTCTAATATAGGTAAGCTTGGCTGGGAGACACACAGAAACACAAATAATAGATCAGAACTGGTTTTCCACTGAAGAATGAAGACTTGTGATTGACCTGATAAGCTAGCAGATCCCCTGTCAACACCACAGTATCTACCAACACCAACACCTGCAGAATTTCCTGGATACGCCACCTTCCCCCATGTTTACCCCTCCACATATCTATGTAACTTATATAACCCTGACAGTTGGTGAAGTGGATTTGCGACACAGTGACTCTCCCACTTCTTTGACTGGCACCTCTTGATAATAAACCCATTTTCCTTCCAACAATAATCATCTTCTTGAGTATAGGCCTTCAGGGCAGTGACCAGCAGAACTGAGTCCAGTAACAACATTTTTTCAAACAATAACCTAGGGTTGATACACTTAGAGATATGAAGGTCATTAATAATTATAACTATATTTAGCAGTCTGCCTGTTCTCAGGAAAGAAGGGCATTTAGACTTTAGTATGCAAAAGGATTAACTGATTTATCCAATGACATTTAGTAACACAAAATGGACCCCAACTCCGACTTCCTAACTCCAAGTTCAGTGTTCTTCCTACTATATTATGCCAACCCTACTATCTACAGTGACAATTGCAATTATATTGTGAATATGGAAATTTAGATATTAGGAAAGGTAATCACCATGGTGAAAATTGAAGTTCAATTTATGCTTTGTTCTGAGAATTTGTTGGTAAGGAGACTGAAGAATTCTAGTAAATTTCTTACTTGTGACTGGAATGGTACAGAGATCTATATTAGGCTGATTTGACCCAACAACCCTAAGTCAATTCTAGTTCACTTTCATCTGGGGTGTCTCCTATATGCAACAAAATTTCCCTTGCTTCCCGTATTTCATAAATGCAAAATGATGGTAGGCAGAGGAAATTGTGTTGCACCTGATAACCATGCAGAACAGCTATATTTTTATAAGTTGATTTGTTTTTACTCATGGTATCTTCAGACCATTCCACTGAGATCTAAACTCCCTTTTCTGAACATCTTTATGCCATCCTTGACTGAGCAACTTACTGTCTTTGTTACAAAGCAAGGCTAAATACCTTTCAGATACCCTATAAATCTAGGGGCTCTTTGACCTCCTAAATTAAAACCCAACATTTTGTTTTCATTTCCCAGTCTGTTTCCAGCAACTTTCCTTTAATTTTATTTCAGAGTATCTGTGATTCTGATATAGCAAAGAGATGCAAAGTATAGGCTCTGGAGCTAGATGAACCTTTTTTATTTGAATTCCAATTCTATAATCTGTGAAATTACTTAACCTTTCTTTGCTTCTGTTTCTTCATCTGTAATATGAGGAAAACATCTCAATGTGAAGTTTTAGACAATTAAATGAAATCATGAATGTAACTTGCTTAAAAGCATGTCTGGATTTTCTCTTTTACTTCTGATGATGATGATGATATAATAATAATAATGATTATGAAGAAGAAAAAAGTATTATCTAAGCCATCTGACAACTTGAACTTATTCTAGGGTTTGAATCCTATTATTTTCCTATGCTAGGCATATCAGCCCTGTGAGGTTAATAGGATTAAGGTAATATGTGTTTTCTATACTTTATAGATAAGAAAATGGTAGCACACTAATTTATCATAAAACTGAGTCTGGAACATGTATTGTAAGATTTTCTCCATAGAGCTCTTGCTAATATAGACTGCTTTGGCATAGTTAGCATTTGCCCAGAACAGCAAAATACTTGATGCAAACCTCAGCAATTATTAACCCCTGTATCCACCATTAAAATTAAGTCACCTAAGTGTCTACTTCTTTGTAGCATATATTATGTTAATTTGATTAGTTCCTTTTCCATGTAATATATAATATAATTGAAAATGAGATTCAAATAGTAAACAGTGAAAATGCTTCAGTTCTCAATTGTTATATATGAGTCTTGAGAAGATTACTGATAAAACACATATTTCATTGAACTGATACAAAAGATGGATGGTAACAGAGAGCTGTGATTAATATGAGCTATTTGCAAATCATGGAAGAAAGTGGTATCTCTTGTACAGTGCCATATTTAAAGCCTATTACTTTTCAAGATAGTATATTAAATTTGATGTTACATTTTGGATAAGTATGTTAATGCTAAAATTACTATGAAATTTACAAAACCCCAATGGATTTTATTGTATAAAATGAATTGAATATGACTGTTTACTTGGGGAAATAAGCAGCTATTTTCTTCTCCACAGAATATAAACCTTTTGTACATTGAGTTACCTTCAATTTTCTTGAAGTTTGTTCCCCATATTAAGTATTTAACTGATTTATATAATACACCACAAAGGATATTGAGAAGTTAGAAGAAAAGATAATTCGAAATTACTCTAGGAAGTTGTTGGCATTCCAAAAGAGATGGTGTGATGGAGACAGATGTTGCTGCAATTCAGAGATGTAGTATTATTTTTTAATTACTCAGGGATAGAGATGTACTAGATAGTTACAGAATTTTGTAAAATCCTTGTTTCAATGAATTTGAAATATAAACCAGAGATCAGGGCCTTCATTTAGTGTACACTAAACTGTTGTCATTTATCTAATGACATATTAAGGAAGACTCAGTAAATGTTTGAAATCAAGATATATACAGCTCCTGTTCTCCAAAACTGTGTCCATACTTGTGTGTGTGTGTGTCTGCATGTTTGTGCAGGTACTGTATATGGGAGAATTTTGGAGTTGAGATTACCTAGCCGTCATGAAGAATCCAAAATAAGAACAAATTCCTGAATGGGTTCCAGTTCTGGATATTGATTTGTTTTAAAACATTTTTCCAGGTTAGTTTTTCTTTTTTCCTGCTGACTACTTCTCTTACTCAATTTGTCTCCTGTGATCTAACATCAGGGACCCCCAAAACATTTGAAATTTTTATTCAGAAATAATGAAGGAAAAATAAATACATAAGCAGCCAGAAAAAAAAGAACAAAACAAGACAGATTATCTAAGGAAAGAAATGTGAGATTAATGAATTATAACTATTTAGTTGTGGAATTAAGCAACTTCCTTTTTTTTTCTCTTTTAAAATGGCCTAAATGGTTTGCTGAGCCACCATGAGGATATCAACTGCGGCTGTTCTTACAACTGAGTCACGTCCGTTTTGGAGGAATATTTGTCCAGGAGGGACTTTTCATCCTTCCATTTTAAGATTTTTAAAACACTAATATAACAGTTAGATTTAACAAACATTTTAAACAATGTGGTAAATAATTTCATTTCAACTCTTGATATAATAGAATATTTTTGTACTACAAAAGAAGTCTACTTGGAACACTTTTGTTTTCTGAATTTAAGAAGTCCCATGTGCAGTACTTAAAATTCTCAGCCTATCATCTCCTAAATAATTATTTATTTACTAAAATGTTATGGCTATGTCTGAAGGGAAAATAATTTGCCACCCTGAAATATGTCTTTTTAGCATAAGGATCATTTTGAACTGTTTTTTTTTTTTTTTCAAGAAGGAGCAGACATAGGAAAATCTGTGTACACTGAAGTGTTACATATTTGTAATGGAAATTTACATGTATAAGGGAAACCTCCATATGTAAGGGTTTCTCCTTCCCAGTTCCATAGAGAGAGATTATCATGTATCTACAAGGAAAATTAGCTAAATATGATAGACTGTGCAGAAGGGGTAGAGGAGACCTTAGAAAGGCCTATTGTTCAAAGTTCTCTTTTTCTCTGCGTGAAAGGACCAACATATGTTTATTATTTGATATATATGTATATATATACACACACACACATATATATATATACATATGCACACACATATATATACTGAACCAAGAAATGAGATAGGCATCTGCAACTTCAAGGAGAGAGGAGGGTTACTCACATAATAAGGAGAGGGTGATTCATATAAAGAAGGTCATATGCTCTGTAATTACATGGTTGCTCTGTAATATAGATATATTTCTCCAATAGAAAAATCCTATTTCTGGGTAATACCCCCAATTTCTATTGTTTTAGGTAGTTTAGGGAGTGGTAAAAGTGAGCCTTCAGGGCCTGGATTCAGCTCAGCCAGAAATAATATACATGCTGAAGTGACATGTCTTGAGAAGGCTTGTTCCGAACATCCTGCAGAGGTTCTTCCTTCAGAAGTCTCAGCCAAGAATTTAGAAGCGGAAAGTAAAAATGATTTTTCCATCCTTACATATTTCTAAGAGATCAAAACACCTGGCCAATCCCATGACAAAATCAAACTAGTTCTTTAAGCTTTATGTACCTCTCCAGGCTCTCATCACACACAAATGGATGGACTTTAAATAATGTAAGAATTCCGTCAAACTGTAATTAATTTATTGTGTAAATAGCTAGATGGAGTAAATCAAACAGCTCCTAATTGTGTAATGACAAATTATTTTCTGAAAACACCTAGGTTTTTCCAAATCTGTTATATTTCTGTAAAGTGACTGATTTATGCCCAGCCAGTGATCATGCTTTCCTCTTAGTTAATGGTCATTCATCTGAAAAGGACAAACATTAAAAGAGCAGACAACAGACTATTAAGTATGTTCCAGCCAATATTGTAGATAAAGGATTTGCTTATTTGCTATTTTGCATCAATGCAGTTAAATTTTGAAAAACCTAACTCAGGTCCCCATAGATAAATGGACAAAAGCCATAACTAGTTCTTGAGAACGGAAAAGGAACTAACAATCAAATGCAGAAAAAATATGAAACCTCAGTAATAATCAAGGAAATGTAAACTAAATGAACTCTATAGTGTTAATATACTTATTTCAAATAGACATTCACAATTATGCTCCAAGTTAGCAAGGCTATAATGTGAGGAGATAATGTCCCCACACATTGCTAATAGCTGTGTAAATCATAAAATCTCCCCAAACCACAAAAAATGTTCAGAACTTTTGGCTTATTAATTCAATTTCTTGAAATATAACCTAAGGAAATAATAAAAAATATTGAAGATGTTCATGTAATCTTTATATGTCCTCAGTTATAATACTTGCAGAGGGGGAAGAAAAGAATGTAAATATTCAATAATAGACAAATGAGTATGAATGATACTTCCATTCTCTACTGCTATTAAAAACGATGATTACAAAAATTCTGTAGAAACACACACACACAAAAGCCATCTAGAGTGAATGAGGTGACATAAAAAAGTATATGTACATTATTATTGGAAAGAAATACACCAGAATGACAGCAGTCATTCTTATGCAATTAGAGGGTTATGGAGGAGAGTTCTCTCAAAATTTTGAAAAGATTCATGATTATGTTACTTTTATAGCTTTTTTTCTTCCCACAACAGGTGACTACTAAGCATTTCTTTAAGAAAAACAAAAGAAAGGTGAGCTAAAAATTAGCCAAGAGTTCAAATTTCTTTTAAATTATGGGGTTCCTATATCCAGTGTTTTCAAAAAAAAATCCTGCATTAATATTGAGGAAAAAATATTATAATTCCAAAGAGTACTATCTCTGTTTGCTATCTGTTTTCCAGATTCAAGGTGGTCTCAGTCTCATTTCCTCTGTCTGTGGCAGTATGAAGGCCTTCTCCCCTTGATCTATGTCCTAAGTGCCCTACAAATAGTTTGTTTTTGTTTTTTTTTTCCTGGAGTGAAGCAATTCTTTTTAGTGAAGGTCTCATCCTATAAATAACTGCTATGGGTAGGGCAAGTCTATCTGTGCTCAGGAAACCAAGAAAGGTTTTCCATCTTGAGAGGGCATTATATCTGTGGGGTTCTTTCATTTTCTTAAATTGAGGTATAATTGACCAACACTTATATTATTATTTTCCCTTACTTAATAACAGTTTCATTATTTCTTTTCTTTATAATTCTATATTCATCTTAAGATACTGGAACCGCATCTCAATCTGTGTGTATGTCACACCACAGCCACCAGCAGAGTCCCAGAGCCCTTTACCACCACCTTGTCCCCTCCTTCTTGCCCTCCTGGTCCTTCCCACCCTGGTAGCCACTGTCTTGGGGCCTGTGAATTTTGTTGAGAGCTGTCTGTTCTTTTGTTGTTTTTTTCTTTGTATTTCACAAACGAACAAAACCATCCTATACTTCTTTTTCTTTCTGGCTTATTTTGCTTACATGATCATCTCCAGTTCCACCAATATTGTTGAAAAGGGCACCATCTTATCTTTTTAGCAACTGCTTAGACCTCCAACTTCTTTATCTAGTCATCTGTTGAAGGGCACTTGGGTTGTTTTCATGTCTGGCTATTGTGAGCTGTGCTGCTATGAACATATGGGTGCAGATATTTCTTTTTGATTAGAGATTTCATATCCTCTATGTGTATATGCCTAGGAGTGGGATTATTGAATCAAATGGTAATTCCAATTTATTTTTGAAGAATCTCTATGTTGTTTTCCAGAGAAGTTGCACCAATTTGCATTCCTGCCAACAGGTTAAGAGGGTTCGTTTTTCTCCACATTCCCTCCAACACTTGTTTCTAGTTCAAGCATATATTATTGAGAATGACAAATGTAGCTAATAGGACAGGATAGAGTAATAGTAAGGGAGGCTATCCCCAATGCATACATATATATATATATATAATTTTTTTCAGATTCAAAAATTTTATTATAGACTACCTTATAGTAGATTGGAATATGTGTGACAGATCTAAGGGCAAGGGAATGAAAGGGGTGGAGGGGAGTGGGAATGATAAATAATATAAACTTGGCATTCATTATACCCACAATTTTTGGTCAGTTTAAGCTAACTTTTCTTAATCTAAAACAGCACAAGCAATTAAAAGGTAAATCATGTTTATTTTCATAAAAGAATTGTAATTAAAGTACAGATTACGGTAGAAGCCCAAACTGTGCCTCAAGGACGGGCAATTAAAAAACATAACAAAACAAACCACCATAGAGGATTTTATGCGGAGAAGAGGAAGTTGAGATAAGTGGTTTAAAGAAAATTCATTGGTGCTGACAGACTTAAGCTATTCTTGGCTATACATAATTCCTTACTGATTCTGTCCTTGGACAAGAAGTCCACAATCATCAGTTTTCATAATCTGATGGCTTCTGAAACAACTGTTTGCTAGATAGCGTCTTAAAACAATGCTCTTTGGCCCAGTCCAGAGGTCTTTGGTACAGTTCAAACACAATAGGTAATGCAATTTCTCTGTAATGGCTCTCCTGGCTCCATTTAAAAATGGTTCCACTGTTGTCAACTTTTCATACCTTCAATTTCATATGCAATCATGGGATTTTAATGCTGGAAGAACTCTGAATAAAACCTAATCTCTATATTGCATTTAGAGGAATAAGAGACCCAGAAAGAGAAGTGATGTACCTAAGGTCACTCTGCCATGTTCTCTTCTGAAAGACAGCATGGAATAGTTATTAAGAGTGTGTTCTTTGAAGACAAATTGTATGAATCAAATTCTCAGCTTGACAGCTAACTAGTTGTGTGACCTTGGGTTAGTCACTTAACTGCTTATTCCTTGGTTTTCTTTATCTATAGCATTGGATAAAAAGAGTTCCTACTTCACAGAGTGCTATAGAAGGAAAAGTTAATATATGGAAAGTACACATTACTGGGAAGACTAGGACTGGATATCTGCCCTATGAGTTAGGTGCTGCTGCTGCTGCTACTGCTGTTATTGTTATTGTGATAATTCTCCCACTCCAAGGCCCATGATTTACATATATCAAGTTGTCACTCCATAGCCTTATGGTGACTAAAGAAATAAACATAAATCTCCATGGGTCTCCTCTGAAGTCACCTTGGAGTTTATCTTGTTAGCAAGTAGAAAGTTGAAAACACAAGGGTAAACCACAGGTGGTGACATTTAAATTTATACTATATGATCTATCTGAATGAATTTTCTGCAACAGCAAAGATAATTGACTTTTTTTACTCTGTGCTTAACCAGCATGCATTTTACTTATACAATTTCTTTTTTTAAAAGTTTATTATCACAGTAATAGAGAAATAAAAGTTGTTTGATATGAATAGTATTATATGTACGGTTAGTTTTTCTTGAGTTGACAGTGTCATCATCATGCCTAGATAATATTTGCTTGTCAGTAAACCTCCAGGAGGCCATGTTGGATACTGAATGAAAAAGTCAATTAAGCGAATATGAACCTCTTCTTTACCTTAGTGTCTCTGGGGCAGCATCTCTTAAGAATTATTATACTTTCAAATTTTGTTAGATTTGAAATATTAAGCTTCTCTTAATGTTTTGCCCCTTTTTATTTTAAAAAAGTGAACTATTTTTAAGTGGATTCAAGTTCTGCCTTTCAAGACTGGCAAATACCACCCAGCTAGATACTTTCTCTAGGCACGTAGGGTTGTACTAAAGAGAACTGGATTGTTTTCTCTGCCATATGGGACCATTAACACAAATTTTAAGACTGAAGATATGGTTGAGGGTCAAGGAGCAGGGAAGGATCATTTTCCCTTGGTTTATACCAATTTTGTGGTTTAAAGGAAGATTGCTTCCAAGGACACTCAATAACCTTGCACAGGTATGACATTCATAGCTGTCAATAGCTGTGATTAGAACTCAAGATGGGCTCAAAATGGCTATAGGGGTATTTCTCTCTCTCTCTTTCTCTCACTCTCTCTCTCTCTCTCTCTGATTATCAGGCTGCAAATAAACATGTTGAGAGAAAAGTATGTCTAGATTTCCATACATAAAAATAAAGGTGCTTTTAATATGATAAATTATAGTTGCATAGTTACCAAAACACATTAGACATAAGAAGTGAGACGTTTTCCATTTTTGAATTAAATATGTTAAGTTTGAGTGATGTTAAGGTAAGTATAAATTCATAATCATTCGGGGATTAAGGGGGAGTGTTATTTTGGCTTTACCTCCTATATTAACCCCAATCAGAGTAAACCAAAGACTTGATTGAGAGCAAGTGACAGATGGAAACTATACTTTAGAAAAAAATATCCATTTTATGGCTAAATTTTATATAAAAAATCATATTATTTAGTAAATTTCTATTGTACAGTCCTGTTCTTGATTGATATTTTTGCATTGTCAATGACCTTATGTGATAAAAGCTCTTTACTCCTACTCAGTAAACATTCATTCTTTAATGAACAAAGAACTGTTACGTGTTGATACAAATTAAGTTAGATGAATTTTGTTGATGCCTCCTTCTCTGGGTGAAATTCTAATTACCAGCTGTAAAGATGCATCTCTGGAAGTCTGCTCTTAGTGCATGTCTCACTTTACACTGTTCGTAGCAAAGACGAGGCCTAAAATCCTTACAAATGTCTACCTTCTAAAGAGCACACTATGGGAATTTGAGAAAAAATAGATTTAAATTGGCCTTAAAGATATTCAATGAAATTTCAGTGGTGTGGTGGTGTTGATGAACAAATAAATTAAATCAAGTATAATCCTTTCTCTGTGTCTTCATGTTTGGTGCTCCAACATTACTTGATTAGTTATTTAATTCTGCTTTGTAGTAGATCAGTGTTTCTGTGTTTGTTTATAAATTACTTGCATTAGGTTGTGAATTCTTTGTGAAAGTGACTATACTCTGTTCATTTTCACATTCATTTTGCTTCTCTTTTGAATTCTCAGCAAGTGTTTATTTAATTCATTCAAGTATTGATCTAGTGTTTACTATGTGCCAGACATGATGTTTAATTTGAGAATATAGCAATGAATATAATAGAAAAGGTAAAAATACCTATTTTCATGGAGCTTAGATTTTGGTTGAGAGAAACATAGCAGACTGTAAATAAATAAAATATATAGTCTATCATTTGGTGATAAGTACTACGAAAGACAGGAAGGAGAATGAAAAATGGAATTGTTTTGTGGTTTATAATGGGAGTTTAAGGGCCCTAAGGTAGAAATGTGCCTGATATTTTCAGAAGCAACAAGAAGACTAGTGCATCTAGAGTACATAAAATAGGGAAAAATATCAGAGGATGAGTTTGAAGAGGTTATGGTAGGAAAGAGGTCACTATAAGAAATTCAGCTATATTTTGAAGGAAGTAGAATGCCATTGCTATTTCTGAGCAAAGGAGAGACATGAAATGACTTAAAGTTTAAAAGTTTCATTCTGCCTCTAGTTTGGGTAGTGTCCTATCAAGGGAGCAATGATATAAGCAGCAGATCAGTTAGGAGGCAGTTGCAGTATTCCAGGTGGGAGTTGATGATATGAACCAGTGTGGTACTGGAGAAGTGGAGAGGTCTTTGATTTCTGGATATATTTTGGCAGTAGAACTAGCAAGATTTAATATTGGTTTGAATGTGGGTTGTGAAAGATAGGAATCATGGATAGCTTTAATTTCTGTGTCCTGAAGCAAATGGAAGAACGGAGTTGCCATTTACCCGCATGGAAAAGACTGTGAAAGGCGCAGGTTTGGGAAGGAGTAGGAATTCATTCATTTCTGAATACAATAAATTTGAGATTTCTTTTAGCTATACAACTAACATATTTGAGTAATCAGTTGGGTATTCAAGTCTGTGGCTGAGGCTAGAGACCTATGATGGATCTACAAATGGGGGAGTCATAATTATATTGACATGTATATGAAGCCATGATATGGCATGGTTTAGATTGTTGTTGAATCAGAAATGTGTACTCATGTGTAATGCTTTATTTGCTTTCTTTCCAAGTATGCTCATGATATCAATTCAAACCAAACTAGATATATCAGTAGATCATTTATGGAGCTTGAGCATTCAGCAATTAGCATATTATGTGTGTACTTAGAGTTGTGGTGTATGACAGATATAAAGAGGCATAATACCCAGATTCTGCCCTCAAGGAAGGACCTTAATACTTGGTTAGGGGAACAAGACTTTACCTTGTGAAACTTTCTCCATACGCTGAAGCATTGTATACCATTGAATGTGTACCAGTCCATCCACAAACCTTTATTGAGCAATGTCTTTGTTCTATGTATTTGCCACACATGCAATAGGAATTCCAAAATTTGAGATACTGTACATGAGAGATGTATGTAGATGTCTTTGAATATACATATTCAGAGCTGAAGAAAAATTAGGGCCTGTTTCACTATAAACTAAAACCTACAGGGATTGGATTTCATGCAAGGTTTTTATTATCAGATGAAAAGACCAGGTTGCTAAGTTGCATCAGTGGATGAAAATAATGATAAAATAATGTAAAGAGTAAAACTAAGACTACTTTTAAAGTGCCTCTCAGATGGGCTTTGATCTTCTCAAACTTCTCTGTGCTATGTATGGGCAGAAAATGCCTCTACTGGCCCTAAGAGCCTTAGTGGCTACTAACTTGACATTCTGTGTGGAAAGGGGACTGCTGTCAGGATTTATCATGGAAGTTTAAAATTTCTATTTATAAACCCAGTTTAGATTCTACTGTTCCCATACCAGAATAGTCACCATAAGGATTGTTTACATCCTCTTGGTACTATGAAGAACAAAAATTTACCACCACCTAACTCATTAAAAATGCTCTGCAAGCCTGAGGCTCAACAGCTTCAATATGAACACAAAGAGCTCAGTCCCCCTCAAGGACACTTTATTTCCTGAACTCCTCTCACTCAGAATCTTTCCCTTTTCTCAGAGCCCCTGACTTAAATGTAACATTAAACCAGAGGCAAGAATGTGTTTTTTGCCGAATGTAGTTCTCTTATCAGTTTTTGTTTCAAATGTGGTATGTGCTAGGTTAATATTTGTACTCCTGGCCACTTCCAAATCTTATAATGTTTTGTAATCTAATCACTGATTTTAAAGTCATGCACACACTATAGAGTAGCATTGTCCTTTTTTGCATTACAATACAAATATTATGAAGGCTCTCTCTCTTTTACCTTCAGTATTTCTGGTACAGAAACCTGCAGCTTTCTTCTAAAGGCTTGACAATGTATGCATGTAACACAGAGTGTTATTATTGCCTCTGGCTAGCTTCATGTCATATAGTTTGTCTTTGGCTCCACTCCTTTGATAATATTATCAGGACCAATTGTGAATCTGCCAGATGCATTTCCTTACAAAAGGATAAATCTAAGCAGGCTTGTGTTTTTCCTCTCTCTTCCAGGACTGCTTACATTAAAGGAGTTCCTCTTCCTATTTTTCATGAAACTGAGCTTGTTTATTCAGAGATGGAACAAACAGACTGCAAACCCTACCAACCTCTGTCAAAAGTCAAACATGAAATAGATCTAGCTTATACCAGCTCTTCTGATGAGAGTGAAGATGGAAGAAAACCAAGACAGTCATACACTTCCAGAGAAACTCTGCATGAGTATAACCAAGACCTGAGGATGAGTTACAATAGCCAGAATAGAAAGAGGAAAGAACTAGAGAATCCTACTCAAGGTATGTTTCCACTGGGTTTTCAGAACTCATTTCTCGTTAGGGAATGTATGTGCACTAACTTACATTTCAAAAACACATTTGCTGATATTAACTAGTTAATAATTTGCACTGCTTACATATGCCTAGTGAATCTGTTTCATATGCCAACCCAGCTGAGGTTGTAGGTTACATGTGCTTTTTACGGATTATGCTTGAATTTGGATGCAACTATCTTCTTATCAGAGCATTGGAAATTTGTCTAATCCTCCAAATAGCCATTTACAGACTTACTTTATAGTAAGATGAAAAGTAAACAGCTAAATGTTTCTCGAGCCATTGCCTATATGGGACGAAAGTCTCAAATAATTTTGGCTTCGAAGGAGCTTGAGAAAGGTTAGTGGAGACCACCAAACATGGGTTCAGAGTCTGTCAACAGAATTGTGACACCTTGTGCTGTACAGTCCTTAAGAAATTAAAAATCTGTTGGAACTCTTTCTACCATAGCCATATTGTAGGGCATATCTTTTGGAAGTTTTATTTACAAATTAATGGCAATTGCCTCTTTGCTTTATGCTGTTTTGGCTAAGGACAAAAATTCATAGTAATAGTTTACTTTCAGATCATGAGGGAAGCCTGTATTCAATTTAATTTTCTATAATACTTTGCATATCATATTTAAACTACAAATTTTTATTTAAGGAATAAGTTGCTATCAATTCAAACAAATACTTACATGCATTGACAACGGCTTTTTAGATATTGCCATGTAAAATGCAATTATTGTGAATGAAAATTACTGCAATCTAATTAGTATTGGGTCTTATATTCAAAATTTTAAATTGAGCCAAAAATTTGATATTCATACTAACATTTAAATATACAATGAATATTTGTGATAGTAACTATATTACTCATTTTGTCTCTTTAACATAATTGGTGGAAGTTTTTTCATGTCTTTTTCAGTAATTCATTTTAATCTTCCCTATTCATTTAGCTAAAAACCAGGTAATTTTATTATAAAATACTTTTATTCTTCTAATCGACAATTTGGAAACGTTTTTCTATGGGAATTTTCTGGGTTCTATTATGCTTTAAAAATGCATAGTTCACATTAAAATATTTCTCTATAAGTTTTTTTTTTCTTTTTACAAATATGAACTTACAAATGTGGGTGGTGGGTTTTGAGATTGGAGTACACAGTGCTTGACCTAGTATGTTTGAGTTTAAATAAGAATTTACCTGTGGTGATAGTTTGTTCTAAAAATATAGTAATTTTGTACTGAGTCAATGTAAGAGCTAGCCAGCCTTCAGATTTTCTCTCTGTATACTGTGATCAAAATTAATTTGGGGACCAGGGAATTTGGTCTTCTATGATGTCATCCTGACTTCCTTTCATAGCCTATTATTACTCAATAAACTTTTATTAGCACTTGTTATATGTCAGTCCTTGAGTCATATGCTGGGGATGGAGATGACTTATGATAGTTTCTGCTTGTAGGAAACTCATAATGTGGTAGAGAAAATAGATACCAAACAACATTACAATTAAATATAATAAGTAATTTTATAGATAAATATGGTGCTGGGAAAGTAGAGAGGGTAATAAAGATCCATAGAAATGTGATATTTGACCTAGACCTTAAAATTTGAATATAAAGTTTACTAGGAAAAACACACTCCAAGAGGGTAGATTAGCAGATGCAAAATCATAAAGCTCTGAAAAGAACTACAATGGCGTAATTTTCAATATGGTTAGACTAAGGTTCATTGGAGGTATATCACAAAAAATCTTGCACATTCAACTTAAGAATTTTTTTTATTCCTTTAAGCATTGGAAAAGCATTTAAGTGATGAGAACTCAATGATGAATTATAATTTTTAGGATGAGAAATATAGAATAGAATTGTGGGTGTGTAAGCAGCAGTGAAGAAGATCGATTGCAAATGGGGAAATTGTATGCAAAGAGACAATCTATGAGATCATTGAATTAGCCCAGGCCAAGACTGACAATGGAGGTCTAAGCTCTCACTGTACCAGTGGAGATGAAGAGATAAAGAGACATATTCAAGAAATACTAGTGTGGTAGAATTGATAGGTCTTGGTAACTGTCAAGTTTGAAAGAGCTAACAACCTCAAGGATTACTCTAAAGTTTCAATTTGAGGAAATTGGGAGGATACTAATCACTTACTAAGTGAAGGAAAATTGAAGGAGGAGTGAGTCTGGAAGGAAAGATAATGAGTTCCTTTTGGGACATGTGAAGATGCTTGGGTGACATCCAGGTGCATTTTCCCCTCAGGCCACTGGAAATGTGTGTCTCGTTTAGGAGAGTTCTGGATTATTGTTATAAGTAGATTTGAGTTTATCATTTCTTATAGTAGGTGTTTCCAAGGATAAATAAGATTACTTATTGACAATGTGTAAAGTGAGATTAAATGAAGACCAAGGACAAAAATCTGACGATGTCATCCATGAACTGACATAAACGTGTTTTGAACCTAAATAGGTTTAAATAAATTTTTAATTAGAACCATTATTCAATATGCACTTATTTATGTAAACTAAAGTGTAAAAATTCAAGAGGTCAGTTTTGAAAACTCAGGGTCTCATGTACCACTGATACACTGATCTTTAGAGATAACTAGGAGGGAAAATATATACCTCTTTGGAGAAGAAATAAATTATTCTACATTAGGTAAAACTGGACCCAGTCATCTTTTTTATGATGTCTGGAATCCTTTGTTATTTTATTCAGTATTTTATTGCCTATGTGTAGAAAAATGTGCATAATTTTCACAAATATATGTCAGTGGTGGCATCTTGTATTAACCCAGCTAGAGTTGAACATGACTGTTGGAATTGGAAATCAGGTATATGGCTTCAAAGTTGTCCATTGTCCAATGTATACTGCCTACCATGCCTACAGAAAGAGGTTGTGATAGAGATTATTTGTTTTCATCAGTGTGAACGTGTTTAGGAACTCAATAAATGTTAGTTTCCATTTCCTTTTCCAACAACCTTGCTAGCCTCTTTATGTTCTAATGACCAGGGGTTTACAAGGAGCTTTAAAAATCCTTTTATTCTGATGATCTTCAGAAAAGAACAGATGATATGCTATCAATTTTATAATTAAATATTCCTGAGTGTTTCCAATCTTTAGACTGTTTCATCCAATTCAGGACTTTAGGGTATTGGTGAGAGGAAAGGAAATAATTGATTCAAATGGAAAGTATCTTCATATTCTTTTCTTTATCTGCCAAGATATCAACCTTTCTCCCTCTTCTACACATAGAGTATTGGATTATAAGCCTCATTTTCTTATTTTCTAAAAACAGTTGAATTAAGGAATGACATTAACACAATATATTTACAATTCTTTAATTAAAGGGTGAATGAGCCCTTGGCAGCCTTATTTTATATGATTTTCAGCTGGTTTAACAGCAGGGATAATTTCTGGAAGAATATAGTTTAACAGTTGTTCTTAAGCAGCTCACTTTCAAGGGAGGCATTTTATACTAAGAAATCAGTATAAAACAAAAGCAAAAATATAAATACATGGATTATATAACAGGAATAATGATTTATGAGAATTAAGTTATGAGAATTATCCTATAATTTTTATGATAGTTAAGATTTGTTTTAAATATAGTCATTTGCTGAAAAGTCAGTATGAATGAGAAGTCACTTAGGCATTAAAAAATATGGTGAAGCTATATTACAAATCCCACAAAATCATAGACTTTTAAGATACTCCAGCTGACACTAACATTTCATTTCTTTCTTCTTAATCTTTTCTTTTGAGGTTCTCTTTCTGCTAACATGTTTTTAGTTTGGTTACTTTCCTCTTCTGTAGTACAGCATCAACCTATGTCTCACATTGTCGCCATCTGGTGGAAAACAATTAAAACTGTCAAATTGTATTTAGCAAGATTACAATGAAGCAAAGCTTATCTGTCATCCACCCATCCATCCACCCACTGGTCCACATATCCATCCATTTACCCACCCATCCACCCATCCATCCATCCATCCAACCATTCATTCATGAATCTATTCATCCATCCATCCACTTTTTCATTACTCAGTTATGGATCAAATATTATTCAGTGTCACATCTGTTCCACGTACCATGGTAGGTGGATAAAGTTCATACTGAAATATGGATGCAAATGGCTATTAGTTTTCCTCTCCTTGCCCAGGCTAATAAGCCCACAGAAGGTACTAAAGCATTATTTCCATGCATGGTTCAAGGAGTAGACAGAAGCCCAATTTATAAAGCATGTTTCTCTATTCTTATTTTAAGTACTGAGCAGTAATTTAAAGCATTGTTTGCTTATGTCTAAATAATTTACGTAATAGTTCCAAAAATTCTTAAAAGAACTTTTAATCTCAGGATCTGTATTTCTGTGGTAAAGATCACAGATGGTGGATGTAATATAATATAGCAACACCTATGAAATGAAAATTTTAAGAACATTTGATCACATATAATGAATTTTCTGCTGTGAGCATGTTATACTTCTAGTTTTCACAAGTTTCTAGCCTAAAAATGTATAATGACTGCCCCGGAAGAACTTAGACTGTAAGAGAAAACTAAGTTATTTAGCAACGATTCCAATTGGAGCATGTCTTTCAGGCAGTATAATTTGTCAAAGATAATATTCAATGGACATATATAACATCAAAAACTGGAATGGGATATCCATGACATGTGTGCCACTTACCCCTCTACCTATCCCATGTAAGATACCCCTAACAGAACCATGGTGACCTTTCTTATCAAGCCCAACCACAACCTGAAATCTTCATCAACACATCATGCAAGCATTATCAATCAATTTGAGTTGGCAAGAAAGATGAAACCTATTTCCTGTCTGTGGTGTGCTTATCTGTGTCAAGTTGTGTGTTAAATTAATCTCTGAAGATATATAGCTGAATAAGATGCAGCCTTTGTTCTCAAAGAAGTATCGCTGGGAAGGCAGATATAAACCAGAAATAGTAATGCAATATGATTAATGTTACAATGGTGATATATGTAAAGTATTATGGAAGTCTAGAAGCTAGACCCATATGCTCTGCCTTGGTAATAAAAATGATTATAAGAGAATTATGTCTCTTCAATAAATGGTTCTGGGAAAAATGGACAGGAATCTGCAAAAGAAATGAAACTAGGTTATTCATTAGTGCCATACATAAAAGTTAACTCAAAATGGATCAAAGACCTGGACATAAGACCTGAAACCATAAAATACTTGGAAGAAAATGTGAGGGAAATGCTCTACAACCTCAACCTCAAAGAGGTCTTGGAGGAAAGAACAATGCAGCAAAGTAACCAGAATAAAACTAAACAATTGGTACTGTATCAAACTATAAATCTGAACAGTGAAAGAAACCACTACTAAAATAAGAAGGCAACACACTAAATTTGAGAAAATATTTACACAACATACATCATAGAAGCGCTTAATCTCCAAAACATACAAGGAGCTCACAGATCTAGACAAAAAATGTAAATGACCCACTTAAAAATTGGGCAGAAGAACTGAACAGACACCTATCAAAAGAAGATGCACAGATGGCCTACAGATAGATGAAAAAATATTGTACTTCACTCATCATCAGCAAAATGTAAATAAAAGCGACAATGAGATGTATGTCACGTCACAGCACTGAGAATGGCCTATTTTCAAGTCTAGAAGTAACAAGTGTTGGAGAGGGTGAAGAGAAAAAGGAACCCTCCTTTACTGTTGGTGGGAATGTAGATTAGTGTAACCTCTGTGGAAAACAATATGGAGATTCCTGAAACAAATAAAGATGGGACTGCCAATTTATCCAGCAATCCCAGGGAATATAAAATTTCTAATCAGGAAAAGTATCTGCACCCCTATGTTCATAGCAGTACAGCTCACAATAGCCAAGCATGAAGCCAACCTAAATGGCTAACAACAGATAACTGGTTAAAGAAGCTGTGGTATATATATTCAATAGAATTCTATACTGCTACAAAAAAAATGAAATTGTGCCCTTTGCAACTATCTAGATGGAACTGGAAGGGATAATGTTAAGTGAAATAAGTCAGAAAGATGAAGAGAAATATAGTATGGTTTCAAACTCATATGTGGAATATGATCAAATGAAACAAACAGTTAAACCCCAGCAAAAACCCATGGGGCACAGGATGATGACTGTCAGGGTACAGGGGTGGCAGGGGGTGGGGAGAAGAGAGGGAGCAAAGTGGTAGTAAAGGGCACTTGAACTCCATTGGTGGGTGTGGTGTGTAATACCAATAGACTGAGAAGTAATTTCAATATCTTAAAATGAATATGCTTTTGTAAACAAAATAAAAAGTGATAAAATTATTCTATTAAAAAATAAGGGAATACCAAACATTTGTTGACTACCAGGCACTGAGTAATGTTCTTTAGATGGTTGATGTTATTTAATCTTCTCAATAATACTATGAGGTTGGGAACATTATTTATCCCCACTTCACAGATAATCAAGTGAGGCACAGAGAGGCCAAGGAATTTGCCGAATAATATTACAGAGTTCTAAATAATAGGTTTGGGATTAGAATCCAGGCAGCCTGACACTTAGAGCTCCCTTCTTTAACTACTATGCAGATGTAAACAGCTCTAAATTCAGATCTCAATTTCAAGGAAATGGTGTGACTGTGGTGTGTCTGTGTGGGGGTGGGAATAGAAGAGATCATCTAGTGAGAATATGTACAGTCAAATAAAGACAACCAAATATGATACCCTGAGAAACACCTAAATTTAAAATAATAGGCAAGTGTGCCCTTGTGACTCAGTCACCTGAGATGACTGGGCTGTGGACCATGTAAAGCCCAAGGACCTGGGTTCATGACCGGGCGTGGGGGTGGGGTTGGGGGAAACCAAGATAAAAAAACAAATAAAAATGCTTCTTCCCTCTCTCCCTCACTTGCTTCTTTTCTCTCTTTATAAATAAATAAATGAAGTAGTGGGCGGAAGAAAAGAGGTATTCTTGAAATGTCAGACAAAAATCAAAAGGAAAGGGTATCATATAAGTCATGGAAATAGGCTTTCCAGCAGGAAGACATGACTAATACCGTCAAACACTTTAGAATCAACAAGTAAAATTAATATTGACAAACATGGTTTTGGAGGGTCATTGATGAATTTAGACCAGAGACTCTCAACTTCGACTGGGCATTAAATTACCTGGGGGATTTTACATATCCCACTGTGTAGATTGTTCTTAAAACCAATTGAACCAGCATTTCCTAGAATGGAACCCAAGCATTTTTATATTTCAAGAGATTCTCATGTGCATCTAAAATGGGGATCCACTGCCTTAGTGTAAATAAATAGCTTCAATAGTCAAATACATCAAAGGACAATGAATTGAGGAGTAAATGCAAGTGAATGCAATTGCGGGAATAAGGCTCTGTTGGAGGGTGTTTCAGGATCTCAGGTGAAAAGAAAGACTTTGAAAGAGGAAAGTTCAGTGTTTCCTCTAAGACATGAAGCAGGTTCTGACATGGAGTGGCTCAAAATGTGGATCAAGTACAGAGCTTATGACAAATAAGGAGAGAGGTTTCTGACTAGGTTAAGAGGAACTTGTATGTACACATTTGGAGCTCAGATGAGGTGGACTGAAGATGGAGAGGCAGGAATGTGAAAAATATTATTATTATTATTATAGTGATAATCACTGTGATCCCTATGTCATATAGTTACACAACTTAAGTAGCAGAACTAAGATATAAATTCTTGACCCTTGATGCGGGTACCTGGCACTGACGAGTGCAGGGTTTGTCCTGGAAAGAATTTGAGGAGAGACACATGGTCCCAATACCATGTGGCAAGTTTATTAGAAAACAACTAAACAGAAGTGACACATGCAGCTTGATGTTACAGGAGCAAGAGAGAGTGGTTAAAATAGAGTCTCTTATATATGGTGGGGAAGAGACCTCCCTTTGGGGTGTATCCAGGGGTCAAGAGAGTCACAGTTCAAGGGTAGAGGGTAACTAGAGGGTGCCAGGTTTCTAGGGAAGGATTCCAGGTTTTCCAGCCAGTTCCTTCTCTCCTGTCCCTCATCAACACTGACTAAAGCCTATATTCTTTCCACTATGCTGTTAGGTGCAACTTCAGTACATGTCCACATTGTGCTGCAAGCTTTAAATTTTGATTTTCATTTGAAAAAAATCATTTCCAAATAGTAGAGTGTCAAACTGAAATTGGAAATTGTATATTTTTGGTGTGGCTCTCTAACGAATTTAAGGGAGCTAGGCTGTTGAACTTTAGATGTGAATGTTTCTAAGGACAAGCATACTCCAGACTCTCCGTCATATTGTTACCAGTTATCTTTTGAAAATACAGTTTAAATCATATTGTTCTGACAATCCTTCAATGTCTCCAGTGCCCAGAATAAAGATTCTTCACCAGAAGGTTGTAGGGGCAGGGTAGGGAGGAGAGGGGATACTGCTAAATGCTTTCATAGTCAAACCAAAGCTCTGAATCTTCTTTGTAGAAAAAAGATGCACATAGACACAATATCTGCCATACATTTCAAGAGGGTTGAGGAAGCCCCCGAAGTCTTTCTGTATCTGCAGAAATGGATTAATATCTTCTGCTAAGGGAATTTCACCTCCCCATAGTTAATGTAACTGAGATTCCCTCAAGAGTTAGCACTAAGAGAAGACGCTATAGGCAGAAGCTGTGGGCCTGGGAAACTGCCAAGTAGTAAAATCTGCCCGCTGAGTTTTGCCTTTATTTGGCATTATGTAACATTGATTTACTAACATCATCATTAACTAGGAAGTTTTCCACCTAGTGCTAAATCCATGGATGGTCTGTATTCTCTTTCTAACAAGGGCCACAATATTTCCTTTTTAGACATTTATACAACATAGGTCTACATACAAATGATATTTTCAACTCATGCTGGTGTGTGCAAAATAAATACTGTAAGTTTGGAACCCAGTTTTGGAGAAGAGAATGGAAGCAGATGGGAAGTGAAGGAACAGTATTTATAGTGATGCAATGTGGAAGTAGCACCTTCCAGCATCCTTCTAAACTCATCATTTCTGTAATACTCCCCTTTCCCCATTATCAGTTAGCTCTGAGTATAGTTAACCACTGTAAGTCATAATTTGTCACTTCCCACATACTAATAAATTGGCAAATCGTAGGGTTATCTAAAAGTAAGCAATTTAATGGAAATAATTGCCTTTATAAATTCTTAGACTAACTTTATGAAATAATGTGCAGTAACATTTAATTACAGACATATTATCCAAGTGTGGTTTTACCTCTGACCATCTGTCTCTTGTTGATGGAAATTTGTTATCTAGGAATGGCTAGGTCAGTTTCTCTGTTCTTTTACCTTGCCACCTCTGATGTTACATGGCCTTTTACTCTCAATCTGAGAATATCTCTTGCCTTTGTGCAGTTTCCATTTCTACTCTCTTGGAGTCCCCTTTAATGCTTCTTTTTAAATCTAGATTAAAACCTACACTGTAACATGGAGAATTATTCTGGTGCTCCTTTTTTCTTTTTTTTTCTATATTTTTTTTAAGGAGAAGAAACAATGGAGGGATGTAGGGATGGATGGATGGAGGGAGGAAGATACAGAGGGAAGGAGGAAAGAAACATCTTTATTTAGCTGTTCATTTTAATTTTGTCACCTTGCCCTGCATTTTGAACCTGAGTCCCTGGACTGTTTGTGGTCTGCATAACAACACCTCAGCCTTCTGAGCTACAAGAGTGTGCCTTTCTTAAATAATTCTTTGGAACTATGTATTTTCCTTTGAGGATCTACATAATTTCAGAAGGAAAAGACTGGCTGCCTGAGTGTCATATAGATGACTATGCCCTGGGAAACAAAGCAACTAACCTTTTTTAGCTACATAATTTAGTTTCTTTCCTTTTTTTATTTTTGGATTTCAGGTACAGGACAGGATCAAAGGCTATGGAGACCCCTGGGGTTGTGAAGACTGGGGGGGAAAGCTTTATCCTTTTCCTTTTAACTCTTTAGGGCCCATTTTATTACATGGTTAACACAAAGTCCAGACAAGGGTAAGTCATATCATGAGAATGACAAACACCATAGATAACATGGCTGCCGCAGAGACTGTGGAATAATGATAAAAAAAAGGGACATTGGTGAAAACAGAAGGAAGCATTTGCTAAATCTAAAAACTGAAGTGAAAGGGCACAAATTTAGTTCAATAGATAACAAGGGAACTCTGCAGTGTCTTGAAGGGTTTTAGTTCAGAGGGTTGATTGGGACTACAGCTGTGTTACATATTGATTCTCTTTTATTACGAGGATTTGAGCAAAATTCACAATTGGCATTTCAAAATGTAGCTTTATATTCATGTGAACAGTCAAAAGTAGTTTTAAATATCTGCAAAAGCATAACTATGAGGTATGCCAACATGTCCTGTCAGGAAATCGTCCTGTCAGAAAACTTATTTTGCCTTTTTGGTCATCTGTGATGCAGAACTAGCCCCATATACAAATAAGTTTCATTTATTTTCAGCACTTTCCTTTCTCATTATAATTCTGAAAGGGTCTAGAGGTGACAGATGATAAATCTTGAATCCCCTGGAACCTTGGAAATATTCTCATTTGAAGCCTTTATACCAAAAGCTGAGGATTCTACTGTCCTGTCAGTATAAGCTGAACCATATGCACTGCTACTTTAGTGCCAATCATTCCTGTAACACATGAAGTGTTTAATTTTATTACTGTTGAGTCTTCAACTCTTTGAGCAAATGACCCTTTGTGTCTTTTATGTAATGTAAGAAGGAAGTTAAAAATGAGTTCAAAGGCAAATAAAAAGGACACTCCTCTAACCTTTCATAGAATTTAAAGGCTTGGATTAAGATTCATTTCTTTTGTTTCAACTGAAACATTTATAAGACTTTATTATTAAAAGTCCAATTATGTCTCCTCAATAATAGTCCAAATCCAGAATTTCAAGAATACTTAAAAATGATCACATTGATATACAACTAGAATGAATGCTAACATCTCCCACATTAATCAGTAAATATGGTCCAAAATCACTGGGAAAAGTAATCTGTAGCTTTTAAAAATGGGAGAGTAATGAGAAATGCACAATTTTATTGTGTGTTTCATCAGTGTACATACATATACATGTTTATATCATATATTTGAGGTCACCATAATTTATTTATGTAATTTGTAATTGTATTTTATAATTTTGTATTTATAATATCATTTACAGAAACAGATGAATCAGTTTTAACGGGATTGCTTTCTAATATTTTTTCTTATTGATTGCATTTTCTTAAGCAAAACTTATATAATGGAGTGGCAAAACAGAGGAGAAGCTATATGGAGCAGCATCTAAAACTCATACCTGGATACTTATGTCTCCTGTTTCTTCGGTAGATTACCAGCCTAAATACTCCAAATCCCAGTTATGCTTGACAAGTGTTAGAGGCTGGCAAGCTATATGTTTCTCAGCTGTTTCCTTCAGGCTTCCTCTTGTATAGATGACAATAAAACGGATTCTGAAACATCCTGATGGTAGCACACAGCCAAGATAATCAGTAAGGATGTTTTTTCCAATCCGTACTATGATTGGCAAGGCCAGAATATCTAGTCAATGGACCATAGAACATAGAAAATCAACTTGACTTACAAATACAATTGGGCTGGCTGTGCCATCTTTTTGCCACCAAGTTTTTGGAATGAACTGTAGAACTTGGAACAGTAGTTGGCAAATGATAGATGTTCTATGAATATTTACTAAATAAATGAACATATTAAATGTATAGCACTCAGTAGAAATTCTGACAAATTCCATTGAAAAGAGGCTCAAATGTGAATATTGGCCACCTTCAACACTGTATATCTTTTTTTCTTTTCATAAAAAAAGTATTTGATAATTTTAGTATGTGATGCTTTGACTAATTTGCAATTTTTATCATACCATAAAAACAAAGCTGGATAAAATTATAATACAATTGAAGTATAAATTTATGATCATTTCCAATTAACAAAAATTAGCTTAAAAGTCATTGACGAAAAGCTTTGTAAAATATGTTTCCTTTTCTTCCCATGTTTTAGGTTGTAGAATGGATGTAGGATTGATTAAGACTTTATGTGCTTGCAAGAGGGTGTTATTCAGATAGGTTACTTCCACTTGTATTGTGCTAGAATATAGATGTAGAAGCCATTAAAGAAAAGCTTCAATCTAGAAATAAAGAACCTAAAAACTTGGAGGTAACTTTGTATTGTTGATATTTGTCTCATTTTTGTCAATATTAACTGCCAATGGTGAGTGATATTCCAGTTCAATGAGGCACCCTATATTATTTAGATTTTTGTTAATTTTGGTTATATTGTACTAATACTATGCTCTAAACTGTGTGGTTGCAACACTTATTTGCACGTATTTACATATTGTAGGGTTCAAATCTACATTTCAATGGAAAGTTTGGAGTTTATGTTGTTAGATTTCTGCCTTCATAAGAATATCATGAAGGTTGTTGTACAGGGATTTATAATCTGACATGATGTCCAGATTCAACAAGAGTGACATCAAAAGTTAGCCTTTCAACAAACTAAACAGGCACTTATAAATCATTCTCTTGGTAAAATGCTTGAACTTTTGCTAAAATAATACTTAAAAACAGAAGCTGTAAAAGGAACACAATTAAGCAGTTTGTATTACTCAGGTTCCAAACCAAAGTTCAAAGCACTTAAAATCGAATTGCAATGCTGCCAAGGACCTTCAGAGAACATGCCTTCAGGCAGGACCACAGTAAATCTACCTCTCTAAAAATTACATAAAATTTGACTCAATTTCAGTCTTATCAAACTTTAGTGATGGGGTGGTATATTGACTTTTCCCTCCCTACATTAGCATAGCATTTCTGATTTTTCATTCTATTTACTCAAAAGTCTCAATAGAGTTCAATATAGTAATTATTGTTTTCTAGAGGAAGCATTCAATAAGTATTTGTTGATCATTGATTTTGAAGGCATCAAGAAATTTCCAGTATTTTCTAGTGTGTTTGACAGTGCTTACTGCCAAGCATATTTTATCACAATTCCACAGGTAGCACTTTAAGTTCCTTTTGTCTTGTCCTGTCCATAGAGATCATGTAGTATAAGTAGACATCATTAACTAGTGAGTGGACACTGATACAGTGCAATATTTTACATGTTGTAGGTCAGGCATTTTGCAAAATATTTATAAATGGGATTTAAAAGTTGAGTATCTTTTTATGTATTTGTTGATGAATTATTCAGGGTGGTATAATAGAAAGAATACTTAACTAATCACAATTTGAGTTCAAATTACAATGTCTGATGAGATTAAGTGCTTAATAATAGCTCCTGAAAGAACTAATAAATTGAATTGAATAGATGAAGCCCTAGGCATTCCCTCTGAAAATCTTTCAGTTGTTTGCTCTTCCTTTCCAACCTCCCTCAAATATGAGCTTCCTGGGAGTCTACTGTTTCTCCATCAGCATGTTCTTGACATCTAATCTTCACTATCCCATACTCCACACACCTCAGTTCCCACAACAGCACTCAAGCTCCTTACCGTGTTGTTAAAACCAACAGGCCTCAACGAAACAAAAAACCTGCTCCTTTGTGGTGTAAACCATTCATCTATACCACTTTACCAGTTAAAGGCATGACCCCTCATGTCTTTAGTATTTTGGGATATGATAAAATTATTTTCATAACATTTTATTTTTCTTTTTAAATTTTATTTTTATTATTTTTGGAAGAAATAAAAATAATTAAAAAATGAATATCCAACCAATCACCAATCACCTAGTGCATAGAACAGACTATTCTGACCAGTACCTTTCGATAAAACAGAAAGCAAAGCCAACATGCATAAAGAGAAGGTAGTTCATTCTCCAATCTCACTTTCTCCAGAAGAAAAAAAAAGATCCAAATATAAATGAAATAAAATTCTGCCTAATGATTCCAGATGTCAGTGTAATTCTGGATATGCTTGGAGCTGCTTTCACTTGTGACTGAAGCATTCGCCTCTCCTCACCTAGCTAATTTCTGCCTTCAAGTCTTTATCTACACTCTCCTGGGGAAAACCTTGCTTGATCCTGTTGGATGCCCTTCCTGGGTACTGTAGCCCTCTGCACTTAATCCTATCATAGTTACCAATAACCCTAAGTTGTAAATGACTAATAATATGTTAGTTTCTCCAACTAGATTGTAACTTTCTTGATGGCAGACACAATGAATTGTTTGCTTTTGTAAACTCTGTCACTTAATTAGTACTCAGATTTTTTTCTGTCAATAAGATAACTTCTGCAAGGTTTTATCTCAAATTATGTAAAGTGAAAAGTAATATTACCTGGCTATGATACAGAGGACCAAAAATTATATGCCTAAATCATTCTGAAAACTGCCAAGACACAAACATTCCCAATTGTTAATTCCTTTCACAGGTGCCTTCAATTCACAGATTACAGCCATTTTCAGAGAGTGATTTCCTGCCGATACTTAGGATCAAGGAAATTGGATCACTGGAAATAATATGAAAAAGAACCAAGTGGTACTTCATACATGGGAGTAAGGGAACATCCTATGTTCAAACCAACCAGTCTGATTTCACTGAGGATCATTAGTTCCCATGAGCTTGCTCTATAGCTTAACTATTTGGATGAGCAATAGTAGAAACAAGCTTAAACTATTTTAGTCCAGTCATTGTGAATGTAGCTTTAAGATTTCCAATTAAACCACTGTAAGATCCCTAAGAATAGTTTTCCATTCAGATTTTCTTTAGACTGTCTTTGCTTAAAAATAGCATGATTAATGCCAGATAATAACAATTTTAAATCCAGAAAGAGGGCTGATGAAAATCAAATTCCTATCATTCATCTTTTTCAGTATAGTAGTCATATATATTGACCAATTGAATTAGCAAAGTCTTAGTAACCTGTAATCTGCCAAAAGCATTGTGGCCTTCGTTATCCTGTAAGTCTCTAAATCTATCCAAAGAAGTTCAGCATCAGAACATGTACTCTCTCTAATACTTGCTGATGCTTTTGACCTGAAGAATGCCACTGAGTCTTTTCCTGTTGAATTTTTCATCAGATTTTATTGCTCGCATTCCACAAACCCATTCAGAAGGTGTTATGAACTGGTCTTGTTTCAGTTACTATCAGTGCATATGATGTTTATTTAAAACTCTGTACATAGTAGGTCAATTATAGTGGATATTCAGAAATAATAAAAAATTAATCTGAACACTTTGTTTCATTGGTAGACTATAAGAGGTCCATTCTATTGATGTCTTAATTTGAATAAATGAGATATTGCTCTTTAATTTATCATGATGGTCTTCTTAACCAAGAATCCATTGGATTATTTTGCAATTTAGTCTACTCAGAGTGAGAATGGGAGTTTCTAATCTTCTAGGGGATTATTTTTTCTTTCGTGAAATGTTATGATAACTAGAATTGGTAGCTCATAAAAGCCCAAATCAATATTGCCATTGACTTAATCCACCTAAAGAGGCTTAACTTCATAGGTGACTTTTGAACAGCTGAAACAAAACACAAATCAGTCTCTAGTGAGTTCCCGACTTTAAAGTAAAGTTGAAAACTATTTCAGGAAAAATGCTTTCAGACTGAGAGATAGCATAATGGGACTTCTAAACAATTGCATTTAGCAAATAAATCTTCATGTTTATCTATTTTCAAGAATAATAATATGTAATATTTATTTGTTAGACACTGTGTTAGGCATGATCTCATTTAACCTTAAGGAAAAAACCCTATGACATTTTAGACACATACATAACCCCCATTTTGCAGGTGATCAGATTGAAGCTACATGTTAGCTTTCCCAAGATGATATATCTAAGTTGCCTAGTAAGGTTTGAATATATGTCTGCTGAAAGTGAATGTTATGCTCTTAATGAATATGCTATATATTTAAAATGCCATTTATCAAGTATGGTGGTTGAAGTTCAAAGTGGTCTGTAATGGAATGCAATGCTTCTGACCTACCATTAGAAATACCTGCATGGTTTTCCTAGTTATAAGGAAGTACTTGAGCCTTCTGCACTTTAATATCAGGCACCCACTGTGATTAGCATCAGGCTAATGTTATTTACAAGATGGTTGTGCTACATTGAAGTGTATGTCATGGACATGAGATGTGTTGTTGAGACAGCTATCTTGGTTTAAGATTAAATTCCTGGTCCTATTTTTTCTAGCATTATGCATTAACTAAATTAACTAAGTCGGAGGGGATTTGCTCAATGATAACCAATTTATTTCAAGACCATAGTTTAATTGCCTTTCTTCCTTTGAAATTCATTCCTTGCTCTGCCTTTCTACCTCATTAAAGTGGTCTATCAAGCTTCTGACTATTGATAGACATTCTTTACTATCTGACTGTTGTATCATGTCTTCTCCATTTCATTCTCTTATAATATCTACAGGAAATCCAACATTTAGGTTAACAATTTTTTCTAATGCCTAAGTCTTATAGAGTTCTTTGATGTCCTTAACAAATGCTTTGATCAAGATCACCAAAGCCTCCACGTTGCTAAATTCAATGATCAATTCTTAGTTTTCATCTTGACCTTTCAGCAGAATTTAACACCCTTGATCACTCCCTCTTCATTTGATTTTCAGGCTCTCATATTCTTCTGAATCTCCTCTATCCCACTGATCATTTCTTCTGAGTCATCCTATGATTCTGTTGGATTCTCCTCATTTTTCGAGCCTTTAAGTTTTTAATTTCTGATAACTCAGCCTGAGAACTTTTCTCTTTGATAAACTTATTCCCATGTTCATATCATCTTGACTCATGATGTTAATACAATTCATATGCTAAATGATTTACAACTGTAGCCTGGAACTATCCCCTTAAATTCAGTTTCATATATACAGTTGACTATTTTTCTTCTCCACTTGGATATCTGATAAGTATCTTAAACTTGGTGCGCCCTGGTAGAGTAGTGGTTTGATTCTCTGCCTCTGGCCAAGAGCACAGTCCACGTATATCCCAAAGACCTGTGTTCACATCCCAGGGCTGGGGGGAACAACTAAGATGAACAACAATATAAAAATAAATGAAGTTCTTCTTCCTCCTTTCTCTTCTTGCCTGCTTGCCTCTACCTTCATTACTGCCTGCACTTTTACTTTAAAAAACTATATTATGCTTGACCTATCTTTATCAGATACCTCTTTTTCTCCAACTCACATTCTTTCATGCCATTTTTTTCTTCCAGCTGTTACTGCAGCTACTGTACACTAAGCACACCTCTTCTCAGTTGAACCATATTATCTCTCATTTTCTGTCTTTTCTCCTATCTCTATGGGGAATATCTGTAGCAACCCACTAAACCATTTAGAAGTATGTGCAAGACTGAGAGTATGAGAGAGTTAATACACTATGGGACGACTTTAGACTTTGAGGATAGAAGGCCAGTCATGAGTCCTCACTCTTCTGAGTTCAAGCAGACAAACTACCAGGCATTTTCCATCCTTCTCAGTGGGTCCACAGTAAAATTGAACTTCAGTTGTTCATAGCTATGATCAACTCAAAAACTCACTGCTTTATTTCACTTTTACTGTTCCTCTAGTCCAGTTTTAGAGATCACTTCTTAAAGTTCACTTCTTGCATACACTCACTTTTCTCGGGTTCTGCTTTTAGGGAGACCTTACTGATACAATATTAAAAACCGAATTCCTGTTCCTCCCCCTTAAAACTTGTTCTACCTTCAACATTCTCCACTCAGATAATGGCACTTGCTCTTCTCAGGTGATCTTAACAAAAACCTTAGTGTGATTCCTGATCACATACATTTTACCAATAAACTTTGCCATTTCTGCCTTCAAATTAGATTTGGAATCTCACTTATTCTTCTCACTTCTGCTACTACCATTGTCCAAGCCACTATCATATGGATTTTTGCTGTAGTCTCCTCTAATCTGTCTTCCCTGCAATTTATTCTCAATACAATAGTCAGAATGATGCCTTTAAAACCTAAAGCAGATTATGTCCACTACCCAGTCAGAACCTTCAGTGGCTTACCATCTCACTCAGGAAAAGAGTTGTTCACACTGATTGTTTCCCCTCAAACCTGGGACTCCAACCCAGGGGTATGTGACTATTCCTTTGGAGACAATTGACCTAACCGCTGCTCCAACAGGACACGCCTACTTGAGTTTCTGGTTAAATATAATTATTTTATTATTTCTTTTGTTTACAAAGCCATGTTCATTTTAAGATATTGAACTCGCCTCCCAGCTGATTCTTACTCTTTCATTCATTCTATTAGAACCACATTGGCCTTCACAATGTTTCTCAAACAACAGATATATTTATTCTTTTAAAAATTGTTTTATTATTTCTTTTGTTTTCATTTCTGTATGCATTTTAGGTTATCAAAATTGCACCTCATTCTGGGAGTACTTCACACTGCACCCAGAATTCTAGTGTCATTTACCTCCACCTTGTCCTTCCTTCCTTCCTTCCCCCTTCCCACCCTCCTTTTCATCACAGTGTAGCAGTCTGTAAATTTTGTAGAGATTTGTCTGTTCATATGTTTTGAATCTTTATGTTCTACATATTTCTGCCACAGGCCCTTTACAATTCTTATTCCCTCTGCCTGGAATGTTCTTCTCTTTCATATCTACCAGGTTTGGTCTCTCAAACTGTGTAGGTCCACACTCAAATGTCACCCTCAGTCATTCTCAGACCATGCAATTGAAAATTAGAATCCTTCTCCCATATACTTCTTCTCTTTCTTTTCTCTTGATAGAACTTACCACTTAGTTGACTACGTAATTTATTGCCTAAAAAAGGATATTTTGGAGAGTGAAAGGGTACATTAGGAATAATCACATTTAGACTACAGATATAGACCAGAACTGTCTGAGACAACTGAGACATATGGTCACCCTACTTATCACCATCTGACATGCTGTTTTACTTATTTTTATTAGTGCTTAATATATTTGTTTGCACTTACTGTATATGTATATATAGATACACTAATATAGAAATACATACCATATTTATTTATATTTGTAACTATTTTTTTAATTTATTTCCTGTCTTCCCCACTAGTTCTGTGAGAGAAGAAGTTTTTCTCAGTTTTGTTTTTTTCTGAATCCCAACACTTGGAACACTGCTTGGTACATATTAGGCATCTGATGAATATTTATTGCATTAATGAAAACATACTACTATAGTGTCTGGCACGTAATTAGCTCTCAATGAATGTTAGTTATTGTTATCAATATTATTATTATTTATCATCAAGCAAAGTGATAGCTTTTATTTCTGAGAATAATATTGCTTTGGTGGCATCACTCTATTTTATTTGCTCCTCAGTAATATTTTCATGGGCTACCTGTATAGAGATGCTTGCAACTGCCAAATAATTTTTATTGAAATGGCCTGCCCTCCTCCAATTTTTTAATCAAGATGCCTAGTACTTGGGTGACTTACAATCCTTTGTGATTCATGACATACTGAATGAAGTGTTCTTTTGCACATCAGGGCAGACAGAAAAAATAGTAGGTAAAACCCTGTATAATTTTTTTGTTTTAAAATACATTGGCTTTCATTTATTTAAAATCTGGTTGTGAACATTTTTTAAATGTTTGAATTTCTAATTGTAATAACAACTAGAATATTTTTATACACTTATCCAGATAGAGAATGTGGCTAAAAATGTCTTAGAAGAGTGATTTTGAGTTCTTTCAGTAGAATTCTAGAAATGCAAATTCAGATAATTGTAATGATCAATCATTTACTGGTATGTTAATTTCTTAATGCATTCAATTTATCAGCAGCAGGTTTTTCCTAATTCTAAAGAAGCAATGTCTAATTCTCTTTTTACTGATTAATTGTGGAGAATTATACTTCTGCCAGTTGACAAAGGGACTTACATGGCTTGCTTCAATACCATTCAAGACATAGGTAAATAATAAAAGTAAACAATTCATGAGAAGTGGAAACATAATTAACAGCAATCTTATGAATGTTTGTTTCCTCTTGCAAAAATCCTTGTAAGCTATAGCATGAGCTTTTGGTTTTCTTTGGATAAGAAGTATTTGTTAACTAATCAATGTATAATCCCAAATGCTCCTTAAACATAAACATTAAAAAATTGACATTAGCCAGTTAGATAATTCAATTGAGCAAGCATTTATGGAGCATTTACTATTCAAAGAATTTCCTTTTGGTCACAAACACAGATTAAAGACAACAGCATCCTTTTGTAAACCTTCCGTTTGGAAACATAAGTGGTAGCTTTCTTATTTTGTCTTTTGTCTTACTAATAAGCCTTTATTTTTCAAGGCACAGGATTTTCTCTACAGTACATCTGTAGCCTTATGATCATGGGCTGCGTTGTAACAGGATTGTGCTGTATTGAGATAGAATAGATGCTTTGAAAGTTCAGTTGGTAAGTTCTTTCATTTTAATACTGAATTCCATGCTGAGAAGCCTTGTCTTCTAACCTTTTGTGCAGATAGTGTCCCTTATTCCCATTTGCCCCCTTTTGGATTGCCTCTACTATATTGTCTAATAGAAAGATCACATCACTGGGTCAAGACTCATGCTTTCAATTTTGCTTCATTCACTCACTGAATGACCTTAGGTCCTCTTTTAACTGCCTTTACTAGTGTATTAATAGTCACCTGGGGTCTTGTGGCACAGTTAATCAAAGTCCTAAAAATAATTTGAAATGTGTGGACCTCCCTTCTGCCTCTAGAGAGAATGTTTGAACCAAAGAAGAAAAGTAAAATGGAAAGGGAGATTTGCTAAGGTAATCAACAATATCTCTGTGTGATGATTTCCTTTTTCACACTGGCCTGTGTGATTCTCCTTAGTCTCCTAAAACTGAAATACTCATTTCTGAGATTCATCTTTATAATTCCTCATTTGAAGAACAGACCTCAGAAAATGACAAGACTGACATCTATTTGAAATAAAAATCATGAAACTGGTGATATTTCTCTATGATGCCTATGTTAAGGTATAGAGCAGAAATAACTTCTAACATATGCTAATCATATACCAGGCTTAATCTGCATGTAGATACAGTTCAGAAGAAATGACTGAACTCTAGCAATATCCAAATTGCTCCAACAGGTTAGATAAGAATTTAATTCTTGGTGCGGCCTGGTGGAGTAGCAGGTTCTCGTCCTAGAGCCAGGGGGAACAACCAAGATGTACATCTAAATAAAATAAATAAAAACGCTTCTTTCTTCTCTCTCTTCTGCCTGCTTGCCTCTGCTCACCTTCATTCCTGCCTGCACCTAAATTCTAAATTACATTGCTATCTCTTTTTAGTCACTGTTTTTAACCTCTCTGTCCAATGATACTATTAGTACTCAGTGATTTCCTGTTGTTATTAATAGACTGCTACTTTATATAGTTAATTACAACCTTTTCAAAATAAGTTAAATATTCAAAAGTTTATATTTGAGCTTTTTCTAGTGAACCAAGTAGTAAAACTTATACAGTCTTTAAGGTGGAGTTCGATGTGCAGATTCTTTTGTACACTGGGGTGTTTTTTTTTTTTTAATTTTTGTTATTTCTCTTGGCAACAGGGTGGACACATTGGAAGAGTAAAAGACAGTTTGACAACTTACCAATTTAGGTGATACTGCAGTAATCTAGAGATAGATATGATAGGATTACTTGGGCATTGAATGTCAAAAAAAGTGAAAGGAGACATATATGAAGGAGAAATTAGAATTGGCAAGACTTAGTGACTGGATATGGGTGATGGAGAGAAAAAGGTGGTGGTTTCCCTCTTTGGTACATCAGTGAAGGGGGATGCTAGCAATCAAGGTAAGGAAGTAAGAAAGTCAGAGTTTTAGAGAAAAGAATGTGCATTTATAAACATGACTTTACAGGGACTGTATGTTCTACAGGTAGAAATATGTAGTAAGAACTTAATTATACACACTTGGAGTAGTGGTGTTCAAAATGGATTTTTCATTGTGTAAGTAGAGTTGTTGATGCATACATGATACATGAGATTGAATGTGAACTCAAAGGAAGAGTATGTATGGTGAGAACACAGAAAAGAAAATAATCGTCAGTATTATGGTGCACACTAACATTTACATGGCAGAAGCCATAACCCAGGAAAACTAGGTGGAGAATCAAGACCAAGTGGTATTTTAGAAGTCAAGAGAACACAAAGAATCCAGAAAGTGGCAACAACAATATTATATATGAAGACAGGTCTAGTAAAGACTCTGAAACTTTTATCAGATTTGGCAATTAGAAGTTTATTGCTGACTTTATTAAGAGAATTTTTAATGGTAGAATAGAAGTAGAAGACAGATTTTCATGGGTTAAGGAGTAAGTAGAAAGGAAAGAAGTGACAACATCAAATATATGCTATTAATTTATCTGACTAAGAAAAAAAACAGGATGGTTGAGAATGGAGGCATTAGCTAAAGGAGAGCATGAATCCTAGGAAGGAATTTTTGTTGTCTTATTTACTTTTACTTGTTTGTATGAAATACAAACAAACAAAAACTTGACCATGTAAGCTGACATAACCTTGTACCTCCTGTAGTGGTAATGAATATATATGTGATGTATGAATGAATGAGTGCTTATAGACTGAGGAGAAAGACTAATAAAGAAAATTTTAAGTGATAGAAAATAGAAGTATTATCTAATGGATCAAAGTTCTGAAGAAAGCCTAAAGGGATGGGAGACAGAATGCAAATTAAAGACAGTGTCTGAATCGTGCAAGATGGAGGGGATAAACAGAAGAATTCATCATGTGTCATGGCATCTGTTTTCTTTGTTAAATAGGAGACAATGCCACTTACTAAGACTCAGTGAAAGAGGATAATTAATAGAGGATGAAACATTAACAAAGTGAACAATAATGAGGTGGAAGTAATATAAAGGTTTTGAGGAAGATTAGCAGATAAATTAGGATCTTGGTTGTAAGTGACACAAAGTCAACTCAAACTATCATTATAGTTTATAAACCTTTCCAGTAGTCTTATATTTGAGCTTCATTTTCTGTTATGCACACAGCATTTCTCAACAGAGTGAGAAACATGTCTGGTAGGGTCTCTTGAGTTTCTCTTTTTACAGGTCTGGCCACACTACTAAAGAATGATTCTCTTCTGTGGGCTTGAAGTCCTAAAATGCTACATAAGGACTCTGATTATTACTACTTGGTTCAATTGCCCGCTTGTAAATCAGTCAGTAACTGGGTTGTGATCTTAGAAATGTACTTTGATAAAGCTCCTTTCAGGTATTCACACATGAGCTGATCAACTGTGGTAATTCATTACATAATCCAGCAAGTATTTATTAGTACTTACAATTGTCAGGTCTTGTTCTAGGTGTTGCTGAGACAGTGGTGAAAAACACAGGCAGGGTCCCTATGTTAGGGAGATTAAATTCTAGCAAAGGGATATCAGAAATAAATAAACAACACATTTCTGACTATTTATATATTCTTTAAAGAAAATAAAACAGGTTTTATAATAGAGAGCAACTGGTGGTGGATGATCAGTGACGGGATGATCAGTGAAGTCTGAATAGCTCAGACCTCATTCGTAAGAAGCCAGCTATTTGAAGAGTGGGGTGATCATTCAGGCAGAGGAAAGAACAAGTACAAAAGCCCTGAGTAGGGAATAAGTTTCACATATTTAATTGACAGAAGGAAAGCTAATTTGATTGAATCTTCATGAATGAAGGGGGAGAGCTGTGTGAGATGAGATCAGAAAAGTGAGCAGAAACTAGAGCCCTGTAGAATCTAGCAGGCCATGGTAAGGATTGGCCTGTGGGACTGGTCCAGTTAAACCAAATTGGAGTTGTTATCATAACCATTTTGAAAGAGAACAGTTTTCCTAGAAGTGGAATGCTAAGTACAGTAATACAGGTTTCCTTATCAGCCAACGTACAGGATCAGTGTAAAACAAGGTATATTCTCTTTTAGAATTGCCAGGTCAGGTCAAGTGGAAAGATGAGAAGGGAGAAATACTGCTTCTGAAAGACAAGTGAGAACAACTGATTCTAGATTCCAAAGTCACAGGAAAGAACTGAAATTAGAAGGGGTCTCATAACACTGAAAGAATAGAAAGAGAGAGTGGTCCTAAGCCTTATAGTCTTAGTCATGATCGAAGAGTACATGTAATGGCCATTAAGCTATCACTTTCAAAGTGAGATTTCCTAGTCATATGTGTTGAAATGCCCTTTCTCTTTCAGATGAATGTTTGTTTTTATGGACTTACTTATATCCAACCTAAGAACACGAATACCTTGTTAATGTACTTAGTTTCCAGGAACTCGCTGATGTGGGTTCAAAAATACCCTGACTTTCCCCCCACTCCCTTTTTAAATTGTGATCTTTTCCATTATTAAACATTGGCTTTTTTCCCAGGGATGGCACTGAAGAAGAAAATCAATGACATATCTAGCCAGCCGCCTTGGACTGAATGGGCACTCAAATAGACTCCAAGGGCCAAGTGCAGATGGTGATTTATTGTGCATGCAGCTTCTACAGAATGCCTTTATTTGAGCATTGATGTATATACAATTACTTACCAGAATACAGCAGTTTTACAATTTAGCCAGGAATCTGTAGAGAGATTATGTTCACTAAGAAATCCACAAATGTGGTTTCCACCTTTTCAGTAATTCTACAAACTCTTAGTAGTCTTCTGCATGAAGAAAAGAGTTTTCAAAAATAGTTCTTCCATTTTTCCATATTTCTCACTATTGTCATCTTTATGCAATTCCCATTTCAGAACCAGTTCAAATTTATTAAACCGTATTCCTCTCCTGACATGTAAGTATAGATGAAGTTGCTAGAGGCAAATCATTTACGGTGGCTATTGTAAAACCTGAAATTGCAGTAGTCATCTACACATATCACAGGCTTGGTCATTGTAAAGATCGTTTTTTAGGCAATGTTTATGTGATACTGAAACAACCAATTGAAAGTTAAACCTTTGAATAAACTAGATACTTGTCCTCTCATAGACAGAAAAAACAATGAGAGCAGTCCTAATTTTTTTCTTATAGAAAACTTGAATTACCAGAATTTGCCCTTAGAATTAGAGTAAACTTCAATTGAAATTCTAAGGATCTTATTACCTTTAGAAAAATAATGCCCATATCTTGCTTCTTCACTCTGGCCAAATATTACCTCATGGTAGTGCCTTTAAGGCATGGCACCCATGTCCAAGCATTTATGGTTTTTTATTGTATTTGTGTTTTATAATATTATGGAGAATGAATGAGTTGTTCTGTTCTATAACTGGAATTAAATTGTGTGGTTGTTTTGCTCCAGCATATATGGAGTTCTACCATAGTGTATTCTCTTTAATATTTTGGCTAAATTTCAGTGAAAAAAGTTAATCAATTTAATAGAAACACTTCATACCACTCTTTAATGTAAACAATACACAGTCAAGATTAATAGAAGCTATATATAAAAAGAAGCTGTAGTAGTATTGATAAAAATCAGCTTAACAAATGAAAATAAGGACGTTCAATAACAAATAATATACTGCAATGACATAGCCCATCGAGCTGCTATATGAGGCAGCATAAATAATAGCTATTCAAATTATTTATGTATTGCAGTGTACTCAGCATCTCAGATGGTAAGCTACTAGAAGGGATAAACAAACTTAGTTTGTATGGCGCTGAGCCCATTTCAACTCCAAATTAAATGTGAATATGCATTTGTTACTATATGGTAGTGCGTCTGCTAATGTGATTATGTCCATCATCATTTCCTAAGTTTCTAGTTTTCATTAGGGATTTGTTTTCTTATTTATATTTTTCTGTGCTTTCACAGGGAATTTATCCATTTGAATTTTAATGTGAGTTTCATTATGGAAAAACTCATGATCTGTGTTTGTCAATACAGGGAGAAACACTGACATGAGCATCATTTATTTGCTGAGTATTGTGATAGGTACTCTTGGAACAATAAAATAAAATCTATGGATGCTACTCTCTATGTAGAGTCCAGACAGGAAAAATAAGTATATACTCGTGGAGAATTTTTAAAGATATTTAGCTTACAAAAAATAAAAATAGACTGATCGTTTCATTTTAATTGAGCCCATTGATTTATTGTAACACTATATATATAGATCATCTGATCATTATTGATTCTATATTACTACATGCTTTGTTGAATGAATGAATGAATGAATAAATGGGTCATTCGTTGTTTTCATGCTTCTTGCCCATATTTATGGGAAAAGTACGGTGGATGAGTACTCAATAGGTATACAACATTTTAAGAATTATAATTAACCACTAAATATCTATTTATTAATAGTGTTCCCTACTCCATGATTAGCCAAATTTTGGTTTTGCAGTAAAGACATTGTCAATGTCATCATTATTTGCACTCAGTATCTGTTATACATTTGCTTAGTATTGTGTTCAAGAAATAAGTATGTAAAAACACTTAATATGTGTAGATAATGTACAACATCTTGATTATTGTAGTAAATGATGCAAATATGGAGCACGCCTTCTTTATAGTCTACTAGGGGAGATTGACAGTCAATAGTGCTATGAAAGTAACTTACAAAGTGTAAGATAACAAGGTAGGCTAGGGGTGGTCGGGAGGGCTTAGCTAAAGAAATAACCTTTAAACTGAGATAACAAGGGTCAGAAAGAGTAAAGCACCCAAAAAAACCAGAAACAGAGCATTCCAAACAGGTAAAACAGCAAAGTTTCTAAGGCCTGAGAGGGTTTGTTATGTTTTAGTAACTTTAAGGAAACCAAGGTTGCTGTACATTTGCATGTGAGGCAGCAATAGTTTGGGAAAAGTTGCTACTTGATGAAGCTGGAGAGAAAAGAAGAAACCACACCTACACCTAGGTCTCTGTAGGCCATACTAGAGATTTTAGTCTTTCTCTTAAGGGTAATGTGAAAATATTGATGGGTTTTAAACAGATGTTGAAGTGGGGTTACGTATTTAAAGTATTACTTTGACTGTTGTTTGGATAATGTGTTGGCAATGAAAAAAATTAGGAGAGAGCTGTTACAAAATTTTTGCAGAGGTTCATTCAAGAGATAAAACTAGAAAACCAAATTGAGATATATTATGGAGATACAACCTATAGGACTTACTATTCCAGGTTATATTTGATTGGAGAGGAAGAGGAAAGAATCAAGAATGAATCAGGTTTCTGACTGTAACAACTAATATGGGGAAGACTGAGAAATGAATGGGTTTCAGACTACAAATAAAAAATTCTTTGTAAAATATTTGTAAAAAAATTTGTAAAAAAAAATTGTAAAAATAAAGATACCAATTAGATATATAAGAATATAAATAGGCAGTTTCATTTGCTAGCCAGTGATGTAGTAATTGACAAACGTGGTTTGACTTGTGGTGCTTTAATTAATTCAGCAGATTTTTGAGTCTGTTATGTGGCAGGTATTGTGCTAAGCACTAGGAATACAAAATCTTAGTCACTGATGATAAGGAGCTTATCGTAATCTAATGGGAAGACTGAAAAACATGGATACTTTAAAATCTAGTATGATAAGATCTGTAGGAAGAACATCCCATTCAAATTGGGGCTTGTAAGAGTCAGGGAAAGATATGTCCAAAATAAGATGTCTGTCTTAAGTACAGAAGTAAAATCTAGTTAAATACAGAAGAACAAAAGTCATTCCAGACTATCTTTGTTAGAAAAAATTGTATTCATAATGGACTGATGCAAATTGGAGGGAATATTTCTTTATTTTTCTGACCACATAATATTTTTTAATATACAATGTGATTATTGACTGTTTCCATAATATCAGAATCAAATAAGTGAAAGAACAGTTAGAAATCATCTAGTACAGCTACCTCTTTTTACATATGCAGAATTAGACTGAAAGAGAAATGTCTTGTCCAATAAATCAATTCCGATGTTACTTTTTGTTTTTTAATATTCTACATTTACCATGAATGTACTGTTTAAATGGTGCTCAAAGAATTATTTAATCCTCTGAATTGCCCACCTATTCTAAGAGAGTATTTTATTCCCAGAGAGATTCATTACAACTTGATTTAACCTGGTTATGATTTCCCATTTAATTCACATTGCAACATAGTGAGGTAATACCCTAGTAATTAAACAGTCTGTTTATCATTATATGATGACATTTAATATATAATCTTTCAAAAGAGTAGTCACGGTTATGTTACCTGTACTTCCTAACCCATTTATAAGTATCTATTTTCTTCCACTGGACATACCAATGTTTGGGGAAAATATCGAAGAGTTGACTATTTAAAGTTCAGTTATATTTGATTGTCTCATTGCCCTTTGTTTTTACTGTGCCTATCATTTGCCAGACTGACTTTCTGTTCAGCTGCACCATTGATTTCCTACCTGTTCTGCTACCATTCTTTCTAATATTGTATGCATAGAACAACACTATTTTCCCTTCCTTTTCTCCTTGCAATGCCAAATATAGTATTACATGATCTGAAAACTTTAGAGAAGAGGTCAAATTATGTTACAACAATAGCAGCTCTGCCTTCAAAGTCGAAGGAAAAGATTGTATGGTAGGTCCTTGCTAATTTAGACCAGTTGAGGTGAAACTCATCTGAAATCTTGTATATATTAGTGAGAATCGAAATTTTGTTACTCTAAAATACAGAGAATTAGACACTCTCATGTAATGCAAGTTCATGAAATCTCTTCAAAGGAAAATTGTGAGAATACCTAACAAAACAAAAGGGAATAATCTTAAATCTGTATCAGTTAAAATGGATTAAAAATGGATTCTTCCACATAATGGAACACTTATGCAGCCATTAAAATGATATACACAGCCATACCTCCAAAATATTATGCAGTCATATATTGCTTAATGGCAGAAATGCTTCTGAAAAATGCTTTGCTAGGCAATTTTGTCATTGTGTGAATGTCAAAGTGTAATTACACAAACCTAGATGCTATAGCCTACTACACACCTAGGCTGTGTGATATAGCCTATGGGAATCATCATTGTATATGCATTTGTTGTTGAAGAAAACATTGTTAAATGATGCATGAATATATTGATAGATTAAAATATAAATTATGTCAAAAGCTTCTACTTTTTAAAAATATGCACATATATAAAGATAAACCCATTAAATATTGATCCACATATAAAAAGGTATGTACACATACATACAAAGACGCATCTGTATATATGCACAAAAGATATGCAAATATTCTTGTTAGTGATGGGGAGTACAAGTACTTTTATAATTAAAAAGTGAGAACATCTGAGGATGTTTTGGTGGAAAATACATTGTAAAAAATAGTATGCATTGTCTTACATATCTATTTAAGATTATGGAGTAAAATATGCCAAAATGATTGTGAAATGCAAGGGAACTTAACCTCTGTAAATAAAGTTTGGCCAAATAGAGTTCTTTGATGTCTGTCTGCTTTAGTAAGCAGATAAAAATGATTCTGAATTATTGGAATGTAAATGTGTACCCTTAAAATGATTTTTGAAAGCTTATTTTACATAGCTTAAGTTTTTCTTCTCTAAATTTTAATTTTGTACTTAATTTGTTTTTCACACTTTTTCAGTAATAATAAATTTCAAATGGAGTCTGTTGGAATTTATTAAATTTTGGATTTGTAGAACATTAATGAGAATTTTAAACATCTTTTTTAAATTAATGATAGATAATACCAAATCTTTTAAATCTTTTACAGTATCTTTTGAAATACTGAATTAAATATTGTCTAATAATTGACAAATCAATCAAGATTGTCCACCTTTAATGAGTTTGTAGATGTATTTATTCTCTTTGAAATCATGGGCTTTCCCATTTGGTCGATTGTGGTGTTCTCTCCTAGGCTGCTGACCTTTGGCCTTTTCACTGCTCATTATCTCTTGCAGGAGAGTATGGATAGCTTAAAAGAAAGGTGAAATATAAATTGGTTAATATAGTTGCCCCCAGGATAAAAATCTAGGAATCATACTCCCTAAAAAAACCAAGTCTAATTTTCTCCTTTACCACCATATGTATAATCAAGAGCTGGAGCTACAGTGCTGGAGGATTTGGTTCTAAGATTACTCCTGGGATTTTTTAAATAGAATTTATGATTGATTTGAACTTGAGTTCACCAAGTATAGTGACTTTATTATGGAATCCATTCAGAGGCACCACTCTTGGGATTTTTTTTTTTCTTTAGTACTGATTGTACTAGATATGCAGAGATGCCAGAAATTTAATTAAGCTAAAATTAATTATATAAATATATATATATATTTGTGTTTATAGTATATGTAAGTTTAGAAAAAACACATAGGAATTGTGTTTTATTTCACTTTAATTTCTAGAGGCCTTATTTCCATTTTAAGAATATCTACGTCGATTCTTATACTCAAGAGTAAACAGTAACTGTGACTCATGCTAAAGGTCATATTGGATTCTCATCTTTCCCTTGAGTTTTAGTTACAAACATTTTTTATAGGATCCTTTCTTGCATTTATGAATCTTATTCATCCCTCAAGTTCTAACTCAAGTCTCCCATCTTTGATAAAGTCTTCCTTCCTGACTTCTGCATATATTGCCCACTGCCTTCTGCATATATTGCCCACTGCCTTCTGTGAACTCCTATAGTTTTTGTTGTCTGACATTCACAGTCTTGCCATTGACTATTTACGGGCTTAAGCACTGGTCGTAAAGCTTGTCTCCCAATGAAATGTAAGTTCCTTAAGGGTAGGGTATACAAATACTTTTCATTCTATTGATACAGAGGTCTCTCAAATTCCTTACAAAACCTAACATAGTACTCTAGGAGGTGCTCAGAAATATTCTTTTTTAGTCTGTTTTGGGGATCTATATGAGATACATTCAAAATTCCTTGTGTTTCACTACTGCCACTGCCTCAATTAGTTCTATCCTTTACTATGTCATTTTTTTTTTTACAAGGCAGAACAAAATATTGCCACTGATACTGAACTCTAGTTTGGCTTATCTGCTGGCAGCAGGCCTTCCTGTAGGGCTTTGTGAGCATTTACAAAGCTAGTGTAGCTAATCTGTTACAGAGCTATCTTACGCTTTTGGTCTGATTTATTTTCATGGGTCTGCAATATCCTCTGGGTGACTAGAAGCTCAGAATTCGACGTTTGCTGGCATCTATGGCCAAATAGTAACTAAGTGGAACCAGAAATGACGGTATGTTCATAAGTGACCATCTACACTTAAAAAAAAACACTATATAATGGTGATGGTCTTTTAGCAAGTGTGTGTGGAGGGAGGTGACATGGTGGTGGTATCTTCTCTCCCCTACTTGGCTTCTGTCTACCCTACCAGTTGCAGTATGCCTCATGCCATCTGAGATGCAATCCCTTTCAGTAACATTTTAATATAGCACATAATAATTTATTTTATTCCTCCAGCATAGGCCATTGACAACGTTTGCCTCCCTCTTCTGCTCAGGTCATTAAGGAATTTCCCTCTATTTGCCAGAAAATAAGTTTGATAAGTGGAATCTTATATGGCTGCTCTACAGCCGTTCCTGCCAAGGAAAGAACTCCAGAGGAGTCAGGGACAATTTTAAGGGTTGCAAGAAGCATCCTATTCTGTGCTTGGGTGTTTTCTGCTGTTTCAGCCTCATGTTTCTTCAGTCTGAAAAGAACAGGTGTGCCTGACAGCAGGTGTGTTTGTTCTACTTTTCCTACGGCAGCTGTCACTCCCCAGGTAACTCCCTTTTCCAGGTGGTGAATTCTTAACAACCCATCATCTTCTTTTCTGGCTACCATTACTTAAAAAAAAAAAAAGGTTGGCTGTCAACCCTCCCTTACTGGACTTTAGATTCTATTGAAATGTTATTGTTGTTGTTGATGATTTTGTTGGCTTTCGTGTTTTGAGTTGCTTTTAAAAAAGCGGGGGATATGTTGCTGATGGATGCTGTTTTACAATTCAGACAAACTTAATGTTTTCCTTTTAAAATCTGTAGCCCTCTTTGATTTGGACTGCATTTTGCAGCCTTCTTCTATGACAGCTTTGGGTTTCTCCATTTTTGCATTTTTCAGTAGATCTTGGGGTCTGTCCTTAGTCAATACACCTGCTGCTGGGACTGCCAGTCACCACATGCTTGGCTTTCATCCTCCCTCATTTCTATTCATAGCGTGTACTTCTCATAACTCTAAAGGACTATTTGATGCCCCCACATTGTTTAATATCTACATGATTAAAGCAGCTGAGAGAATTAGTACATGTCCTGAGCCTAAGGAAAAATCTAATCCAAAAGAAATTGTATTGCAGGTCCAGATCATTTTTAATAAGCTCTGTTGCTCAATCTTACCTGTTCCTCTATGGGGCTCCCTTGCGAATTCTGTAGGTATTTGAGAGTTAGCTGGCAAGGATACTTTCAGGTATGTGATAGGCTCTCAATATAACATTTATGGAAGCTCCACACTGTGCAGCATCCTTATAGTGGCCGCATGATAAAAAACAAAAGAAACAAATATAGGGCATTAAGTCAGTGTCTGGGGCATAGATCAGTTAAAACCAAGGGACCTGAGGCTGATGGGGAACAACCAAAAATGAACAAGTAAATTTAAAAAATGCTTCTTCTACCTCTTTCTCTCCCTCCTCCTTCCTCCCTTCTTGCCTTCTTCATTAAAAATAAAAGATGATGAAGCAAGTATACTATTCTAACAATGGAAGAATCAAGTGACTTGAAACTTAAGACAGAGTGAGGCAGACAAAGTACAAACAAATAAAGAATCGGGTGCCTTTTGAAGTCATCAGATAAATAAGTCTGTTATGAGTACGAATTGTGTACATAAGGGGGATGAATAACTTGAATCTGTGATCACAATTCGAAGGAAGTAGATCTTTTTAGAGAGAGGCTCAGAGGAGTGAAAACTGAGTGCAAATTTTTCTCATGAGAATTCTCAAGGACTTTAGTAAAGCAATACACAGTGTAGAAAGCAAGTTTGTCTTCTGACAGAGCTATAGGACAATACTAACAACTGCTCTGTTTACTGATGATTTCCTCTGTGTGAAGGTAAACTGGATAGAAAAGTAATAAACTGGATAGAAAGTAGTAGCTTTTAAGAAATACATTCTTCAAGTGTCAGTCTAAGACCATGGGTTATAGTCTAACTTGGGATGTGGGTGGTTGATGAAGTGGGTGTGTGTTTGAGAGTTTGTGCATGGTGTGTGTGTATGTGTGTTTGTATGTGTGTGTGTGTGTTTGTGTTTGTATGAGTGTGTGTATGAATGTATAAGAGAGGAGAGAACCGGAGAGAGAAGGGGAGAACCAGAGACACAGACAGAGACAGAGTTGGAGGGGGACAGAGACATAGACAGATAAAAACAAAGAGAGAATGAGAGAAACTTTGAGAATAAGGCAGGGTGTGTAAGTTAGAGGTGATACTGTAGGTGAATAGTAATTAAAAAATTTTTTTTTCAATTTTATTTGCCAGTTATACCTCAATAAAGCTGAAGAAAACAAGCAAAAAGTCATTATATTCATAATCCAATAAATTATTTAAAACCATTTTTAAAAGAAAATAAATGCTTCTCATATATATTTAAATACATTCAAAATGTCTGCCCTGGCCAAAACAAATTGCCATCATTTCTCTGTTACAGGGAAATGGTATTTTAATCAGACACTGTGATAGCACCATTTACTGGGCAAGGGTGACTGCCTGGCCCAGTTGAAAGAGCACAAGAGTGAAGTAAGTGGTTGTGACTTAGAATCCCACAAGCTGCCTGTGGGATTAAGGACAACCTCTCTGTGTGCCATTTAACTCCCATGTGTAAAGGATTGTTTCTCATGAGGTTAGTGTGAAAATCAAATGAATCAATCCAGAGAAAAAGTTAGCACGCAATATAGAGTAGATGCACAATATGTATTTTAAGTCCCCATCTATTTGCAACTATTTCCAACTATTCTTTATTACGACCTCTACTAGATCCCCAGGATACATAAACCTAGACATCAATATATATATATATATATATATATTAATAATCTCACATCTTTGAAACCTTCATAATTATCTGTCATTGGTAACAGAGAGGCTATTCAACTTACCTGTGGTTACACAGCTAATTAATTGCAAATCTGTCAGGATGAATCCCATTCTCCAGACTCCAGGTCCTGTACACTACCCTGTGAATAGTAATTTAAGTAAGTAAAGGAATACAAAAAATGAGGCTGTGTTCAAAGAGAAGGATTCATAGTTTAGATCTTGGAATTAAATTCTTTACCTTCTGAATGCGTTTTTCAGTGAACCCTCAGACTCATTTTACTCATGCATAATAAAACAGAACATTTAACTTTGAAAATAGACTTTTTTACAGAAAATAAAGTGTTTCTTTAAAATGCTGAATTCTTGACTTCTAGAGTATGTCCAATTTTTCTACATATTTGCAATCCATGATGATTCTAGGGCATAGCCTATTGGAAATTAGAATGCCAAAACCCTGTCAGAAAACTAAGTAGGTAGAGATTTACAGTGAATTATTTAAGAGACTCACATCATCACATTAGCACATGGCTTAGCTCTATTAAGACAGTGGAAAACCTGGCATAAGAGCCTCCTAGAGCACCGAGTAATATGCCTGAGTTCCCTCTTCTGCAGGTGAATTCTCTAGTGGCAGTTATTGCAAGTTATACCAGAGACTTATTTTTATGCAGACATAATCTCTGGCAGAAATTTCACAGGCTATGTTGACAGAACTCACAGTGTATATTGGTCCAGGGTACTAGACAGCACAAGTGATCAGTAAGTAGTCAAGAAATATTTATTTTGTCTTCACCATGTGCCTAGCACCAAGCTAGAAACTGGGGGGATATAAAATAGAAGGCATGCCTAACCCACCCAAATACTTTACAATCTGGTTCCAGCATCAGAGCTGACATACTTAAAGTAACTAAAATAATGACAAGGCTATATTTGTATTTAATCAAATGCTATGTTGGGGGTGTGTGAGTATTTTAAGATGTTAGAAATGGAAGAGATCAATTAGAGCAATAGATTAGGGAAGTCTTCATGTCGGAAGTGGAACCTCTCCTTTAACTCAAAAAGATAGATAGAACTTAAAGAGGCAGAGTGTAAAGAGGCAGTGTTTTCATACTGAGAATAACTCAAAGAAAGGCAAAGAAGAAACCTAGCACTTTCTAATATGAATAGACCAGCTTGATTAGGATGGAAAACATGTTTGAGATCAATAGAAAATAAGCTAAGAAGGGCCAGATTATCAAAGGATCTTGACAGCCAGCACAGATATTTTGTATTCAATATATTGAGAAAAGGTGTACCATTGATAGTTGCAAGATAGGAGTATAGCATGATCATTAAGAGAGCACTTTGAGAAGATGACTGTTGTACTTATATATAAGACAGTTGAGAGAGGGAAGAAAAAATTATACAAATATTATCTTAACTGTTGATGAAGCACATATTTGGTTTCAAGCTCATCTTTCAAAGAAGTCATGCGGGTCATTCCCAGCAAAGTCCTAGCTTCTGTCATTAGGGGAAAAGAAAACCTCTAGCTTTTTATTTTGATTCCATCTCTAGAGGCATTCTTTCAAGAATTAGCATTCTTTTTTTATTAGCATGACCTCTCAAATTTTCTCTACCTAAGGCTGTTGAAATAGCAGGAAATCCTAGTGTAAGAAAAGGGGAGCATACAAAAACAAAGGGCTTTTTAAAAATGAATTCATGAATCCTTCTCTTTTTAAAGCATATGTGTTATGGGAAAATATAAGCAAACCACAATAATTAAAGTGTATGACAGCCCAAAACTCAGGATGTAGCTGAAAATTAAAGGACACACAAGTAGTATCCCATGTAAAGTCAACCTAGAATAAGATGGGCAATATAGAGAACTGTGGGCATAGCCAAATTTCACTTGAATTATAAGCATTGAGACAATTAGCTATTTTAGTTTTGATTTATATATGTGGATATTTCCCTTTCAGACTTTGTAAGTATAAATTTGGTAATATTCATATCGCCCTTGAGGGAAAACTGATGGCTAGAGGTGAGGGAAGGAAATTATTTTTCTTAAAAAAATTGGAAATGAAGACACAAAAAAGCTACATCTCCAATAAAAATCTTTTAAAGCGAATCGGTAGCAAGACTGGTTATTTAATTGACACAGTAAATGTAAAAACAGTCAAGTACATCTTTAGTTATCTGTCTTTTGTCTTCCTCAGCTCTTTTTTCTTTAAACCAGTGGTTCACTACCTTTGCTGTACATTAGAATCTATATGGGAACTTTAAAAAGCCTGATGTCCAGATTCCACACAAGATTAATGCAAGTTTTCATTTTGCCAAAACTCCTCAGGGGGATAATAGAGTTGACTAGCACTATGTAACACCCACTTCTTTTCCCTCGTCCTTTCCTTATATTGTCCGTTAAGGCAAACACCTTTTGTAAGGGTGTATTTTAACTAGACTGAAAACTTATGTTACATTGATAACTAAACAAAACTGAGGTGCAAGTAATAACTAGGATTGGAAATAGATCCCAAGACAGGTGAGTTTTTTGCTTGTATGTGTGGGGCGGCAGGGGTGCGGGGGGTAGAATTCTAAAATATGTAAGTGGTGGCTATAGTGGGAAAGTCTTGGATACATCTGTAAAATGCCACTTTAGAACTGTAGTGTATTGCTAGATCTTTTAGTTATTAATATTGTTACTTTAGATAAGTCTGTTGTCACTGGATGTCTCTGATCTTTGTAAAATGAAGGAAATACTGGAGCCCGTTTCTCTGCAAGATTAACTCAACTGAGAATTATGGTTATAAGTGTTCATCTGACAGTATTTTTAAATATAATATGTTAGATATATATAAAATTATTATTATGATTCATAAAGCCAGTGAATAGACTTTGTCAGAATCAAAAGTCTAGAAGAATCAATAGAGCACTACAAGTGTGTTTGACCATCAAATTCAAAAGAAGTATGAGGACTAGACTGCTTTTGAAAGGCCTTTTCCCTGAAAGGTTGCATTTGCTATAAACTTGAATGATTATGTCCATTTAGACATTGTATAATTTTGGCAGACTTCAATAATGCAATGGAACTTTATATGAATTCTAGGTTCAGTATTAATTGGCTTTTTCAACTTGGTTAACTTACATATGTAAGTTACTTGGATTTGTTCATTCAATCAAGGCATTATCATTATTTGAAATCATGAATTCATCCATTGAACATATATTTATTGAACCCCTATAACATGCCAGGAACTATTTTCAGAGCTAAGAATAAAGAATAGAAAAATAAATAGATTCTCCACCCTCATGAAATGTACTTTCTGGTAGGACATGGGGCATAATATAATTCCAGGTACAGAGGATTTCTATTGAAAAAAAGAAACCAAAAACCAAACCATGATAAGGACATAGAGTGATGAATGACGTTGAGAGTAGACGTTTTATATATGTCAAGATCAACTATAGATACTTCCCATATGTTTTTATTAAATCTTCACAAGTATTTTGTGCTATAGAAATTATTATCTGTATTTTAAGGAGAGGGGAGCTAAATCTCAGAATTTAAGAAACTTGCCTAAGATTACATAAAGGCTATGAAAAAAGTAAGAATTGAAGCTCAGGATGGTTCCGGCAGCCCTACTATCAACCTTGTCTAGGCTCCATCACTTCCATAAGCCCCTATCCATCCAGCTTAAAATACACGAACTCTTGAGTCACTTGGTCTTTCTAGTATGTTGAGCTTTAGATTTGTGGATTTTTTTTTTCAATTTTCTCCAGTTGTGGTTTAAAGAGAACAGAATTGATGGTAGCTGCTTACTCCGCCATTCAAATCCCATGTTCTTTTTCCTACTTGTTGCAAATGCTTATGTGACTTGTCTATTTTTCCACATTCCTCTTTGTAAAGTTAGAATGTTTGCCCTGATCAGAAATTTAAATACGGTAAGCCATACACCCCATATTTATATTGCAGATGTGTGTTTTAGATGGCAACATTGAAATAATTGAATTGGTTATTAGGCTTTAAAAGTAAGAGATTTTCTCTGGGTTTTGCAAATGGCAGGAACATGAATGAGCCTAGAGGGAATAATGTTTAGTGAGATAAGTCAGAAGGATAAAGACTAATATTGTATGATTGTACTCATATGTGCTTGATAGAGAATTAAACAAACATAGTCTATAGAGCCAAATTATTGTTTACCAGAAGGGCAGGGACAGAGGGTGGGCAAATCAGGTAAAAAAGGTTAATTATATGTGAAGGATAGAGTTAAACTATTAGTGGCAGACTTATATACATGAATGTTGACTTATAATGATGCATACCTTATCTTATATAATGTCCCTTCAATAGCATTTTAAAGAGTGATTTCATAAAAATAATTTCTAAATTGTCTTAAAAGTATTACAAAATATAACAACTTTGGGCCTGCATTTCCCATGTATTGGAAAATATAGCAACCTTGGGCCTACATTTCCCATGTCAATACCAGCCGAAGCTGACTGTATATGCTGTGGTTTTCCTCAGTCCCCACCAATCCATGTGATCCTAGCTGATTTCACTTTATTATTTAACTTACCTGACAATGCAGAATTTGAATTTGTCACTCACTAGATCACAGTGTGAAAAGGCCCTTTCAATTCCACTGTTATGATGGAAAGCTAAAGTTTGGTTAGAAGCTTTTTCTTCTTCTTTTTAACTTTTAACCTCACTTGACATTCTTTGCTGTATTTCACCACATTTTCTTCATTTGCTTCTCGCTTTACTTATTTTTATGATTTAGCAGCCATGTAAATGATAATCAAAACTGCACACTAATTGTTTTATTTTTTCATTTTAAAATATGATCCATTGAGTCTTTATGCAGGGAAAAAGTGTGAAACATGAAACATGTTAAAAGTCTCAAGTGTGCATGTAAACAGCATGATTAACAAGTAATTCATAACGGTAGTTAAATTCTGCCAATGAGGAAGCATGTGAGCCGATTTAGTTCATGTTTTAGTTAAGTGTATAATTCACCATAGCCTTTAAAATCCAAATAATTTATTAAGCTAATATTGGTTAGAAGGAGAAAAAATCCAGTGATTATACTGAAGGAGGTGTAGAAAAAGATCTTTCATGAAAATCATTCAAGCTATAATTATTCTTAAGCACAGCATTATTAAAATGTATTTCTATAATATAAAAGTTTTTATTAGTATTCTGTGATATAAGGTGCTCTCTTGCAGCATTATGTTAAGTTCTTTCTCCATATTTATAAGTTTTATAGCATTTATTTTATAGGAGTAAACAATGGAGTCTGCTAGATTCAGAGTGAATTACAGTTATTTAATGGTGTGGGTACAAGTTGTTTTGTCAGCTCATAGACCCAATTATCTGTCTGTATGGTTGCCGTAGAAATTCCCTGAGGCACAGCAACCTCTACAACTAGGATATTCAGCTTGTTTGGTGGCTCATACTTTAGTACCTTGTTTGATTTCATGCCAGTGAAGTAGAAACCCACTTACACAGTTCATAATGAAATATGATTACACTCCCCTTCGGCATCCCAGTGATGAATGTCTTCCTATAGAGCCTGCCACAATGCCTGAGATTCCCAGCCTTGGAAGGTCACATCCTTGGGTAAAATTATTGGCCCTTTCTAGAAGCATATCCACTTAGTAAAGGTTAGACCATTATCCCACATGTGAATAATATTGGCTTCAAGACAGCATGGCAGTGTTCATTAGTTTACATATCAAGGTGTTATGATGCACAAAGAAAATCCCTGGGGGAAGAAGGCACAGAACAGGTAACTCCTAAGGGGAGAGAGAGAATAGTTGATTCCCAATATAAAGTATTCACCAGGATGGTCACACCTAGGATGGAGCTCTTGGTGATGCCTTGAATGGTTCATACTTGATTTGGAGAGGGTAGGAGAGAAAGCAAGCAGTCATTTTACTTCTGATTTATATCACTTAGCATAATTTCTCCTCAGTCCACCCATGCTGTTGTAAATGACAGGATGAAGGAGAGAGACAAACATTATGATTTCACTTAGATGTGGTATATAGAAGAACCAAACAAATCAGTGAACTTAAACCACACAAAATAGACTTTCAGTCTATAGATTTAAATTAGTGGTTACAGGACGGTAATGGGTAGGGGATAGACAAATCAAGTAAAAGAGTTAAATAACATGATGAAGGAAGAACTGATCTGTTGATAAACTAAATGCAATGTGTGTATACATATATATGATGATGTACACCTTAAACCTATATAATGTTATGATACAAGGTTCCTTCAAACAATAAAATTTAAAAAAAACAAAAAATTGGGAGGTCAAAAAGAAATAAGATTAAATTTTACCTATTTCCTGGCACTCTCTCTACAGGGTTTAACCCTCTTGTTAAATGGTGGTTATAAGATAAAAGGATAGTAAACCTTCAATTAGTGTGAGTACTTGAAGAATAAGGCACTGTCCAGGTTTCTCCTGCTATCTGAAAGTAGAATGTTCTTATTTGGTATGATTTGGTAGGTATTTTTGCTTACGGGAAGGCTCAAAATTTTTTTCAATTATAAATTAATGCTAATACCAAATAGGAACATTCTACTTTTGGATAGTGAGGGGAATCTATAAATGAAAGCTTTTGTTAACTTAGATTAAAATATACTGTAATATAAAGATACCAGAAGCTGCAAATTGCTGTGAAGGGGCAGATAAGAAAGAAAAAGTCAATGTGAAAATGAAGTAAGGAAATGGAAATAAAAAAATTACACAGAAGAATATTAATGTCCTTATTTAATTTTCCAATTGACTTTTCCCCATTATCCATCTCCTCCATTCCCAGTAATTTGGAAACATACTGTTATCTACATTTTGCAATATTCTATTAGTTTTCTATTGCTGAGGTAAATTACCACAAACTTAGTGATTTAAAACAACACACATTTGTTTTCTTACAGTTCTGGAGTCACAAGTTTGAATTGAGTCTCAATTCAAGGTATTGGCAAAGTCAGGTTACTTTCTGAAGCTTTGAGGAAGAATCTGTTTTCTTGACTTCTCCAGCTTTTAGAGACAGTTCACATCCATGGCTTGTGGCACCTCCCTCCATCTTCAGAACCACCAAGGTGACATCTCTGGACCTTTACTTTAACATCTTATCTTCCTCTGACTCCCTTTTTGCCTCACTCGTCTACTTTTAAGAACCCTTGTGGTCATTGGACACACTCAGATAACCCAGGATTGTCTCCCTATCATAGTGCCAGTTGATTAGCAACATTAATTTTAAATACAATCATAATTCCTCTTTGCCATGGAACCTAACATATTCAAAGTTTTTAGGGATTAAACATGGTCATGTTCAGGGCACCATTATTCTGCCTGCCACAGATATAAGAAATGATTACACTACGATTAAGAATGTATGTTTATCACAATAAAAGACTCATGAATCCCTTAACAATGGGGATATGCTCTGAAAAATGCAGTTAGACAATTTTATTGTACAAACATCAGTGTGTACTTATACAAACCTAGGCTGTGTATAGGCACCACCATTGTCTATATAGTCCATTGTTGACTGAAATATCATTATGCAGCACATGACTATAAATCAGTTTACAGCATTTATTCTCAGTCAAAAAAACATATTTTAGCTTATATAAAAAGAAACATTAAAATGATGAAAGTGTTTCAAAATAATGAACCAATATTTTCAACAAATAAAGAGTAATATAAACATGTCAATATCAGATAGCTGGCATTTAAGGCCAAAAGGATAGAAATATAGCATACAGGTATTCATTCATTCAAAAATATTTATTGTGTGTAACTACTTCAAAAGTTACATAAAATGTTTGATAAAATTACAATGACACTTGTGGGTTATAATTCTCTGGAATATACTGGAACGGGATCTAGAAAGTTCCAAAAGAAAAGGACTGCAATGTAATAATCTTATTACCCAATAAGAGTATCAGTAACCTGTTTGAGACAGAGAAAGATGTTTGAAGACAAGCAAGGTTTCAGAAAGTATGCCACTTTCATACACCATTGAAAACAATTATTTGAGAAAAAACTCAAACCAAGCAATAAATGCACAGAGACCTGAAGGTGAGAGATAATAAAAAAGAACAAGCAATGAACTTGCTCTCTGGAAAAATAATTAAGAAATTAATAATTAAGAATATAATTAAGAAAATAATTAAGAAATTTAAAAATAAGTGGACAGTACAATTGGTTTGAATAATATAAGAAGCTAGACCTAATAGTTTGACAAATTAATAGCAAAAGAGCATATATTCATGGACCCTGGACCATTTTTAAAAGAATACATGTACTTTGCACCAAGAAGAACCTTAATACATTCCCAAGTAGAAAACTTATACGTAGCATTCTCTGATGAGAATTCTATAGCACTAGAAATCAACAATAAAAAATGTTAAATGTAGTCATGTCCTGGTGGCTCAGGTGTTAAGTCTGAGTCTGTTGTGGTGTAGTCCACACAACGCCCAAGGACCTGGGTTTAAAACCTGGGTCTGGGGGTTGACAACCAAAATGAACAATTGACTGAATAAATAAATATGCTTCTTCCTCCTCGTTTCCCCGCAACTTCTCCTCTCTCTGCCTATCTACTTGCCTTCATTCCTGCTTGCTTCCTTCCTCTTACAAAAAAAAAATGTTAAAAAGTAAACAGAAGCAAAAGCCTTGAAACTATGAAATACTTTTTGTAAATAATTTCATAAATGAGATTATCTCACAAAAAGCCTAGTGATATGACTAAAAACAACAAAGGAAAATTTATAGCATAAAATGAGTTTAAAGAAACAATAAAAATGATCTCAGGGGAACAGAAAAAAGTGTGTGTATCACATGAAAGTAAGACATACAAAATTAATAAACATATAAGCTAAAATTAATGATAGAATTTATATATGGACTTAACAAAACCAAAAACTTGTTCTAAAAAAAGATGTATAGAAGAGGGGTTATTTGTTTTACTCAAATACACACTGATAAACTTCCCAAACCCTAAGGATAAACAGAAAATATTGTTGGCTTTCTGGCAAAAGACCAAGTTATCTGCAAAGAAAGAAAATATGGCTGGTGTATTGGCTTTCTCATCTATGTCATAGAAGCTAGAATATACTGGATTGGGATCTAGAAAGTTCCAAAAGAAAAGGACTGCAATGTAACAATCTTATTACCCAATAAGAGTATCAGTAACCTGTTTGAGACAGAGAAAGATGTTTGAAGACAAGCAAGGTTTCAGAAAGTATGCCACTTTCATACACCATTGAAAACAATTATTTGAGAAAAAACTCAAACCAAGCAATAAATGAACAGAGACCTGAAGGTGAGAGATAATAAAAAAGAACAAGCAATGAGCCTTGCTCTCTGGAAAAATAATTAAGTCTCAATAGAAGGCAAATTGCTTAGGACAAAGTACCAAACTAAGATTTTTTTAACATAAAAGCTATTTTATAAGTTAAGGGGTATGATATTCCAGAACAGATCTATCCAATTACATTATAATATAAGAGATATATCTAAAATTTTCTAATACATTTTCAAATGTAAAATCAAATTAATAACATTTTATTTAACCTAATCTAAAATGTTATATCAACATATAATCAGTTCAAAATTATTAATGAAATAGTATTGTTCTTTTTCCTGCTAATTCTTATAAATTCTGCATTTATTTTATACTTACAGTGCATCTCTCTCTAGAAATTTCCACTTCAGACTAGTCATATTTCAAGTGCTCAGTAATGGCATGTGGCTGTTGACCACCATATTGGAAATTGCAGGTCAATAACTAAAAACACTAAAACATATCAGCAAAATGGAGGTTTTGGGAGTGAAACGATGAGCAGGTATAATAGTACCCAGAAGATCTCATGCGGTCAGGAAGCTAAGAAGAATGTTGTTGAATGCATTATTGTTTGTAGGGTTAACAATAATAACAAAAAGAAACAATCTGATTGTCTAACAATAGGATACTAGTTAAATAATTAATGACATATTTAGAACATCCAATACTCTCAGATATTAAAAGAATGTGTTAGAGACATCTTAGAGGAAAATATATGTTATATCACTAAGTAAAAACAGTGTAGTGTACTTAAATATTCCATTTCTGTGAAAGTTAAAGGAAAACCTCTTAATATGTGTCTAAATATTTGTATATATGTTATGGTTCTGGGGAAAGGTAAGGAAAGATACTCTACAATGAATATAATTTACTTTGAAATGGAGTTAGAAATGACAGAGAGAAAACTATTAATCTATTTTTCTCTATGAGCATCTGTACTGTTTGAATTATTATATGTTAAACTTGGAGTATAATTATCCTAAAATATGTTTAGCATTCCCTTGTTTTTCTTATAGTTTTACCATTACATATGTATATCCCTGTGTTTTCAAACATTTATAAATGTATTCTTCTGAGATTTTCTTTTTTGTGCTCCGTATTATATTAGTGAGATTCACCATATTAATGTGTATAGATATAGTCCAATTATTTTCAAGGCTATAGAATATTCCTTTGTATGACTATACCATAATTTCTTTATATTGAAATCTGTTGAAAAAATTAATGGAAAGGTCTGAAATAAATTATAATATCATGGATACCACAAACCTCTGTACTACCCTATACTGTAGGTATAGACCTTGTAATCTGTCTGCTTTGTCTGGTGGTGGAAGAAATAGGAAAATCAAAGAGCTACCACAAGGTATTTAATAACTAGTATTTTTAAAAAGTCTAAATAGATGACTGGAAGTATAGGGAGGAACCAGACTAACCGGCCGGAACAAAATTTTGAAAAACTGGTGTTGTGAATGATTAGACCTTTCAGCAGGTAAATATAGAGAGGCTGAATTTTTATGCAAAAGAATCACGAGTTAAAAAATGGAAATGTAAGGACAATATTCAAATACTGAATTACATAGGTATGGCTAGAGTATAAAGAACTTGAAGGTCTAGTTTACCTGGGCTAGGTAGGAACAACCTTTAGATTCAAACAGATCTGGATCAAACTGTAACTTTTTTAATTGGCAGTGTTACTTGATTTGATAGGTTACTTAACTTGAACCTATTCTGTCATCTGTAAAATATAGTCAATAATGTCTATCTCTCATGATTATCTTTAAATAGAAAATATATGTAAAGCTCTTAACAGTATATGACACAAAGTAGGTACTTGCTGAATGAGGCACTTAAGTAAAGCCCCTTTCACTTTGGTTTCCTAGATAATTGACTAGATAGGTATTGGATAGCATACATTTCTTGTACTATCTATTGAGGTTCAAGAATGCACCATAATAATTCTTGTTTCTGCTAGAAAACTGGTGATTCTCTGTCTCACAATTAGATTTAGTAGGTATTTACTGAGTACTAATTATGGACCAGGCACACCTCTTGATCCTGGGGATTCATATAGAGGTGATAAACCCAAAGACGGTTTAAAATTCATGATGAAAACAATAAGCAGTAATTCTGTATAGGGTTAAAGAATGAGATACACACATCCATTAGCAGAGACTTGATCATGATAATATTTTCCAAATATGACTTTAGACTATTTTCTCCAATTTTTTTTTTAGTAGTCGGGATTCTGATTGCAGTGATGAAACCCAACTCCAACTAGTTTAAGAGGAAAAAAAAAAGAAATTTGGAGCTCATATAACCAATCAACAAGGTAGGCGTGTCTCAAGAAAAAGTGGAAAAGAGGCCAGAACCACGGACTTGAACACTTTCATGATTCCTTAAGCCTAACTCTCTCTGTATGTCAGCTTTATTACAGACAATTTGGTCATCTGACTTCTGCTGACTGTGCTAAGGTATCAACCTTCTAGCCTACCAACCTGAATAAAAGGAAAGAACCCTCTTATTCCTACTTTCAGTAAACATTTCGAAAAATAAAGAAAACCTGATGATATACCTGAATTGGCCTGACCTATGACCCAGACTAATATCTAGACCAATACCTACGGATAGTGATATTAGGGTGTTAGGATTGACCCAAACTCAGACATATGTCCACCCCTTGAACAGTTACCATCACTAAGACTGCAGTACAAAGGTAGGTGCTGTTCTTAAGTGTGAGCCAGTTATTCAAACATGCCTCAGTTACATTGGGCAGACATAGACGTCCCCAAACCTAGACAGTCTAGAGATACTGAAGTTTGGGACAGGTATTTGTAAACACTAGGCTAAAATGGAGAATACATGAGCAATTGTGATGGTAGTAGATTCTGATAGGTATTTCTGAACTGTCTCAAAATGTTAGCTATTCTCTACTACCTATACAACAAATCCTGAAATTCTTATTTATTAAGGTCCTTCCCAATATCATCTTTATTTTCACCTTCTATATGAACTCTCTAATCCAGCCAGACTAGTATATTTCCTGAACCAAAAACCTTGTGGTAAAGCCACCCTCAATCTATGATCAGTCCTCTAAATATGACTTCTCTTTCCTACCTGTGTGCTTATTGCTTCTGTGTTTGCTTAGAATGCTTTCCTAATGTATTCCTCTGTTCATCAAATATATCTCGATGTTTCTATATATGAAATGTTATTTGGGATATTGGCTAAAGATCAAGACAGATGAGGTCCCTGCCTTCAAAAGTTTTACATTCTGGTAGTGTTAAAAATAATTATATAAATAATCCTAAAATTATAATTGTGATAAGTGGTAAGGTTAAAGAAGGAGGTGATCTGGAAAGCCCAGGAAGTGAGCTGCAGTCTGAAATATAAGAAGCAATTAATCAAGTAACGATATGGAAGCGAGTGGGAAAAGGGAACTATAAGCATCAATGTCATGGGTTGAAAAAGATGGCACATTTGAAGAGCTGGTATTCCAGTACATTGTGGCTGCAGCAAAAGAGTAAGAAGCCAGAGACGTAGCTAGGGAGCTAGGTCATATAGGGCTTTGTACAGTATATTAATGATTTTGATATTTGTCTTATACATGACAGGAAAATGTTGAAAGTGGGGGGATGATGTAATAAATTTCATCATGTCTCTAGTGGCTATAGTAGTGTGGAACAAGATTAGAAACAAGATCAATTAGGTTATTGAAGTCATTTAGGTCAGAGATTATGGACGTGGAAAAGTGAAGAACTTGATAGGTTCAAGGTACAATTAGGAGATAACATTGGCAGGATTTGATGTTGTGTTGAATATGAAGGAATGACTACTGGATTTCTGGCTCCTGCAAATCACAGTATAGTGGTTCTATTCCCTGGAAGTCAATGCCAACATGAGGCTCAGATTTGGACACAGTGATAATCATATTAACTTTGAAAAGGTTTTGAGGTGCCTTTCAAGTCTCTAAGTTAGGTAATAGATGAACATTTGTATATGTGTATCTATAGCACAATACTGGGAGTCTAACCTCTCCCTAATGTTGATTCATACTTTACCCATTCCTGAAATCCTAGCTTAATCCACCACCACTGCCACAGAATGTCTTCACTGACCCTCTTTTCCCATTCTGATTTTCCTCTTCTTTGTGCTCTCTCGTAGGATTTATTGCCTGGACCACTCATTAGACCCCAGTTATATACTCAACTGCATATGTGTGGCTATTTCTTGTTTCTGTAATTAGAAATTACTTTTTTTAAATTAGAGGTCATGTTATATTAGGCTTTTCCTTATTACCACTAGCAGCTATACATATAGTAAATAGTTCATTGTACCTCTAATAAAGCTCTTAGCTCTTCTGCCACTAAGTAGTATTTAGAAACAGAAGGTACTCAGTAGAGATGACTGATATTTGAATTTTACTTTGCCTCTTACTACCACTGGTGACTATAGACAAATATTTTATCATCATCAAAGTCAGTTTCCTCATTTGTTGATTCAGGATAAAACTAATAACTGCCTCAGAGACTTACTATGAGGATTAAATGCATAATGTATGCAAAGTGTATAACAGAGTGTTAGGCATATAGTAAGCATTAGAATAACTTTATTGTTGTGGTTATTTTGGTTGGAATCAGAGAATGCTATAATATGGTATGCAGTGGCAAGGCAGAGGTGACAAGTTAATGAATACAAAATTTGGTAAAAGCATGTAACTGCTTTTTTAATGTTTTTTTCTATAATATGACTTCCCAACATTCTCTGCTTCAGAAATTTGTCTTCTTTATCCTTGACTGTGGCTTGGTCCCTGGTTTTAGAGAACATTCCAGTGGAGCCAGTTTTGAGTGTTTCACAAAGCATAAATTAAGGTTTGGCTGAAAAATCATACTGTGTGAATTGTATGAAAATGTGGCTATATGTACATACATATGTACCTATTAATCATTTTTATTAAAAAGACCCATTGCTCGTGGTGTGTGCCATGTAGTTGGTCATTATGTTGCTGACAAGTAAAAAGAAATCACTCATTTTAGAGAGAGAAGCACATTAACTTTCAAACTAGTAAAGAGTGCTTTTAGTAAATTACTTCTTCCAGTTGCTTTAATGGTGCCCTAGTCACCTCACACTAATGTATCTCTAAACACTAAGTAGTTTTCTGTCACCTCACTAAGAGAACTAGAATACTACTTTTTTAACATGAAGAGCTTTGGGAACAGGGTGTGAATTTTTTTCTTTATTTATATTAATGAAATATTTATGGAGTCACACTGGGAATATATATATAAATGTATAATAGTATAAGTTACTACTCATAAAAATATATCTCTTACATGATAGTAGTAGTAAGAAAAAAGTTATGATAAATATTTTTCCAACTTTTATGTACCAATGAGTTCACTTCTATATTTAAATAATTCTACTAATTCTTATTATTAGGGGCTTTTTTTTACTGAAATGTGTCCTTGGAATCTAGTGGTATTTTAATATGCTAATAGATTATATGTATATGTATATATATATGTGTGTGTGTGTGTGTGTTTGTATATATATACATATATACCTATATACACACACATACATATATGTATATATACATATATATTCTTAATTTCCTGTAAGAATAATTAGAAATTAAAATGGCCTTTCCAGTTAGTTTTCTTTTCACACCTCTCCTAAGGCCCATTTGAATTTTATGTAGGTTAAGAAATAAAACTGATTTCCTAGATGAATTAAATTTACCTTTTTATAATTTTCACATTATAATAAAGTATTCACAAATGAGCTGTTTTAAATACCCTTTCTCAGACTTGAAATTCTTAGAGCAAATATTATTTGGCATTTATATAGGATACCCTATCCAGAATGGACTTTTATTGATTGATTTTATTTCATAAAATAGAACAAAATGATATGCTTATAATTTTATGGATAAACTGTGGGTTGATTTAATTTTTATCTCCCCCCACTAAACTCAGATGACTTAAATTAAGGCTGTGTCCCCCTCCCTCTCTCTCCTGTAAGATTAAATTAAGATTCAAAGTATTTAGCCAAAAATCTTTTGGAAAGTAAACTAAATACCTGTAGCAGGTTCAAGTGCAGTGTATCTCAGCATCGCTTCCCAGGATCCTTGACTTTTCTAATGGAGGATGCACAGAAGATGTGATTTTCATATGGTTATTTCAGTTGTTACAAGAAACTAAATTTTATGTGTCATTGGTTTCATGTACTCAAGGTTTACTGGACATTCTGGAAGGACTCAGAATTAATACCCAGGTGAAATACACAGACAGTAATACACAGATTAATATGCAGTTGAAAATCTCTGTGATTCTGATTCTGAACTTAATCTGAACACATTATTACAAATATATTCCCACTAGAATATAAACATGATTACTGGAATTCATGCTGTAGTGTTCATTGCTTTTTCTCCAGTATGTGAAAGAGTGCTGACACATTTTATGGTTAATGAATATTTACTAAGAACAGATTTTCTTATTTTCTGAATTATAGCTCAGAGTTCTAGAATTTGCAGAATGCTTTGTGTAGTTCTGAAAAGTTCTTAAAATTTAGTTGTTTGTGTATAAGTGAATGATTCTGGAGCCCTTAAATATAGGAATATTAAGCAGCACAGGATATAATTTGAGACAAGTGTGACCCAATTCCTTAACATGGCATATACGTCCCCTTGCAAACTGACTTCTTTACCTTGTAAGGAATGGAAAATAATTTTCTCTTTGCCATATAAGTTCTTGGTTGAAAACCCCTCTATTATAACCACAATTATTTCTGTTTTGGTCCTGTTAATCTGTCTTAATCTGAAAGAGTAAGTATACTAAATTTAGCTTAAATTTTGTTCAGATTTGTTAGCAGAGTACTGTGCTGTGAGGTAATTGGTCACAAAAAATGAACATTTGAACAAGAAATGGAAAACAAATAGTGGTAGTGTTATAGACAAGGAAGTGACACCGTAAAAATATTACAGTGGGTGAGAGAGATTCAAGGACAAGTAGATGGACAAAAGCAACAGAATCTCCTTAGAATCATGCCTAGGACAAATCTTGGACTCTGTGAAAGAAACAAATAACTATGCGGAAATTCACTCCAGCATGTATTATGTCAATATAGTATCAAATCATTGTTTGGCTGTTTGTTTGGGGGTATTTTTACCTGCAAAATAATGATTGTGGGACTAAATGGAGTTAACTGTTCAGGCATCCTGTAGATTTGTATTACATCTGCTCTTTATTAATGTCCTTGGGTCAATTCTTATAGATTGTTTTATCTACATATTTTCCAAAATCTGTAAAATGAACAGAATTGCACTCATGTGTATGAATTGTCCGTTGTTTTTTTAAGTTCCTGAAAAGTTCATTTACTTGTTCAGGTTAAATGTTTAGGACAATATTAAAAAGAAATTGGGCCATATAATTTTCCAACTCAAAAGCAGTAGTGTTTTTGATACAGTTTGTATTTGCTTTCTAAGGTTTAGAGATTTTGGAAAATGTGTTTTGTCAAAATTGCCTGTAGTGTTAGAACGAAATGGTTGCTAAAAAGAAGCTTGCCTTTATCTAATTTCATACCTCCTTGACAAACTTAAAATAAAGAATGTTTCTCAACATTTAATGAGAAATTGTAGAATATTTTCAACTCAAAGCCTTTCTCATAAAACTGCGCTATATGTCTTAATGTAGATCACAGATTTAGACTCAATCTATTTAGTCTGAGATGATAATATTACCTGTAAACAGAAAATGCCCCCAATTTGGATCTGATTGTCTCCTCTGGCTGGGTGGTAATGTGCTGAAGTAAAACCCCAAAACACATTTCCCAATAAGTAATATTCATCTCATCTTTGTTATGCTGTTAAATAATTTCAAAACTCTCTTCGAGGCAGCTGCTGTGAGCTAGGGAACTAAACACAGGAGAGGCCAGCATTTCCCTTTTATTTGTCCGTCTGTAGACACAGATGTTGTTTGTGTTGTCTGGAATCACAGAATATGCTCAAAAATATCACTGCTATTTTCAGTAAGTCAAAGTGACATGACGCTGGTAAAGTGAATCCGTAAGAATTAATACTAAGTGGAATAATGCTTCAAAAGGAGGCATTAAAATACATTAAAGTCACCTAAGAACAACTAGCTAGTATATGCATAGTTTAAGGAAGTTTTAGTTTTGGTTTGGTTTATTTTTTACACTGCCAGTGACAAAGGAATTGCCCGTTGTCTTATCCAGCTGCCATATCCCTCAAAGTATTTTGGTGGCTGGCTGTGAAAATCCAGATGGAAACAGCAGTAAGCTGAATGAAACCTGGGAGGCGAGAAGCAGGAAGTTCTAGCATCAGTGACATGCACATGGCAAATGAGAACTAGGCTGTGAATTTGAATGTGCTACTTATAACTTCATATGCTGTATAAAGTGATTAGGAATCAGTGTTAAAATTGTTCTGAGTAAGCTTTGCCACTTGGTATCTCTTTGGTTTTGGATAATTCATTTCATCTCTTTGCATCTCAGTTGCTTTGTTTGAAAAATAGGGATAATAATAACCTTTATCAGAGGGCAGATGGTGAGAATTAAATAAAACAATGTATGTTTCAGGGTCTAGTAACTGCATAGGAGATGCTGAATTCGCATTTGAATGTATTTTCTTCCTCTTTTAAAAATTTTGTAAGACTGCATGTTCCTTTGTAGTTTAACCCTCATCTTGCATCGTAGGATTGGAGAATGTGTGCTTTGAAATCAGCTCTAAAACATTGTACTTTGTCAGTTACAAGTGAATTTTCTTGTAACTTAGATTAGTTTCCCCATGGTCACAGATAATAGGAAATTCCTTTCTTTTTATATTAATTTTACTTTTTCTTTTGCTTACATTGCTATATGCATTTTAGGGTACTGAAATCATGCCTCAGTCTATGTTTTACACACTGCACTTACCATCAGAGTTCTAGTGCCCTTTACTACCACCTTATTCCTTCCTTCCTTCCTTCTCTTCTTCCACTGCCCTGGTAGCCACAATCTTGCATCCTGTGAATTTCATTAGGGTTTGTCTGTTTTGTTTCTTTATATTCCACTATGAGTGATAATCATCCTCTACCTTTTTTCCTTTCTGGCTTATTTCACTTCATGTGATTCCCTCCAGTTCCATCCAGTTTGTGGCAAAGGGCATGATTTCGTCTTTTTGTTTCAGTTGAATAAAATTATATTGACTATATGCACCACAGCATCTTTATCCAGTTATCTGTTAATGGGCATTTAGGTTATTTCCATATTTTGGCTAATGTGTATTGTGCTTCTATGAACATGAAGGGGTAGATTTTTTTTATTAGCGTTTTTGTATACTCTGGATATATGTCTAAAAATGGGATAGCTGGATTGAATAGAAGAGCCATCTTTTTATTTTTTTGAGGAATTCTCCATGCTATTTTCCAAAGAGGTTGTACTAGATTAGTGGAAATGCCTTTCTTTCTACATATAAGTTTATACTTGTAGGACTGTAAAATAAATACAACTCAAAAATAATTCTATTAATTTAGATTTATGTACTTCAGAATGAAGTCAAGACTGGCCCTGATTTCTAGAGTGTCTGACTACTATACTGCTTCTGTATAATAACCATTCTACCATTGACTATATGTGTGTCTGTATGTATATATATATATCCTGTGCTACTGAAGAATTCTTCTACAAATTAGTGGTCAACTAAGGGCACATAAATAAGCTGCCATTGTTGACTGTAGCCTTTAAGAGTCGTACGGCTACATTTGCACTGAGTTAACCATATCCTCTCATGTAGTCATCTTTGAAGTAAATATGTATTTGGATAGAATGATTAGCCAGGATTATGGTAGAAATCTGTAACTATAGAATGAAATAAAGGCAACTGGCATATTAAAGTGGGACTTGTAAGTGAGTTCAGGTTCACCTGATCTGCCCCAGTACTTTCTTTTTGAGCCCAGATTGGCCCATGAATCCTTCCTGTAACACTATGCTCAAAACTTTGTTGACCAGTCTATAACAATCTAAGTGTTAAGGCTTTTCAATGTCCAGAATTGAAGTCTTTCTGATCCCAGTGCAATGAAAGCAAAATGGCAGAGAAGTCAAGAGAAGTTCATATCATTTTCTTCATTCATGGTAATTTGAAAACAATAAATTTTCAGTCTTATCAATCATGTCACTTTGTTTCATTGCTCTCAGTGTTCAACTTGAGCACTTAAACTAGTAAGCAAAAAACATTCTTGTCTTTTATATTCTAAAAATTCGTTTATTGAGGTCTAATTAATATGTAATAAACTGTGTCTATTTGTGACATGCAGTCTGGCAAATTTTGACAAATGTGTATTCCCATGAATTCATCACCATAGTAATTTCAATTTACATATCTATCATCCCCAAAAGTTTCCTCTTGCCCCATTGTAATGCCTTTCTACCACTCCACACTCATTCCCTTATATTTTTATTTTCTAGAGTTTTCCATTAATGGAAATACAGTATGCAGACTTTTTGATTTGCTTTTTTTAAAACTCTGCATAATTTGACATTTATTCATGTTGTGTCATTACTTTTTATGGTTCAGCAGTATTCTATTGCATGGATCTATCAGAGTTTACCTTCAATCACCAGTTGGTGGCTACTTGAGTTGTTTCTGTATCTTGTATATTACAAATAAAGATGCTATGTACATTTATGTACAAGTGTTTGTATGGACACATGATTTTGTTTCTCTTGGGTAAATAACTGAGGGTGGACTAGTTAGATCATATCATATGATCTAACTTAATAAGACATATAGGTATAATTAACCCCAGAGAAAATGTTGCTCGCAACCAACCTAATAAAGCTGAATACAAGACCCAATAGAATAAAACTATTACCAAGTATAGATCACACACAAGAACAAAGTTCAATAATACATATAGGAATGCAAAAGCCTTTTTGTAATCTTGATACCCATGAATTTTGAAGCTTTCATTTTGGTTGCTGAGAACAGGGACTATTTCCTGCCCTGTTTCACATTCAGAGTTGTTTCTTTTAATCAGTTCATGTGGTTCTTTCTCCAATCTCTGGTGGTTTCTTTGCATGTCTGTGTCATTCTGAACTCCAGAAAACATCCAAGGGGACCGTCTGCATTATCTCTGGGGTTTTCTTTCTTTGCACCTCTTTCTCTTTGGTACTACCAGGTCTGTCTCCTCCACTTAGATTGCTAGGCTATGTTCTTCTCCCTATGCTAAGGCCTGGAAACTGCAGATAATAAGCTGGGCCAATCATAAGTCACGTCTCATTTGTTTCCTAACTCAGGAGTTAGTATGCTTCATTGCCCAATATGTAAGAACTATCATTTCATGTATTTTGTTTGATTTTTTTGTTGTTGTAATTTCAGACAGGTGAATAAATTTGATCCCTGTGACCTCATCTTGACGGAAGTAGAAGTCTTCTCTAAATTTAATGTTTTCCTACAAATAGAATTTAAATTCAAAAGTTCCTGCTGAATGTCATAAGTCTTTTCTACAACCTTTGCACATTCAAAACTTTCTTTTTTCTATTCCTGAAAAAAAAGTTATTATTTGCGTTCATAAAAGCCGTCTCTCGGGGGCCCCAACTACTCATTCAGGACACTATAGATTTGCCAAGATGGTCATTTCTCTCTGGTATATGGGATTGAAGAGAAGAACAAAATAAGTTTTGATTCAAGCAGCTGAAAGTTTGTGTTTTATCGAGGCTCTGTGACTGGTTTTAGTGAAAGCCTCCCAGTTCTCTACCCTAGGGTGTATTTTGAATAATTTTAGTAGGGAGTCATTTTCCAATTCATTAAGTCAGAAAGCAGAGTGAGCACAGCTTTCTTGTGAGACTATTTCAGTCAGCAGATGATAAAGAAAACTTGTTCTCCCAATAGTTATGATGGAGAATATTAAAATAATATTGCTATAAATGTTTTTTTCCTAAATCCATAGTTTGAAGCTATATTTCTCTTCTTGCCAAATTTATGGAGCATCTATCATTTGAACTGCTTAGCTAATTAACCAAAACAACAATTTTTCAATTTGCATTAGTTGGCATTATTTTATGCTAAACCCATCCCATGTATGTCAGAATTGTACTCAAGTATTTAATCCTTTCAAGAGTGTTGTCATATTAATCTCTGACTTCAGACTTTCATATTTAATGGTCAATCTTTGCTCAGAGTTATTCTGAGACCTGAGAGGATGGCAATACTACCTGATATATAGTCCTTCATAGATCATATGATTCTTTGCAGAAATGATCTCATTTGATTTCAAACTTACCAAAAGTTTAGAAAATGCTATAGAATCTGGAGGTCTAATGTAGGAAGTAATACATATAGAAAAAAACTAGGTAATTAGGTAAAATTATATGATAGATTAAAAATACTATAAGACAGGGTAAGATTATTCGAAGGGGGAGAAAAAAGTTGGAAAATACATTGTGAAGGTACTTTAAGAGGATGGATATTAGGAATTAGATTAGTTAAAAATCAGAGTGACATATTCCAGGTGCTGGGTGCAATATGCCCAAAGATACAGAGGAAGCAATAAATAGGGAACCTTTGAAAAATGGTAAGAATCTCTTAACAGTGCAGAATATTTATCCAGTATTCTTTGTGGACTCTTGTACACATTTCTATCTTGGCATCTTCACTCATTCATTACAAAATAAATGCTTGTAGAATAATGCAGGATGTTACATAAGTCACATTGCTTACCTTTATGGGAATACAGTTGTAAGTGTTTTCAGTGAGCATTTAGCTTTTTAGTTTACTGGTTTCATGTTTGTAGATTAAATTATACCACAGATTAATGCAGTTTGAATTCACATGCAGACACATGCATGCATGCACACACACACACGCACATACACACATTAAACAAGCAGCTTCGCATGCTTAGTGAATATATTGAAAATACACAAGTATACTTGGAAGACCACAGTGGTCAATAAGGATTCGGGTTCCAAAGTGTTATGAACAGCCGGAAAATTGGACCAACGCAGGTAAGAAATGAGAAATTTTTAGGGCCATTGAGCACCATACATTTGCAGTGTTCAGTAGCCCTGAAAAGTTCTCATTTAGGTCAGGATGTCTCTGTCTCATTCTAAATGCTGAAATAAAGGGAACATGTACAGGTTCTCATTGATCTAAATTTTTGTTGAAGTCGTAGGGGAGCAAAATTTTCTTTTACGCTTTTAGGTTCTTTTAGCTGGTCTAATAATTGAATTGACGTAAGACAGATTAATACCAGGAAAAGTAAATGTAATTGCATACATATGGAAACCTCACAAAGACACGAGGCTCCTGACAGTCAGGCTCTTGGGGTTTATATGCCATTTTGATCTAGGGAGGAGGAGAGGGGACTGGGTCTTCAAAGGGGAGGAAGACAATTCACAGGAAAAGGGGGAAAACAAATGTTTGCCCACCATGCAGACAAAAGGACACAGAGAGGACTTCAGACAAACAGGCCTAAGTCTCCGCCACCTGACCCTCCAGTCTAGCACATATAACTTAGTGTCTCTCTAGTTATCTCTGGTGATAGCTTGCTTTCTGCTGCAAACTCCCATCTAAATTCATTAGGTAGTTAAAAAGTGTTTCCTGAATCTTCTGGGCCTGATTACCTTCAGCTCAAAATAACCCATACACCAACATGGCATATTTTGGGGAGAATTGTTCCGAATTCCTTCAAAGTGCAGGACCACCTGTCATCTTTTCTAGTTCCTGATTCTTTTTCCAGATTTATATTACAAAGGCTGTAGAGCATCCACCATTTTCACTATAGTGGTAACTGATGTCTGAGTTAGCTTCAGAGCAAGTTTTTCCATCTTCTGTGAGTACAGTGTAAATGGGGCCCTGCACTAAGGTGAATATTAGTTCAAGGAAACAGAAAGCAGTTACTTGTTCCCACAATGAATTTCCTTCCTTCTTCCATTGTTAAAGGATATTTTCATCTCTCTCTAAATATGATGGAAGTTCTTTTTCAGTTCTTCCAGGTTCGTTCTTCATCTCCCTTCTTTTTGACTTTATGCTGTAATTCTGTGTACCTTTGAGGTTTGAATCATTTTTGCAGATTTGCAATTCATAGCACTTCTGAGAGCATAATTTTTGACAGTCACATGGTTGTTTGACTATGCTCTGTGGTGGCTCCACTAAACCAATATGGGTGACAAAGCAGGAATACATGTACTTAAAAGTTTTTACTCTGCCCAGATATGTTGCCATTGATTTCACTCTACTGACAGATGGAGCGATTTTGAAAATTAAATGAGGTAAGAATTGGTAGGTCCTGGGTACTGAGATATTGATACATTTAGAGCTGTGAAGTGAAGTTAGGCATCAAGGAATTTAGTTATTTTTAAATCCCGTGATAACCAGAGGCCATATTCTTGCATGCAGAAGCATTCCATCTCTCATTCCTATGCCCCAGAAAAGGCCGATGAGCCCTCAGCAGAAAAATTAAGTTCTGTTCTGGGTGTTGTGCCTCTATTGCTTTGCTGTTATTTGAGCCTTTAAAAAGGCTCTCTGTGGAACTTGCCAAAAGACACGACATGGTTCTACTAACTCCCTCTGCTCCATGTCTAGTACAATACTGTGCACTTGAGAAAACCTCTTCATAAAGTGAAAAAGAAATTAAATTGGGCTAATTTTCTAAACTAAGAGAAATCAGAGAATTCTATTTCATTTTGTTTTCTTGGGTTGAAACTGAGTGGATGTTCAGTGGAGCTGTGTTTATGTAAACTTGGATGAACTGATTTGTTTGATAATTTGATATCATTTTTTTTCGCAAAGCCTCCAAACTGAGAAATGCAAAATGGTACCCTGTAAAGAAAAGTATTTGTCGCTTATCTGGTGTTGCTCTTTTCTCCCTCTCTCCCTCCCTCAGTTTTTCCTCACTCACTCTCTCCCTTCCTGTCTTCCTTTTTACCTCTTATATTTTGTGCGTAATACTAATAATCCATTGTATTTTCCTTGGAGTCAGTAATGATAGTAGAGTCAGTAATATTTTAATTGTGTGAATTTTTATTCATTATATCATAGAGTGCTTACTGTTTACAGTAGCTGTGTTTATAAACTGATAATTTCATGTTTGACTAACAGCTATTTACTCAGTTCCTCTTTTAAATTATATATTTTACACATGTATTGTAGATACTCTCTCTTGCAATTTGCAGTGAATATTTCAGCTGTATCAGTATATTAATATAGCAATACTTGTAATCATGATGTAAGATCTTACTTAGTCATATGTGACTATCCTTCACAATAGATGTATGAATAGAACCTTGAGTCATAAAACCACTTTTTTCCAATTAGAAATATTAAACTTCATATTTTTTCACCACAAGTTCAAATTATAGTTGCAGAATTTTAGAACAAGAGAGTAGCTAGAGATTTATTTCTGGCAGGATCTGTACATTTTACAAATGAGGAAACTAGTCAAGATGTTACATGACTTATCCAAAAACCACAATGGCTAATCAATAACACCTGCTTTTGCATATAACCAAGAGTATTTATATGAGTCACAATGATTAAAGCTAGTAATTTAATGGCACCCCCCCACGCTGTTCCTTATTTTGGAGATGGACTGCACTCTTTAGAAGTTATATGTCAAATCATTCAAATCATGGCTAAGATTAATCATGATTTTTGACCTTCAATTATTTTCTTAGAGCATGATGTCTTTGTTTCCTTTTTATAAGAGGTATATTTGGATAGAATTTTAAGAAAAATAGATTCTTACTCTTATCAAAAACTGAGAAATGACATTTCTAGAACAATGCTGATATAGGTAATTATAGCTTTCTTTTCAAGTTTTGGTAAATGGCTTCTCCAAGATGAATACCTGAAGATCAATCCTTAGGATTCAGAGAAAACATAAAATAGTTTGTTTTATTCAGCCTTTAATAGCATCAAATCCAGCATTAATATCATTTAAAAAGTTATTATTAACATTAATAGAGGCCTAAAATTATTCTACGTGCCAGACCCACTTAACTTAGTCCCATGATCTTTAACTACAGAACGTTTAGTCCCATGAACTTTAACTACAGGACATTCCCTTAGCTGCTAAAAAGCTCATCAGTGAACAGTTTCATCCTTAGTTCTCTCCTTAAATTGTCTTTCAACTGTCATGCTCCTGGAAAAAAAGTATTCCCTAGAGGATCAATGAGAAATCAAGTACCAATTAAACTTGATTGCTTTTTGGCTTAGATATAAGCAAGGTAGCTGTTTCTTTTATGTTACATGTAGTTTCTTTCCCTAGTAAGGAAAGAGCAGGGACTTCTTCTAGCCTGGAGACCCTCGACTTCCCCTATAAAGCTGACTTATAACCCACCGACTTATAGCCCAGTCTCTCCTTCACTATCTCCCCAGGCAATCACTAATTTACTTCCCTTCATTATAGATTGGTTTGCATTTTCTAGAATTTTATCATATGGAAGTATATAGTATGTAGGCATTTTGTTGGCCTTCTTTTAATTATAATTATTTTGAGGTCTGTGCATCTTGTTATATATCAATAGATCATTTCTTTTTAGAACTGAGTAGTAGTCCATTGTGTGTATATACCACAGTTGGTGTATCCTTTGAGCTAGACATGTATACTTAGGTTGTTTCTATTTTTTAGCTATTATAAATTAAGTATATGAATAACTTTGTACAAATTTTTGTATGAACAGAAGTTTTCTTTGGGACAAATGTCCAGAACGGCATACTTTGCTGTTAAGCATAATGTTACCTTTTTAGGAAATTACCGATCTGTTTTCCAAAGTGGTTATACCATTTTTTTTCACCAGCAGTGTATATAACTGCTCTATGCCCCTATCAATACTTGGTGTGGTCAGAAATTATTTTTTACCCATTCCAGTAGATATGTGCTGCTATCTCATTGTGGTTTTAGTTTGTATTTTCATAATAATTAATGATATTGGGTATCTGTCAATTTCCTTATCAGCTATCCCTATCTCTTTTTTAATGAAGTATTTCTATGTCTTTGACTATTTAAAATGCTGGATATCAAATATTAATTTGCTCATATTTTATCTTTTGTGAGGCTGCAAAAATAAGTTCATTACAATAAAAAATATTTTGTGAATCCTCAAATACATCAATCATTCACTTGGCAACATCTATATCTGTTTATTCCTGAAGCATAATTTCTCATGGTATCAGTCTATCCATTTAAATCTTAGCTGTGTTATGATGTACTTATATTTCTCATGTGGTTAGCTTTTGGTAAGAATAGATCTATAATAAATCCAATTGAACTTTATCTTCTCTAGGGAATATGTAGTATTTTAGGTAACAAGGTTATATGTGCAAGGCTAAAAACAACCACTTAAGGTGCATGGTAAGTGCTTTATAGAAAATGCATCCTATGGGAATTTTGAACACTACCATAACTTTTGTGTATTTAAGGAAATAATTTATAATGGTAACATCAATTTCAATAAAGGGAAGTGAAGAAGTTCAATGAAAATCGCTTACTGTAAATAAGTGAATTTTTTCTTTGTTTTTTTCTATGAGAAATTTATAAATTATTTAGCTTGTTAATATTTCTAATTATTGATAAGGAAGTGTACTTTTATCTGATTGTATTTAATTAGAATTTTTTTGATTTAGTCATTGTATTAAAATCATAATATAGTTCCAGTAGAAATCAATGCAATTTTTCATCATATTAAACCACATTTCCTTAGAAGGGAACAAATCCATTTTCAAATTTCCTTTTGAATAGGAAAAATCTCCTTAACAAAGAGGGATACTGCTTATTTCTGTCAGGGAATTTTTTTTAACCTTATCTAGTATTTCATTATCTTGAATGACAAATTGGCTGTTTATTTACTCTCTTTTGCTCATCTCTTTCCAACAAGTGTCTTTACTGTGACTCAGAGGCTCATATTAAAATCTTTGGAAAATCACGTCTCATGTGCCTTCACATGACTGAAAATAAATACAAGTCTGTGCTTTTGAAAGTAAATTTCCTAATTAGTGCCCTGAATCCATGTATAACAAATGGGGACATGTCACAGCGATTCAGTTCAAATACTTTCTTTCTGGTATCTCCAAATAGAATCAGAACAGGTTGCAGAAAAATCTTTGGTAATGCCCCCATAAGGTTATTGTGTCCCTTCTCCCCATTTTTCCGGCATCCACTGGCTTAGAGAAGTATCTAGGAGAGTAGTTTTCAGAGTGTGTTCCCTGGAACATAGGCCTCACCTGGGAACTTGTTAGAAATGCAGATTCTCTGGCCCTCCTCATGATTTGCTAAATCAGAACCTGAAACTGAGCACAGACATAGAAATCTGGGTTTTAACAAGTCTTCTAGGTGATTCGGACACATTCTGAAATCTGGAAAGCACTGGTCTAGGGTAATGAAGGAGATTGTGTATACATACCTAAATGAAATTCCTTTCCTACAGCTTCAAGCTGACAGGTTCTTTACCAGGTTTCTGTAGCAAGAACTGCACAGTAGGATTAGATAATGAAACATGGTAAAATTAAGAGGTATGAATATGAACTGATCACCATATTCTGATCACTAAGATCTATATTGGACAAAATGAATTTTCACTTTAAGCCTATGTCAAGGAGAAGCACACTTTTGCTAGGTTTTATGTTTGAAAAGTTGAAACCATGCCTATTTATAAAATATCACTCCTTTGGAATTTAGACACATTTTTGTGGAAAACAAAATTACACTTAAAATCATTCATCACAGAAATCACAAGTAACATTCTCAGCAGTGACTTATAACCCTGAAAAATTGATTTCTAATTGAATTTTCTGAATTCATTAAGTAGCTTTATTTGTCTACAGTATCTGTTTCATAGAGCACAATGCTGGACACCTAGTGGCTATTAAATAAGCATTAAAGAATTTATTTTTAAACTGTTGTTTGGTCATTATGTGGCACAAAATAGATATTTTTTTAAAAAAATTCATATTCTGCACTCTTCTCTCTGGTATATGACCTGTCTCAATTCCAGCACTTTTGGTATTCAAAGAATTGAATTCATTTTAGGGTTTGCATTTTATTGATATGTGGTAGGGATTAGATATACTCAGTCAAGCTTTTTCCTGGCCAAATGACTGTCTCTGATGTCAGGCTGAGAAAATCCTATATAGTGTACAACATCCCAGGATTACCTTATCTGTGTATTACATGGACATTTCAGATGATATGTCTTGGCATATGGTCATTTTTCATTAACTTATTAGGGATGGTTAAAGCATCTTACCCACTTTGACACCTTGTCATAATTGAATGCAAAATTGTAAGACTGAATGCCTGATATTCATTCAGTAAGTTCATGGCACTTCATTGATGTCTAGCAGAAGCCGTGCCCAGATGGGTGTTTCAGGAAATACCTAGGGCTCTATTTGCTATCTAGTATGGGCTGTGGACAAGGGACATCTTATCTGCTGGTTTTATTTTTCTCAGCTGTAAAAAGAGTTCAATACGTCATCTTTATGATCCTGAACATCTTATGATTCTAAGACTTGGAGGAAAGGGAGAAAATTCCAAACTGTGAAGCATAGTTGAAGTGCTGTATACAATCAAATATTTCTTTTGATGTATATTTTGAAAGAATGAACAAAACAGAATAATTAATTTTAAAGGAGGCCTCTAACTCTTTTGGAGACAATGGGACATAATGCTATGATATGAAGTACTCCTAATGATGGAGCTTAGATAAATATGCTAGAGGAAAAATAGTTCAGAAAACTGTATTTAAACTTCATGTTCTTTCCTTGGAGTTTCCCACTGAATTATTTATTTTTAACTTGAATGTGTATGACATACTTAGAAAAGTCAATAGTTTTAATATTTTAAGCATAGATATGTACTAAAGTCATGCATACTCTTACTAGAAGAGACATGTCTTTTAAAGGACAGCTCTCTACACTTTATACTCCTCTTTACTCACTTTTTCATTGCATTTTGTGCAACCTAAAATTGTAGCTATAAAGCTATTTTGGCATGCTTTTTCCAGAACCTTGTAAGAATCAACAGGAGCATAATTTTAAGCTACAGAAGTGCAAAATAAGCACAGAATCCTAGCTACCATAAATAAAAAGACAAAAATTCCAACTTTGCAAAAACACATAATTACTAGCAATGGGGAGGGGGGACGTTAGAGCAAAAAGTAGACTTTTATCAGGTATTTCTTCATACTTCTAAACTTTTTCTTGGAACTATGTTTCTTCACAGAGATGGAATTCTGTGAAACTCCTCACACTCTGCGCTCTGGCTACCAGGCAGACATGCACAGTGTTTCTCGGCACGGATACCAGCTAGAGATGGGATCTGATGTGGACACAGAGACAGAAGGTGCTGCCTCCCCTGACCATGCTCTGAGAATGTGGATAAGAGGGATGAAATCTGAGCACAGCTCCTGCTTGTCCAGCCGGGCCAACTCCGCACTGTCCTTGACTGACACTGACCATGAGAGGAAATCTGATGGGGAGAATGGTAACAGAACTCTATACTATTTAATTCAAACCTAGAGAGTGCAGATTTTAGCCTGTGTCTGGTTTCCCTTCCCTATGTCTGTCTTTAATATGCAGAATGGAAATTCAAGGTAGCAAGGTCCCATGGACAAGGCACGCTCCTAAGTGCAAATAAGCACATTTCTTTCCAATGATGGGCAAAATTCTTTTGATTTCTGGTGATCCCCCAAGGGAAATAATCTCAAATAGTCAGCAATATTGTGCATGTCTTATTTGTTACTCAACATTTATTTTCATCTTTATCTTCCAGTGCAATACTAGTGGGATCTATTATAGAAAGTAATCATTTCATGTCTTCGAACTTTATGTCAATATACGAACAATGAGATCAACAATTGTATAGCAAGCATATGCTGTGCTTGCTTTCTAACTGGATTCAGGCTAACCCATCGAGTATATAAACAGATTCAAATCAACCAGGTTAGACTGAAATTATTAAAACAAAACAGAAGATGAGCTGATGTAAACTATTTTCCAGATAGTAAGTAATAACAACAGCATCATTAAATTGTACCTATATATATATGTGTATATACATATATATATATATATATATATATGTAACTTTTGGAATACTAAAACTTATTTTCTTTTTGATTTGTTGGGAAGAAGTTAACTTTTTCTGCTCTTGTGTAGCAAATTCATTTTATTGAAGACATTAATTCTTATTAAACATATAATTTAGTCCTTCCATCCTTCTGCTTGTCTAAATTTCATAAGTCTCCTAATCATAGCCACATGGCCTGGTATATTAGCAGTGGCTAACTAGCATTTTCTCAGGTGACACAGAAGTCGACGACAACCGTGTAACTACTGCTTGTTTTCTATTCTGTTCTCCTTTGCTTCCTTCAATCTATAGGGGACACTGGCCAGTAGACTAAATATAATCAGAAATGACTGCTTTCCCACTAGTTAGAATATAATTTCCAAAATTATAAGACATAACACTTTGTAATATCACTGAGTATTCTTATATTCTTGGGGTCTTGATTTGTTAGTTTATTTTCTCATATGTGTGTGTGTGTGTGTGTGTGTGTGTGTGTGTGTGTGTATAAGTATGATGCTAACTCTTGACTTTGGCCAAGAGTGTAGGAGGTGAAGCATAGAAATGATAAGGCAACTTATTTGATATATGTATTCATATATGCAGGTTCCTTTAAGTGAAAGGACATTTGGATGGGAATTAGAGAACTTGGACCAGTCCCTACAGTCTTCTGGACTTCTGTCATTAAAAACAATAATGAGCAAATTCATGTGAAATGAGTTGGATGATAGCCCCTATATGGCCAAGACTTGTTCTCCCTCATCTTACTCCTGACATATGAACTTATAACCAGTGTACTGGATTGAAACATTAAAATAGAATAAAGGGATTTCTCCCATGAGACTCTACTGGTTTTCTATTCCTGCAAGACCCTGGGTATAGGTTATTTGTGGGGGGGTTGATGGAGGTATTCTCAAAGCAGATAGCAGTAATTTTTGCAGAACTATGTGAAAATACTGAAACCCACTTAATGTACACTTTTAGTGGGTAAACATTATGGTACATAAGTCATATTTTATTCATTCTATCATTTCAAAATATCACTAAATGATGAATAAGGGTTGAAGATTGAGGAATCCAAGATAACTTGGACAAGGATTAATTAGTAAAATGTTTGACATTACAGGTTTTAAATTCTCTCCTGTTTGTTGTGAAATGGAGGCTCAAGCTGGGTCTACTCAAGGCAAGTGTTTCTAAATATTTGACCACAAATTATTTTTACCTTACTTCATTCCTGACACCTGTCTCACAAAGTAGAAACCTGTCAGTCTGATTAATGACACATAAACCTGGTTAATTAACCTGTCAAATATTTGTTCACTGATATCTTATTGGTTTGTATTTCTCTGTGAATTTTGGTGGTGACGAAGTGAAGGGGGAAGCTGGTGAGGACAAACAAGACTTAAGACAGGAAAGGGAGACATTGATTTAGCATGCGAGTAGAGATTTTAATCTGATTGGGTGTATTCAGGTTCATGACATCTTACCTGTCTATTTTTTGCATGACCCTTTAGCTTTCATTGTACTCTTTCAACTTTGACTCCTTCCAGAGAGTAAGAGAAACAATGTTTACAAGGGCTTTTGATGAAAATAACTTATACTCGGTGGTAGAGATCCTCACATCTGACAACAAGACAATGGCTCAAAATTAGGAGGGGGCTGAGAGGATAGAGGTTAGGGGGAAGATGTATCAGAATCAGCTTTATCAAAATGCATATTACCTTCACCCATCTCACACCCCTGTCATGAGAACTGCTTACCCTGATGAGTCACTATTGACTTTTAGTGTGCCATCTTCCTTGGATATGTTAGGTACTTTCAGGAATAATTGGGGCTGTTAAGTTTCATTTGACCTTCATTCTAATCAACCATCTACCTTGATCATGTAACACTATTTACTGAGATAGAGCTGGAAGACTCAGGTGTGAAGGATATGCAACTTTTCTTTTACTTATGGCTTTATTTCCTTATGGTTTATTTCAGAAACTGGAGAGGTACCACAGAATTGAACTGGGTTGCCAAGTAAAACCTATGATCTAATCTGTTAAAAACCAGTCCTTAACTGCAAGCCTCTGTTGGCCCAATGTGCACCCTTAAGAATTATTTCAACTTTTGAGAGGCAATAAAGCATACTAATTAAAAATTAGTACTGTGAAGCCAGGCAGCCTAAGTCTAAATCACAGCTGTGAGACCTTGGAAAAGTTATATAAAGTTTCTGAGACTGAATTTCATCACCTGTAAAATAAAGATAATATTTGTATCTCTCACTACGATTTTGCGATGAGTGAATGAATTAATATATATGAAAGTTTAGAATAGTACTTGTAACATATAAGTAAAATAATGAATGTTCACTATTGTTATTGATAACACTTCATAATTTCCAAACACAATTTTAATATGTTTCTCAACTAATCCTATGATGACTCTGAAATAGGTTCTGTAATTATACTCATTTTACATAGGAGGAAGACAGCAATTCAGAAAGCTGTTAGCTAAACACAATTGTTTTCCAAATAGCCACATTGTTCATCCCTTAGATCACATATGAATATAACACATGAACAAACAACTTTTATTTGCTTGGTTAGAGTTTTAATAAATCTTACCTTGACTCCTAATACTAATTTTCAATAAGGAGCATACAATTTGACATCTCACTTATGATCTACAGTATAATTTCACCGGTTTGGATTCCATCAATTTTCAGTCAACAACCAGACCTGATCTGCTTTCAACATTCCCATACATTCTTTTTTTTTTTCAAACTATATTTCACACTACACCCTCCACCAGAATTCCAGTGTCCTTTACCCATACCTTTTCCTCTCTTTCCTTCCCTCCCGTCTCACCCTATACCAATCATCATCATGTGTCCTGACATTTTTTGCTAGGGTTTGTCTATTTATTTCTTTCCATAGGTTCTTGAAGAGGCGATTTTAGTTGAGATATGAATATAGATGTTTTTTCTAAAAGTGTGTTAACTTGATGAAATAAGTTATCAATTAATTAAACTTGGTATTTCTGTGAAAATATCATGATTCATTTCCTAGTGATCTCATCCGTTGATGAAATCAGGCCTACAAGGGCATTTATTTCCTATAGATACAGAATAAGAGTGAAGATAGGGGAAATTGTTAAGTTCAGTGAGTTGTTCAACTGAGATTTTATTTCAAGTATATTTTCAGTTCTATCCATCCTCCAACATTATGATTTGAATTTTCTAATAACATTTCCAAAATCATGTCTGTAAGGGCTTGTTTTTGTTTTGTTTTTTATTTCATTAATTGGTCCAGTCTTTCAAAAGTAATTATTTTTTCTCATTTTAATAGATGATTTGGTTGCCCTTAATTGGATTTAAGTCTTTGACATGCTATAACACATGAAAAAAATTTAAAGAGCCTTTAATTTCATCACTAAAATACTTGACCTGAGACCTAAAGGACACGGAAGGAAAGTGAAAGCATCAGGTAACAGAAAGGAAGCCAGATTTCTGGGCTTTTGCCAGGCAATCAGAACACTAATGTACTTCATATCCATTTCCTTAAATTTGTCCTAGGCAAGCCCATTGTTATCTATAGACACATAATTGTCTTTTAGAAAACATGCAGATTTACTCACACTAGCTTCATCTTGGATCCAATGAACAGTCAATATCTGAGTGGTACTTTCACATCAATCGTAATGTTTTATTCATTATACCTTCTCTACTCCCATTTCACCCTAATACCAGCATCACTAATTATTATACACTAATACTTGAGTTGTGTATTTTCTCTTCTCATATGGTTGTTTATAAGTACTAGACCAGAAGCTACTTCAAGATAGGCCTTGGTTTATTCACTGTCTTAACTTTAATTCTTAGTCAGTGGATCTGGAACACAAACACTAACACAGATGAGAAATGTGTGTTGCCCTATGGGGAAAAATCAAAACTGAGAGACCATATATTTTTACAGATTTTCTCTGATGTTAGAAACATAGAAATGCTATAGTAAGTCAGACTTCTGGTCATATGTCGCTGACAGGTGACTTCTTAGAAGCATTTGGCGTCTTACTTGTGCGTAAGCCCTAGTAATTAGGGTATTCTTCAGTAATTGCATTTGACTATATATTGGGCTGGAAGAAAAGCTATATCAGAAGCTAAATTGAATAATCAATTTTAAATAATGTTTTCCACATATGGCCTAGATAAAAATTAGAATATAAAAAGTGAAGTGAAATTGCTTATCAAGAAACTGATGGGAGAGAAATACAGAAAAATTTTGTAAGCTTTAATAAAGTATAAATTACAAAGATATTATTTGTAATTCTACTTTTGATGATAATGTATTTCTGTGCAAGTACTTCATACTGAGTATCTGCTCTTTACCAGGATCTTGGAGATCAGGGATGTATAAAAAATGAAAAGTATACAATCCTCAATCTTAAGGAATTTACGGCCTAATGGGAAAGATTAATGTTCTGTTACTTAGCATTGTTTAGTATCAGTTATTATTAGTGCTGCAGATAACAGAAACCAGTTTGAACAAACTTAACCAAATTTGTTAGAAGGACATGAGAATGCCTCATGGAACCAGGGCAAGAGTCTAACTATTACCACAAGAAGGGACTAGACCAAAAGAACTGACCCAACTTTTCTCTTGCTTCTGAATGCATTTCCTACAGATTGACTTTCTCTAAATCTCCATCAACAAGGCAGGCATGAAATCCCATGCCATTCCCCAGTTTATATTTTTCCTGCTGCACAAAGATGTTGGGATTAATTTGATATTTTTTCAATGCCATTTCTAAATTCCCAGGAGACAAAATAATTTTCTCAGCTTGAGTCAGATGTCCACCACTGATAGTATCAGATACAACCAGGGAGTAAGGTCAGTAATACAAATGTTGCTTTCTGGGAACCCTCCCATTGGATTTTTCGAGCAGTGTCTCAGTAGAGCATAGTTAGTTAAATGGACATACATACCCAAAGAGAACTAATAGATCAAGAGCTAATTTTAATATAATTTATTTAGTACATGATAAAGTAACTCACGATGAGAGCACAAGGGATGTGAAACCATGAAAATAAAATGACTATATTGATACAATCTAAATAAACATATTCTTAGTACAATGAGTAGTAAACAACATAAACTTTGCTTTAAGATAGACCTACATTTGTGTCCCAATTCTGCCATTTTACCTGCTCTGCTCTGTGTTCTGGGATAGATAACTAAAGCTCTCCAAGTTTCAGTTTCCTTGTCTGTCAAATGGAGATACTATTTCGATTTTCTGTGTGTGAGAATTAAATGACAGATATAGCGAACTTCACAGTGTGCCTCTTAATTTAAATAATACAGCATTTCAATAGCCAAAAAACCTTGATCTGCTTAATGTAGACTAATGTGATAGGAAACTCAATGAAACACTTCAAACCTGGCTGAGGGTTAACTTGTACTGTTGCATTTCCTATGGTGTTTGTAGTAGCCCTTTAAGGTAGAACTGAGATTTCAACTACTCAGAAGCCTTGTTGATTTCTATGATTATTGGGCAGCTGAGCTCCCTATAAGCTGCTCAGGAACTTTGTAGGTAAGGGATACAACTCCACAACCACCAAGAAATCCATTAGTACTGCTCCCTATTGCTTCTATGCTGCATTCTACAGAAACCAATAGTGTACCATGTGTTACCAGTAAACACTATACCATCAAGCCATGTATATGTCATTCTCAACTCTAAATTGCTTCATTGGAACAGCAGGAGTTGTAAAAAAAATGACTAGCCTAACACCTGGGTTTCTTGAATGACATATAATAGTGATACCCAAATGAGGAGTTATTTCCTTTTGATATTTGACCATGTAGGGCCATTCATGTGACTTAATGGAGAGAAGTTGTTTGTTTGTTTTACATTTCTTTCCTTTCCTTTTTGTTTTCCCCTGGTAGTGTAAGTTATACAGGACACTTCCATAGCGATGATAACAGTTCCTCAGGAACCATCTGAATGTCGAAGGAAGTGTGTGAAACAATGCAATGACTTGGTAATAGCTTTGGCAGCAGCCCTGCTGCATAACTGACATCCTAATGGCTCTGTTGGACCCATTAGGCATGTATAAGACAGTGCATTTCACTTAGTAATGGCTCCTTTGGAGATGTTACACCATCAGAGGAAGTGTGTAAGTCATTAGAATTACTTTATGTAAGAGTGAGACACTTCTGTGGTGACTGTGATACTCTTACAATTGAAAACAATTTGGATAATACTAAAATTTGTCATTAAGTTAGATACTACAAAGCTCGTATCATCTTTTTCTAGTTAAAAAACTAGTAACTAGTTTTTTTAGTGGTAAAATATTATCAACTGGTAGTTTCAAAATTAAAACAGTGAACACAATTTTAAAGTAAAAATATCCATCTCCCTCTTTATGCTTCAGGTGCTACTACTGAGATATAGCTGGTGTTATCAGTGTTATCATACCCACAGTTTTCTTTACCTGCACACATAGAGTCATAAATTATAGACAGTTCAGTAATACTTCCAGGTAGTGTCATATCTTGGATATTTAAGGCAAGATCTGCCCCATTCTTTTTAATGGCTGCATAGCATTCTGTTACTATTTGTATTTTTTAAATTATTTAAAAATTATTGTTTCTTTTCTCTATATTATTGTTACATGATTTTCAGGATAACATGCATTTTTAAAAAATTTCATCAGTCTCCTATTTAACAGACATCTAGTTTTCCAATGTTTTGATATGAAAATTAATGCAGTACTTAGCATCCTTTTTGCACACCTGTAGGATAATTTATTCAAAGTAGAAATGATGGACCAAGGATATGTATATTTAACATTTTTGTATCGGTATTACCAAATTTCTCACTTAAACAGCAAATTTATTTTCCTATAGATTCTATATACTAGTAGTAGCATGCCTATTTCCCCATATCCTGATCAACACTGGCAATGTTGAAAAATATTTCTATTACCCAGTCTGCTAGATTGTGCTGTTATTTCTCAGTTTATTCATGTGTGAAGTCAGGCACCTTTTTAGTAATGAATCATTTAAATTTCTTTCAATTGCCTGTTAACATCCTTCACTTATATTTTATTTAAATTTTTATATTTCTTACTAATTTTCAAGAACATTTGATACATTAAGGGAAAAAAATACTTGGTCACATTTAATGTATATTTTCTAGTTTTATATTTGCCCTTTTAAAAATATATTTATTAAAGTACTTTGATTTACAAACTAGTATAAGACCATATGTGCAGGTTCATCATTCCTTAAATATATGACAAAAGACCTTGTCTACCACCAAATTACCTGAAGTCCACCACCACTGTCCATTCAACCCCACCACTCTTTGCTCCTGCTCCCTACCCCTACTCTGTTTGTAACGTCACTTCTATTATCAATATCTAGGGGTAGACTTTTGTTTAGTATGTTCTTTTGCTTTGTTTCTTTATATTGGACATATGGGTGAGATCATGTAGTATTTGTCTTTCTCCTTCTGATTTATTTCACTTAGCATAATCCCCTCTAGTTCCATCCATGTTGTTGCAAATGGCAGGGTTTCCTCTTTTTTAAGGCTCTGTGGTATTCCATTGTATGTATACACACCCACATCGTCTTTATCCATTCATCTGTTGATGGGCACTTAGGTAGTTTGCAATTATTGCCTATTGTAAATAATGATGCAATAAACATGGGGGTGAATATAAGGGATTTATATTTCTAAGTGGTCAAATTCAACCATTTAAACTTTATGACTGATGGAAAATATAGGGCAATAGATTAGAGCGATAGATGATTAGCATAGATATAATTGTTACCAATAGTACACTTCTTCAATTCTAAAAGTAAATAGCCTGAAAATTAATTTTAATTTTAAATTAGACTATAGATATCTACATAAAATAATAAATCTAAATATATGGTATACCTGTTTTTTAATATGCAACATGGATATATTTACATAACAACTTGAATGTAGAATAATTTAGCTATAGTATAATAGAAATATTAAAGTAAATGAGAATTATATAGGTTAGTCTTCATAATTGGTCTTGATATGTTATTTAATCATTTATTTTCTTATTCACATTAAGCACTATGGAAAAAGCCACAGTTTAATGTGCTCATAGAGATAGCATATCAATAGGATTTTTAAGAGCTTAGAAAATATAAGAAAAATATGGCTGAGCCTATATTAGTTTGAAATAGAATGACAGTACTGTCATCTGAATTTGAAAATGATGCTTCAGTTGTCATCATTAGGATGTATGCTTTTGGTTATTCTTTTCTGTGTTTGGGAATGGATTTGTGTAAAGCCATTCGTGCTTCCTTGCGCTATACATCTTTTAACTAACCCTAGATATTCATGAGATAGCTACTCAGAGTTAATTTTTTGTGTGTGTTGAAGGGGAATGTAGAATAACTCACAATTTATATGCAGACAAATGAATTTTTATTTTTTCATATATCCACGTTGATTACTTTTTGGAATAATAACTTTAGAGAGAAGGAAAATCACAGTAGCTATTTCAGACACATTGACTTCTTTTTGTGAGGTTTTTTTGCTGTTGTTATAAATGTAATATTTTTCCATAGAATGATTTAAAAAGGGAATTACTGAAAAATAGCAAGAAGAAAACCTCAAGGTTCTCCCCTAAATAAATATCAGCCACGTTTTCTCTGGATTATTATCATGTCACTTGCAGTCCAATATTGCATTTTAATTAAAACATAAACATGTTCCATATTACCAAGACTTAATTAAACAGTAGTTTAAATAAATTAAGTACATGTTGTGTAACTTCATTCATGATATTCTATTTTTGGATCTTAACATTTCCACTATTTCGCTATTATAAAAATGTTACAATAGATATCTTTGTGGTCAAAGCTTTTGTCTGCTTATTATTCTGCTTTAAAATAAATTTCTACAAGTAAAATTAGTAAGTTCAAGGATGTTTGCATTAAGTTTCAAAATATATATTATCAAATTATTTATGTATTCATATGCAACTATAGAAAATCTTGAGAGTAACCTTTTCATTGTTAGTTCACTGGTACTAAATTATTTGCTTTTGAATATTTTTGCTGATATTTCAGTGAAATGTGAAAAATATAACTATGTGTTTAGATTTACATGTCATTTATTGCTTCTGTATTCTAATTTTTATTTTATTTTCGCTAATTACATTTTCTCATTTGTTAATTGAAGCAATTACTAAAAAATTAATATAAAAATCTAGAGCTAATGAATAAATTCAAGAGCCATTTCTAGGGAGGGACACTAATTTAAGTAAAACAATCAAAGGGGAGAAAATAAAAAATAAGTATCTCATAATAACTGCAGATAAAGAGAACTCTAAATGACTGTTAAATCAGATTACTTCATATACTTAAGTATATTTTAAAATGTGTGGAATGGATGATTTTATATAAAAAATATGAAAGACCAAAACTGGTCTCAGAAGAGAGTGAATCTAAACTTTCTAATTTTTGTAATATAAATAAAATTTCCAAAGAACTATCCAAAAAAAGTTGCAGAGTTGGAGAGTTTCATAGGCAAAATTTGGCACACCTTTAAGAAATAAATCATTTCAATGCCACTTAAACGTTTTCATAGCATAACAAAAATTAAAACTTCAAAATTCTAAAAAACAAATTGGAAGCAAGAAAAGTATTGAGATCAAAGGCAGATAAAGAAATCATAAACCAATTTCTAAATACTTCTAAATACTGATGCAAAATCCTTTTTTTAAATAGCAATTTTGTTATTTATTTTGTTTATAGAGCTATACTCATTTTAAGATACTGAATTCTCTTCTCAGTCTTTCAGTATTACACACCACACCCATCACTAGAATTCTAGTGTCCTTTATAGCCACCTTGTCCCCTCTCTCCTTTTCTCCCCCCACCCCAACACCTCTGGCAGCCATCATCTGTGTTCTGTGAATTTTGCTGGGGTTTATCTGTTTACTTGATCCATCTTATTGTATTCCACGTATGAGAGAAACCATCCTGTATTTCTCCTTTTCTCTCTGACTTATTTTGATTAACATGACCCCCTCCAGAGTTCCATCCAGATTGTTGCAAAGGTAACAATTTCATCTTTGTAAACAGCTGTATCAAATTCCATTGATTATATGTACCATAGCTTCTTTATTCAGTCATCTCATGATGAGCATTTAGGTAGTCTCCATGTCTTGGCTACTGTGAATTGTGCTGCTATGGGTGCAGATATTTTTTTTTCTGATTAGGGATTTTGTATTTTCTGGCTATGTGTCTAGTAGTGGGATTGCTGGATCAAATGGTAGTTCCATTTTTTGAGGAATCTCCATACTCTTTTCCAGAGAGGTTTCAGTAATTTACGTACCTCCCAAGAGGGTAGGAGGGCCCATTTTTCTCCACACCCGCTTCAATGCTTGTTTGTAATCTTTTTGTTATAGGTCATTCTCATTGATGTCAAGTGGTTGGTATCTCATTGTGGTTTTATTTGCATTTCTCTGATGATGAGTGATATAGAATATTTTTCATGTGTCTGTAGGCCATCTCTGTGTCTTCTTTAGATATGTGTCTTCAGTTTTTATTCCCATTTTTTGAGTGAATAACTTTTTTTTGTTGAGTTCTATTAACGCGTTATAAATTTTGGAGATTATGCTCTTATTTGATAAGTGTTGTATGACTATTCTCTAATTTAGGGGGTTACCTTTTTCTTTTATTGGTGGTTACTTCTGCTGTGCAGAAGCTTTTCATTTCCGTGTAATCCCAAATGCTTAGTTTTGCTTTGATTTCTTTTGCCACAACTGTTCCTTCCCCAAAGACCTCTCTGAAGTTGACATCATGGAGAGTTTTTCTCACATTTCTTGTTAAGTATTTTATAGTACTGTATGTTTTTTTTCAGTACTGTACTGTTTGATAATGATTGCTTTGTAGTATAGTTTAAAGATGGACAGTATGATTTGTCTGCTATTGTTTTTCTGTTTGAGTCCTTTTGTGGTTCCATACAAACCACAATTTTGCCTAATTTTCTTGAAAAATGTCTCTGGAATTTTGATGTGAATTGCATTAAGTTTGTATATTGTTTAGGGTAGAATTGTCATTTTAATTAAGTTAATTCTTCCATTCCATGAGAATTGTATGCACTTCCATCTCTTTGTGTCTTCTATTTATTTTGCTAAAGTCTTTTAGTTTTCATTATCGAGAACTTTCACCTCTTTTGTTAGGTTTATTTCCAAGTATTTGACTTTTTTGGTACTATTGAGAATGAAATTTCTTTTGTAATTTCTTTTTCCTCTACTTCATTGTTTGTATAGAGGAATGCTACTTATTTTTGTGTGTTGACTTTATATCCTGCCACTTTGCTATATTCATTTATTGTTTCCAGCAGTTTGGGGGTGAAGTCTTTAGAATTTTCCAGGTAAAATATCATGTCATATGTAAATAATGGTAGTTTCACTTCTTCTTTTCCAGTTCTCATTACTTTAATGTGCTTTTTTGTCTTATTTCTCTGATTAAGACTTCTAGAATTATGTTGAATATTAGTAGTGAGAGCAAACAACCTTGTCTGATTCCAGATCTTAGAGGGAAGATTTTCAGTTTTTTGCCATGAAGTACGATATTGGCTATGGGTTTGACATATATTTTATTATGTTGAGATATATGTTCTTTCTATTCCTATTTTGGTGAGATTTTTTATCATTAATCTTGTCAAATTATTTTTCTGCATCTGTTGATATGATCATATGATTTTTTATTTTCCCTTTGTTGATGTAATATAGTGCATTGACTGATTAATATATGCTGCACCATTCTTGTACCCCTGGAATAAATGCAACTTGATTCTGGTATATTATTTTGTTAATGTGATGTTGAATTAGGGTTGCCAGGATCCTTTTGAGTATTGTTGCATCTATGGTCATCAATGATATTAATTTATAGTTTTCTGATGCTGTCTATAATTGTCTAATTTTGGATTCAGTGTTATAATTATTGTCCTGATAGAATTAATTTGGGAGTTTTACCCTCTTCAACTTTGTAGAAAACTTTAAGGACAGGAATTAGCAGACAAAAATCAGTAGCATTCCTATATATCATGAAGTAGAGGAAAAAGAAACTAACAAAGAAATTCCATTCACAGTAGCACCAAGAAAGATCAAATACCTGGGAATAAACTTAACAAAGGAGGTTAAGGCCTCTAAAATGAAACTACAGGACTTTAATGAAAGAAATAGAAGTCACAGAGATGGAAGAATATTCTGTGTGTAGGGATTGGATGTATTAACATAGTAAAAATGGCCATTCTACCCAAAGCAATCTTTAAGTTTAATGCAATTCCCATCAAAATCACAGAAACATTCTCATGATTTTGATGTGTGCTTGTATGGCTAAAAACTTTCTTCTCAGAACAACTTTTGCCTCATCCCATGTGTTCTGATAACCCATCTCCTAGTTTTTGTTTCCAGATAAATCTCAATTTTATCTTTAATTTCATCATTGACTTAGCATGTTGTTCAATCTCCATATTTTTGTGATTCTTGCAGTTTTGTTCTCCTGGTTCATTTCTAGTTTCACCACTTTATGGTCACAGAAGATGCTTTCTATTATTTCAGTCATGCCAAATTTGTAAATAATTATTTTGTGTCCTAAGATATAGACTGTCTTTGAAAATATCCAATGTACATTTTTGGAAAGGGGAACAGAGCTTCTGTGCCCTCTCTAGGTACCCCTTTCTCCCCAACTCTCTACTTGTTCATCAAACTGGAAATTCTCTCTGATGCTAAATTTTTAAATAATATATTGGCAAAAAAGTTTAGCAACATAGTAAAAGAATAGTACACTGCCTCTAAGTTCACTTGATAAAAGAAATGCAAGGATGGTTCAGCATTAAGAATTCTGTTGCTCTGTAATATAAAATGATAAATTAAAATAAACCATATAAAATAACCACAGATGCTAAAAATATTTGATAAAACACAAACTTGTATATAACAAACACATAGCGTGTTTACTCTCTGCTAGATACTATTCTAATTATTTTACAGATATTATTGAATTTAATTCTCACAATCACTCTAACTTAGATACTAATAATATCCCCATTTACAAATGTGGAAACTAAGGCACACCGTGGATAAGTAAAGTCATTTAGCTTAAAAATGACAAAGCCTGGATGTAAATCTAGATAGTCTCATTTCAAAACACATGCATTTATCTACTATGTTATGCTTTCACTCATCCGTTTTATTAAATCCTTAACATGAGATCATGTAACATCACAAAACTCAGTTTTGTTCTAAGTTGGGAAGCAATAGTGGTATTTCTATTAGTCAAGAACATAACAATCCTATTCATCATCACCAACTACTATAAACTTATTTATTATAAAGGTAGTAAATGCTACCATTGGAAAGCAGACAGAAATAAGAAGGATAAAATTAGAAAAGATCAAGTAAATAATTCTTTGCATGTCACATAATTGTGTCTCTTAATAAAACTCAGAAAAGCAAACAAAAACTAAGAATTTGCTAAGCTGAGTTGGAATGGCATTAGACACACCAAATAATTTCCTCCATGAAAACTACAGTCAATTATAAAGTATATTTGAATAGATTATTAATTTTTCAATGGAAATAATGACAATAAACTAGCAAAAAGCAAAACAAGCACACACATTGCTACAATGCTATTGAAGAACACAAAAGAAAACAAATGGAATGCCATACTCTGCTTTTGAATGATAAGTGTCAGTGTGATAATATGTAATTTTAGAATGCCTTACATAAAAGATATGTTGGCATTTTAAAAACCTTGACTTACTGGCTGTAATGTTCATATAAAAAACAAGCATTTAATAACACTTTGAGAATATTAGAAAAAATATGATACTGCAATAGTAAGTATGCCAGATATTAAAGTATGAATTTTATTTAACTGAACTACTGTGGGATTACTATATGAATAAACAAAGTGCTATAATGGAAGAAGAATATATAGTGGGTAATAATGATGGCATTTTAGAATAATAAGGAAAACGTGTATTGTTTTTAAAATATGTTGAGACAATTGGGTAGTCACCTAAAAATATTAAAATTGGGCCTCTGCCTCACTTCCTACTCCAAAATGAATTCCAGATGTACCAAAATTGTAAATATGGGAAAGAATTTTTCCTTATCTTAAAGTGGGAAAAGCTCTCCTAAATACAGCACAAAAGCCTTGAAGTCATAAATAAAAATGCTATATTCGTTGCTATATTTGTTGTATCCAGAAACAGAGTTAATTTCCTTGTATGTATGAGTACTTATAGTAAATAAGAAAGAGAATTCAAAGAAAAAAATAGAGATATAGAGCATAGGAAAAAACATTAAAATGATCCATGAACATATAAGAAAGGTTTCACCTCACTCCACAGAGAAATGCCTGTTAGAACTACAAAAAGTTATCATTTAGGGTCTACAATATTGGCAATAATAAGAATTTGATAAAAATATTTCATTTATGAATGTCTATATAGTGTTGGTTGTAGGACTATAAATACATGCAGTTTCTTTAAAAGGAAATTTGCAATATCTAACAAAAATAAACCTATATACTCAATAATTTTACTTCTCTGTATTTATCCCACAAATATTGAATTGAGTATTTTATAATATATATGAAGATGTTCACAGTAACTTTGAAATATTAAAAAAATTGGGTTATTAATCAAAATGTCCATCAATACATTGCTGCTTGAACAATTTCTGGTACAGCCATGAAATGGAATATTTTTGCAGATTTCCAAAGCATGAGATATGCATGGTAGGAGAATTAGAATTGCATGGGGGGAATGATTTCAACTCCAGTGACACTGTATTTTTATGTATATTTATTTATTTATGATAATTTAGTTCTTAAACTAGGTGGTGGGGGGTCCATGGGTGTTTATGATATTGCTCTGCATAAACTTTATGGCTGTCTGCAAGATTTCTAATGAATTACCACACAGAAAATTAGACAATTCAGTATCTATAGAAGTAGAATAAACTTCACATGTCATAAATATAAGCCATATGTCATAAATAAAAGCCAGAGGATTTGACTCATTGTGTATATAGCAGTGGCTTTTTTAAATGTGAACCAGAGTAAGAGACATATTTTACATTGTGACCCAGTTTACAGAAAATCTATAAATAAAGATTAAAAACTAGAAACAAAAATTTCAGAAGTTATTGGCGCATCTTGGTGAAGCAGCAATTAGGTCATCACTTCTGAAGGAGCACAGGCCACATACCCCAGGGTCAAGTCCTGGATCAGGAGTGGGAAACAACCAGTGTTGTCAACTATATAAAAATAAAATAAAGATGCTTCCTCTTCCTGCCTTCCTACTTACTTACCTTCATTCCTGCCTGCACTTTTCCTTTAAAAAATTTTTCAGATTTTTTTTGCCTCTCCTTACTATTAAGCACACACTAACATTTTCTGTTCTCTTATTTCATGTCTTTGTAACGTTAATTGCTATCCAGTAAATACATTTCATAACCTACTAATAGGTTACAACCTGCAGTTCCAAAACTGTTTTTCACACTGTAGTTGGTGCCCGGTATACTCCATTTGGTGTATGATTTTTTGTGAGGTTAAACGAATATGTGTTCATATATGCATAGAATTTCTCTGGAAATGTTCATAATAAATGGATAATTCTGATTGTAGTTGTGAGATAATTCTGATGTAGTTATGGAAAGAACTAGGTGACTATGGGACAGAGGTTAAAGGGAGATACATTTTCCTATGTGTTTTTTTGTACTTTTAGAACTTTATTTATGTTGCTGTATGCCATTTAGAATACTGAATTTCCACCTCCTTCTGTGTGCATTTTATACCACACCCACCATGAGTCCCAGCATCTTTACCACTGCTTTGTTCCTCCTTCCTTCCTTTGTCCCCCCCAAACCATAGGCAGTCTTGCATCCTTTGAATTTTGTTTAGCTTTGTCTGTTCGTTTGTTTTGTTTCTTTATATTCTACATATGATTGAAACAATTTTTTACTTTTCTTTTTCTTTCTGGTTTATTTTGCTTAGCATAATCACCTCCAGTTCCATCCCGATTATTGCAAAAGACAGGATTACATCTTTTTCAGCAGTTGCATGGAATTATATTGAGTATATATACCACAACTTCTTTATCCACTCATTTGTTGATGGGCATTTAAATTGTTTTCATGTCTTGACTGTTGTAAATTGTGTTGCTATAAATGTAGAGGTGCATATTTTCTCTGGTTGTAGTGTTTGTGTTCTCTGGGTATATGCCTAGAAGTGAGATTGCTGCATTGACTGACAGGTTCATCTTTATTTGTGTGTGATGGGGAAATCGCCATACTGTTTTCCAAAGAGGTTATATCAATTTGTATTTCTAACAGTGTAGGAAGTTTCTTTTTCCTCCGCATCCTCTTCAGCGCTTGCTTCTATCTAGTGTTTTTGATATAGGTCATTTTCACCAGAGTGAGATGACATTTCATTGTGGTTTTATTTGCATTTTTCTGATTGTGATTGATGTAGAACATTTTTTCATGTGTCTGTAGGTCTTCTGTGCATCTTTTCTAAAGAGATGTCAGTCTCTTCTGCCATGTTTTAAATGGGTCTTTTGATTTTTTGTTGTTGAGGTGTATGAGCTCTTTATATATTTTGGAGATTAAGCTCTTGTATGATAAATGTTGCATAAATACCTTCTCCCACTCAATGCATTGCCCTCTTGATTGAGTGATGGTTTATTTCACTGTACAGAAACTTTTCATTTTGTTATAGTCCCAATTTTTAGTTTTACTTTGGTTTCCTTTGCCGTATGTGTCACTCCTTAAAGACATCTTTGAGGTTGATGTCAATGAGCAGTTTTTCTGTTTTTCTCAATATATTTTGTGGTGTCAGTTCTTACATTCAAGTCTTTCATTCATTTTGAATTAATTTTTGTGTATGGTTCTAATGAATAATCTAGCTATAATTTTTGCAGGTGACTGTGCAAAGTTTCTAGTACTGTTTGTTGAATAGGCTTTCCTTCCTCCATTTTATCTTCTTGGCTCCTTTGTCACAGACTAGCTGCCCATATAATTGTGCTTTTTATTTCTGGGGTCTCAATTTTATTTCATTGGATTATTTGGCTTTTTCCAATACAACATTGTTTTGATGATAATCACTCAATAATATAGTTAGAATTCAGGAAGTGTGATCTGGACCACTTTTAAAATAACCAGTAATTGCTGTTTATAGAATTCTTTTCAGTGATTTAAGAAAAATTGTAAACTTTCCATATTAAATAAGAGCACAGGATTATAAAATGTTCCCTTTCTTTAACACGTCTCTTTCGATGTATGTCTTTTATAAAAATAAAATGAACAACAAATCTATTAGACTGAGAGTAACATTTTGTTCTTTGTATTACTACTAAGTCAGCTGCTTAATTCAGGTTGTCCTCATGAAATTAGAGTTGAATATGTTTGCTTGAAAAAGCTTTGTGATAATCAAGTTTCTTTCTTCTAGAGGAAGGCAGGTATGTGAAGTATTGTTATCCAGTGGACTAGAGGCTTTGTCTTTCAAAGTTGTCTACCAAAATTATCAGTTGTGAAACAAAGGACAGCTGTGAATTTCAAACCTTTCATGTAGCATATACCATGCTATTTTCTTTTGAAAATGCAATCAAGTATTTGTCATTTAACAATTTTAGCATTGCACAGATAATTGTTTTTCCAAGATTACAAATGACTGCTATGTTAAGTGGTTGATTTTAAATAGCATTTTCATATTTTCAAAAGACCTTATATTTAACTTTTGGTTTTCAATTTTATGGTGACTGTCTTCTGTAAATTTGTGCTTAAATATTTTTATTGTGGTTCAAAATTAGTTTTTTCTGAGATAACACCCCTTTTTCATTGTTTTTTGACAATTTCATATTTGCTGAAATAATTCAACTACAGAGATTCTGTGATCTGCATAAATCATCTTTGTCAAGTTTCAATAACTTTTACTATGAGAAAAGTAACAGCGTTGTGAAATAATCCAGAATTTTCCCTTCTACTATGCATTATATAGACCTTGCTAACCACAGACTAAAATAAAATATATATAAAACTAAGGGAGTGTCCCATTTCCTGATGAATCTTTGAGTTCTCTAAACTTTCCTTACACAGTTTCCATGTGACCATGCTCTCTTAGTTTTACTTTTATCCCAGTAGTAACTTTTCTTTTTTTCTGATTACTCTTCTCTCTACCCTTTTAATGTTGGAGTGTCCTAACAGTCTTTATCCTAAAGTCTTTTCCACTCAATGATGCCATGTGTCCGTGAGACTTCAAACACCCTCTAATATGTTGATGATTACTTAGTTTATATCTTAGTCAAGACCTCTCTTCCAATATCCATTTTCAACTATTGATAATTTCACTGAATGTCTATAGTATTTGAAATTTCACTTGTCTAAAACTGAACTCCTGATCTTCCCTGTATCTCAAATTTGTTCCACTCAGAGACCTCTCCATTTTGTAAATGGAAAGTCTCAACCTACCACTTGCTCAGGCCAAAAGCCTTGGAGTTATCCTGAATACCCTCTCACTGTCAGACCTTAATTACATTCCCTCTATCAGAAAACATTGTTTTCTACCAACTCCATTGCTACCACGTTTGTCCAAGTCACTGTTATCTCTCATCTGGTTTAGTTAGCAGCCTTCTACCAGGTCTCCTTCCTTCCCAGAGTGGTCCTCTTAAATGTAAGCCTACTCTGCTAAAAATACTGCACTGGCTTCTCATTTCACTCAGTAAAATATTGACAGTGGTCTAAAGTGCCCTTCGTCTTCTCACTTCCTGTTATCTCTCTGACCTCTTCTCCTTCTACATTTCCTCTTGATCTGCTCCAACTGTACTGGCATCTTTGTCAGTCTCCAAAAGTACTTCAGGCACACTTCTGCCTTAGGAATTTGGTCTACAGGATTCCTCTGCTTGGAATTCTTTTCCTCCAGATGTTGCATGTCTAGCTCTCACACCTCCTTCAAGCTTTTGTTTAGATGTACTCTCAGTGAGGCCTATAGTGACCCGTAATATACAGTACACTTTTCATCCACAGTCCTGAACTCGTAATATTCTTTACCCTGCTCTACATTTCCCTTTTTCTTCGTAGTATGTGTCATTTTATTTAGAATTTATTTATGTACTATATTTTAATTGTTCCACAAGATCTGGAAACCTTTTCTGGTCACCGGAGTATGTAAAGCTCCTAGAATAGTTTCAAATACTTAGCAGACATTCAACAAATACGTTTGAATGACTAAATATAGCCATGTAATTCTTGGTATACTTTTTGTCTATGTTTACAAAGAACTAAATAGCTGTTTTTGATTGATTTGAATATTCTTACACAATAGATTTTTAAGGCTTTGTTTATATGTAAAAACCAGTTTAGTTTCTGAATGACTAGGTCAAACAACTCAATAAAGTCAGTAGTTTTTAAGACCCTATTTTAATAGTTCAATCAGTCAGAACTATTTTCTGTTTTCCTGAATTTGTTTAGTTTTTTGTTTGTGATAACTACTCCTTTCTATAGGTAAAATATTCAGGCTAATTTGTGCATGGGAAAACAACTGCGATAGATATGCCAAATCAATGCATATAGACATAACCATATTCAATCACAATTAGACTACAAGTCAAATGAACATTGTAGGAGAATTTTATAGTCAGCATAGCTCATTTTAAGACTATGAAATAGCAAATACCAATTGATTGTGTGTCCATAAATAAATAAATAAGCACATGCATGAATCTTTTTGAGTGATTTATGAAAATAAGCAAGTCAATCAAAATTGTCAAATTGTTTGATTCATTTAAAACATTGCCTGAATTGATATGTTGTCTGACTGAATTGCCTGGTCATTCCAGTAGAATCTATTGAACTTTTTGTTTATGAAGACACATACATATTTTAACAAATAATGCATCAAGTGATTTAAAAAAAAACATTCCAATTAGAATTATCAATCAATCCAGTCAAAACTGTCAAGACATTGTGAGTCTGTCGGACAGTTCTGCCTAAAGTAAGACTAAAGATAAGAAAGCATACAAAGATGTTAAAGTGAGATTTTACTAATCCTGAGTTATGTCAGAGTTAAAAAAGGAGTGGGAAATAAAAGTTCAACATTTCTGTTTTAAACGAGTCAGAAACCCATCAATTAATATAACCTTTCCACCAGCTCTCCCATGCTTACTAGTGTCAAAACAGTGGCACAAATGACATCAGGATACCTCAGGAAGGAAAAACAAGCCAAAATGGAGCAGTATAAAACAACCACAGAAAGAAATAAATGAAAGATAACAAACAATATAGCGTATAGATTTCATTCTGCTAACTATATGTATTTTTACCTGCCCTCAACATATGTGCATACATTATTTTAATCTTTGCTTTTAGTTTAGTCCTGGATCTGTGTTATACCTTCTGTTAATTTGTATAATTCACATAAGAAGCAGTAAGGATTCAGAAAGCAATTTTATCTTTTCTCTCATGTGTAGGTTTGTCCCCAAGCTCTGTCATTTGTACATCAAACTAATGCTGTCATTTTTATCAGCTTCAGCTATAAGAACATTTATCAAGATGTTTCTGTTTTACTTCTTGTTCCTAAGCAGCTGCCTGAACTACAGTCACGCGTCTGCTAAATTGGGCAGTCACTTGGAAATTTTGGGGGATCACATTCTCCTAAGAACCACAATTTTATAAAAAGAAATTAGCCCAAGGTAAATCTCAGAAGAAAAGAAGTTTTCTCTGATAATATTTTGTCCTCAAAGAAGAAGTTGATCTTTACCCACAAGAACTAGAAAGAATAATTTGAACATATTTTCTTGTACCTTATACCTCGGGCCTGTGAGACTTAAAATAAAGAAATATCTTGCTTTCCAACAAGTTAGGTTTCAGTTGTTGCAGATTGAATTAGTGTAAATAAAATAGAAAGAAGGGCCCTAACAAATCAATACTGCATTGGTAGTAAACTGGAAAATACTGACAAATTATCCTTTTAGGCCTTAGCGAGGTTTAATCTAAACATCGTTTTCTCCTGACAGTATGAGAGAGAAGAGGGTAATTTATTACACAGTCCTGATATGGATGAGAAAAGACTGCTGCTTGTTCTTCACTGTTCTGCATCTCTCACTCTCCATGCCAATTCAATTTTTGTTTGGCTCCAGAAAATCATTCTCCAATAATGTTGATAGTTCTTGTAACTTTAATGCATAGCACCAGTCTCTTACCATGGTACATTTGAGTACTTGTTAGCCTATTTAAGATTTTTAGGTGCTCTGTTGAAATTCAAATGTTTCTTATTACATACATGAGGCATGTTCCTAAAGCACTGTATGCCTATCATTTCATAGTTTGACTTACTTTGTGATATCACTATTTATATAAAGGAATCTTTTACAAAGGCTGGTCACATTATAATGAGGATAATTGCCCTGCCCCCAAATTTATGGCTTTCCTGACTTGGAATTTTGGCTTATTGTGTTTATTTTAGGTGGACCCTATTACTAGTTCAATTAAAACTTTCTAACCATGTGTAGAAAAGGTGAAATTTATGTTTTTTGAAAGAAAAGATGTTTCTTTCTAAATCTTTACAGTTTTTAATTGTTTCATCACCTAACTTTTACTCCATGTGATAGGTGTGAAGTACAAATAATGAAATGTGTGACAGAAAAATTAGGTCAGCAATTTGTTCATCTTTTTCTGTGAAATAAGCTAGTTGTGTTAAATGTCACATTTTGCATCATGGATATGATAAAATAACTTTTTTAATTAACCCAAGAGGGATATGGACAGAGTAAAACCAAATATTTGCTCCAGGCAGGATTATTTCTCAAGATACTGCGTTACGAACAATATTTAGATTACTGGTTATATTTGTCACATGTATTTTTCAAAGATTAAAAGTTATATTAACATTATATCTCAACTGCTATTATTAGAATAATAATGAATGAGTCTCAGACTTTTTAAATATTTTGGGTACATATAAATATTAAATAGCAAAAGTTTTTCTTATGGAATATGCTCCATACAATATTAAATAAGTTTGATTGCTCATCTAGACTCCAGATATATTTAAATTCCAAGTACTTCTAGCCAAAAGATGGAAAAAAAATTAAGTTAGAAATGGTAAGCATTTATAAAAGTAGGAATTTTAGTAAGAGGATCAGTTAAAGTTTGTTTTATTGGTTCTGAAAGGACATAAACTTCTTCTGGAAAACATTTTCTAAAAGAAAAAATGTATTATGGTTTTGTGATTGGGCTACTAAAAATGAATGTTGCAATCTTAATCTTCAGTAGACAAAGCCATTGTGACAAGATTTTCCTATATAATTAGCAGCATGCTGCATATGCCACTGAGTTAAAAAGAGAAAAAAATCAATTTGATAACTTAAACATAATTAACTACATTACATGAATTTGCTTTACTTCTAATATTATATAAAACATTACTACCATTTTGTGAGACTTTTTACGCTATTAAACATTTTTAAATTCCCTTTGGGAGCAAGGCACTATTATAGGAGATAGAGAGATATGGAGAGAGATCAGGGTTAAAAACAAATGTGGTCATAGGCCTTCTAGTTAGCAGCTTGCTTACTTAAACCTAATGGTGCTGATAAAAGTAATTCTGATGGCATTAATAGCCTAGCTCTATACAACTAGGCTAATTGACCTGAATAAGATCAATAATTTTTCCCAATTGTCAAGACAGCCAGTCACAACGGGTTTGATTGAATCACTGCATGGTCGATCCAATTCATTGGTTAAGATTACTGAGATAAACCAGCCTTGGAGAATCTCAAATGCAAGTGCCAAGTAGTGGAACAGTTCTATAAGAGCAAGCTCATCAAATGATTTCTGCAAGTCATTATATATGTCCACAATTGACTAATGAATAAAGTCACTTGAAGGATCTGAAAAATATTAGTAGAAAAAGGCTATTTTAAAATTTAAACTGAAAACGTTTTTAGCAAGTATTAAAATTTCTTTTAACACTAGAATGTTTTATTCACCAAACATTTGTCAAGCACCTACCATATACAAAGAACGGGAAACTCTGAAGTGAATAGATATTTTCCTGACTTTGAGAAGTTCACCATCATTTGGCATAGTGGGGAGATAAACAATTTTATAAAAAACTTATGAAATACAGTAGGTTTTATAGCAGAAGATATATGCAAAATGTGTGCAATGAATGCACAGACAATGAAATAACAAACTAGGGAACTCTGAGAAGGTTTCGACTAGAGGGTGATATTATACGAATGGATGCAAGTTCACCAGGCAGAAAGAAAAAGAGGATATTTCTTGCAGAGGAAACAGAATGTTCATGAACACAGATATTAAAAGGCATTGGCATATTCTAGAGACTGAGTCTGGTTAAGTGATAGCATGCTAACAGAGACAGCTTAAATATACTTCATGATAATTTGGGGCCAGTTTGGAAGAATCTCATATGCCATGCTAAAGAGTTTCAATAATTTTCTCTTCAAAATGTGGGACCACCTATTTTATTTATGTCAATTTGATAAAATTTTTGCTTCAGAAAGACAATTCTTATGACATTATAGAATGTGGATTGGAACTTATTTACCAATTCAACCATATTTATTGAGCATCTATGATTTGTCAGCAAGTGATGGAGATAAAAAGACCAATAAACCATAACCTACCCTAGAAAAAACTGGCAAAAAGATAGGTGTGCAAGCAATTACAACTCAGTGTAATACATAACTATGTCCAAAAAAACCAAACCCAGTAAGAACATAGAAGAAAGGCTGCCTAAGTTAATATGAGGAAATCAGACAAAGCTTCATAGAGTATATGACAATTGAGTTAAGACTAATGGATGGTAGAAATTTGTAACATGCTCTGAGAATAAAGATGTTTTGGTGTATGGAAAATATAGAGGTGACTTACATTTTTAGAATGGCAGAGTTTTCTCTTCCTGTTCTCTTCTCAAAATTTACCCAAATTTAACAAGAATGAAAAATAGAATAACTATATATCTCTGAACCATAATGAATAAAGATTGCAAATTATGTAATGATAGAGTGTCAGAAGATAGCTAGGTATGACTAGTTTTCAGACAAAGCAGAGCACACTTCTGTAAAATAATCAACTCACATTGTCAAATAAAAACAACAATCATTTATTTAGAAGAAAGGGAGCGGGACCTGTAGACTGTTGATGGAGGCTTCTATGGACCAAAGGGAGTTAAAGTCTGAACAAGGAAACACATACATCATCTTTGTAGTAATCATTTTGAGGAATGATAGAGGAGAGAAAATGAACTTGGAATAGCCTTACAGCTACCAATGTTCATTTACTGGAGATCTAGAGATAAATAAAAGCTAAAACATATTCTCTCTCTCTCTCTCTCTCTCTCTCTCTCTCTCTCTCTCTCTCTCTGTCTCTGTCTCTCTCTCTCTCTCTCACACACACACACACATACATGCACACTACACACCAAGTTCAAAGGAACTTCACTCTGAATTGTGGAGAATCCTTGTTAGTCAGGAGCAGTATGTTGGTCTGTCACTTACATGTGTATACTATTAATATCTGTGTAGAAAAAACCTTATTGAAACATGACTAGTAATGTAAATGGAGCTAGAATAGAATCTAGGAAAAAGAAATGATAGATAAGCACTAGAGAAATGTTGCCCCAAAGCTGAAAAAAGTTGGAACAAAACATGTTGCCATAAAAAAACAAAAGCAAAACATATTGCCACAGAAAGGAAAAGTATATTAATCCTCTGATATACTCAAAGAAGAGTAATAAATTTATAATGAAACAATGTAAGGGAATAAAATGTGTGATAGTTAACTTCAAGAAAACAACAAGCAAAAAAATCATGAAAGTGAAGCAAACATTGAAAACAGTAAAAGGGAGAATAGATACTGCAGAAAATACAATAAGACACTTGAATAAGAGAAGAGAAAAGCAAAGGAAAATTCATAGAAAAACCAAATAGTCTAAAAGACATAGAAAATCAAATCTATGTAAAATGAGTGAAAGGTGATCCAATATAGGCACAAATGTCATTCCCAAAGAAGAGTACCAAAGAAAAGTAACTAAAAATCTGCAAAGATATACATAAAGAAAATATTATTGAAATTCAATAAGATTTGAATCTATAGTTTGAAAGACCACAATATATGCCATAAATAGTGTTACAGTAATGACCAACTTATAGACACAACTGGTAAAGTGATTAGATTTCAAGAATCTGTAGCACATTCAATCAAAATAATTAAGATGATAAGAGTACCCAAGTACTACAAAACAGTGAATTAGTGCCTACAAAGTCATCAAAGCGAAACATAGAATTGGTGAAAAATGAGACAAACAAGGTGTCTAACTCACAAAATTCAAGGTAGCACTCAAGTTCAGGTGCCAACTCTACACTTAACAGCAAAGAGTGTCTTCTTTAAATTCCATGCCCGAGGATCCTCACTTGCCTCTCACTAAAACCAGCTATGGATACTTGTTGAAAATAAATAGTATATTTAATTATATGTAGTTTAGATATATACACATATGTGTATTTAAATATACTGTATTTTAGCGAGCATATATATGCATATATACATAAAAATTTCTAACTGAAAAGATAATCATTAGTAGCTACTAGTAGAAGTTTAGAAAGAATACAACTCTTACACATTATTAGAAGAAATATACACACATAAAACAAACAGCAGAGAACATATATGCCATGTCAATTAAGAGAAAATAGTAAAATATATAGAAAGCATAACACAAATTATGGTATAAATATAACAAGCACAAAAATAAACCATATGAATAATTATCAATGAATTAAATGAACTGTGGCAGAGATAGTTTTTCAATGTATATTATACCCTTCGTACTTAATAATGGACCTACTAATGTCAACTGCACTTTTGGCCATCAGAATAGACAAACTTTAATTTTTCAGGAGATCTTACAAATAGATTTGGTCAAGTGACTAAGTTCTGGCTGATGGAATATAAGAAAGAGTGCATACAACTTCTAGAATATGTTTTTAAAGACAATGCTATTTGCTTCTCTTTTCTCCCACAAGCTAGAATACTTCCATTATAAATGGTGCCACATCAATAATTTTGGAACCTGACTCACTAGTGATTTAATCATTGTTAGAATGTCACACTAACCCCAAAACACCTAGCCACACATTTACATGAGAGAGAGACTTCTATCTTGTTTAAAACATTTTTTCTTTCACTTTTAGCTGAACTTAATCCTAAGTAATACAGCTATTTACCACAAAAAAGTTTTTGGTTGTATTACAAAATATCTAATAAACCGGATTCTAAGTGGTCCCTGTGATCTCTACTTTCTGATGTCATTCCTGTTATCACATCAGATTATATGGCAAAAATTGTGTGAATTCAGTTAAAGTTGCTGATCACTTGCCTTTAAGATTGGGAGTTTGTCCAGGTAGACTTGTTCTCACTGTGTGAATTCTGTGCTTTAAAAGTATGGAGTAGCTGGTGACAGAAGGAAAGTCAGAAAGATATGAAGTGAGAGGGATTTAATATGAAGAAGGTTTTTTGCTACTGGGATGCAGTCGGCCATGGGACACAGAGCTGAGAGTATCTCTAAAAGCTGATAATGGTGTCGAACTGACAGAGAATAATAAAATGAGGAAACTCAGTTCTGCAACCACAATGAATTGAATTCTGATAACAAAAAAAAATGAGCTTAGACAAAGACCCAGAGATCCATATACACCACACTGTGATTTTAGCCCTGCACAATTTCCTGCTATTGTTTCTATCTTGCAGGTCTTGAACCATCAAGCTACCTTATATTTTCCTATTGCCTGTTTTCTTTTTTGGACCCTGAACCTTAAAGCTTGATCTTTTAAATCTACTAAGTTATGTGTATCATTCTTTTGAAATTTCATCCATATCCATCCCCAGTATTTTCTCCATGTCCACCAATCTAGTCCAGACCTTTATCACCTTGTGACTGAATGTTTTAGTGAATTTTCCTAACATACGTTCTCCACTTCTCCCATCCTAGGTCTATTCTCTATTAAATTTATGTTGTCTGACTCTGCTTTTATACATTATTTCTTTATTCTAAAACCTTCTTTTATTTCCTAATTCTCTTAGATTAAATTTAAACTTTCTTGGACTTTTATTTAAGTTGAGGTAACAAATGCATGATACTACACCATGCCTACTACCAAATTCTAATAGTAATCCACCACTGTCCATCGGTTTCCCCAAACTCTTTGTTCCCACTCCTTCCTTCCCCCTCCATCTTGGCCTTTAAAATGATCCATAATATGACTACTATTAATCTTTCCAACTTAATTTCTACAATGTGCAATTTCTATTACTGTCGGTTCTGTCTCGTCTTTACTTCACTTAGGTTGTTTTACTGATGATAGACTTGAATCGTTTTTCTACTTAGCCATATACTATCCCTTCTTCAAAGAATATTTTGTATATGAGATAATGAGGGATCTGCTTGCTTTGTATTCCAACCTACATTGACTTGCTTTACTTACCTGCAGTACTCATAGTTTGTCCTATCTCTAGTTTTTTCCTAACTATATGATAATTTCTACTACCTTTCATTCTTCTTTTTATATGCATATGGATACATATATTTTCCTATCTCTCTAGTCTATAAGTCTGTAATTATACTCCATGAGAACAGGAAGAATGTAATACTTTGACATTCACGTAGAACTTAATACAGTGCTTCGTCTCATGTAGGCATGCCATAAAATAGTTATTCATTGATTCCAGACAGTGAGGCTAGTTGATAATGTATTTGTTAGTCAAAAGGGTTCTTATTCATGCCTCATCAAATCAGACAGTAACTGTCTTATCTGCCAGTTCTGTAAATACATCTCTTTAATGAACTGTTACTAACTAAAATATATGAAATAGTCAGTGTTGTTAGGTCCTTGTTGTTTTTATTCTCCCTGTTCCCCACATGTTTCCATATTTATCTGATGGAAATTGAGAGTAGCCTCTCTGATTTTGCTAAATTACTTCTTAATACATTTCTGCAATCAGACTTTATGCTATGATTACTAGGTGGTGGTGGTTTTGCACTTGAACTGAGTTGATAAAAATGTTAGGCAATTAGAGAAGGTTACTGTAACAGATGGGTATACTTTTCAAGTAAATTATTCTTTTTGGTGGTTTCGAGCAAGTCTCAGTGTCTTCATATCAAGTGTCTTGTATCTTAATTTTCTTATAAAAGTGTGTGCAGGCAAATGCGTGAATATACATTAGTGTGTTTATGTGGCTTTCATTTGAGAGTGACAGATTACCTAGTTCATCTGAGGTAAGGAAAAGGCGAATGTTTGACTCCAGGTATTCGGTTGTATTCAGGTATGGCTTGATCAGGGCTCAACTTATGTCATTAAGATCCAATTTATGAGATTTGCTGATTGTTCAAGTCCATTAAAGGTTTACCTTTGAAGCTCAGAATGGGGTCAACTTCATCTAAAACATGAGAGTTGGAGATGGGTAGTTTACAAAAAAAGATTCAGTTTTGCAAAAAGAAAATTAAAAATAGTGACTATCAACAAAAATCTGCCAACACAGTTTGACCAAGGGGTTGTTTTTCTTGACCTGTTCTTAATACTCAGATTGCTTGTGAACCTCTAGTTTTTTAAATAATGCTGTTTTGTTCTTTAGTTTTGAAGCAGCTTTATTGAGACATAGCTCACATGCCATCCATTTCAATGCTTTTCAGTACATTTACAAATATGTACAACCATAGCCATAGGTAATTTTAGACCATGTATATTATTTCAAAAGGAAACCCCCTGCCCTTTAACTATCACCTGTCCACCTCAGCCCTGTATCTCCCAGCCCTAAGAGATCACAACTCTACTTGTTATCTTTATATATTTGCCTATTCCGGATGTTTCATACAAAAGGAATCATACTATATATGGCATTTTGTGTCTGGATTCTTTTACTTAGTATGTTTTCAAGGTCCATGTCATAACATACAACAGATTTTCATTATTTTAATTGCCAATTTTTCATTCTATGGATACACGACATTTTTGTTTATCTAAATCATCAGTTGATAGACACTTGGATTGTTTCCACTTTTGCTTTTCTGTTCTCAAGGAGAAGCAAACAAGGAGTGTGCTTATGCTTCTGTTGTTACATCTTGCAGACTTTTTTTTATCATTTGGAGATTCATACACATCAATATATCATTTTTCCCAGTTGTGAAATTTTTTCTCCTGAATATAAGATAAATGTGGCTTTCCCTAAGATGAAAATAATCTTCTGGTCGTATCTGTGGTCATAGGTAAAGATTTTCTCTAGTCTTTGTGAAATTATAAAGGTAGCTTCTAAAACAGCAACTTTTAAAGTTTTTTGGTATTGATCCAAAATAAGAAATACATTTTCTATTGTAACACATAAACATATAATGTCTGTATTATATGTTAAGCAAAAGTTTTGCAGAAGTTTCACAAAGCACTACATATAATGCATTGTGATATCCTATCCTACTCTACCCTACATATCATACTGTACCCTACCCTACTATATGCTACTATACTCTACCTTCCCTGTTATAGTATTTACATTGTTTTATATTTGCCTTTCATGACCCCATACATTGATTTAATAACCCATGAATGTATTATTACCTGAAGTTTCAAAAAAACTGGCTAGAAATACCCTTTGTCATCTTTCTGAGTTGATAGCTCAAGAAAAATCATCCTTTTTATCTGATACCCATCAAATGTTGGTAGATAATAAAGATCACCTATGATGTCACCTCTGTGCTCAACCTATTAACCTTGAGAAGTAAAAGAGTAGTTTTGGTGTAACATAACATTGGGAACAAATAAAGTAATTGTGTTATGTATATTAACCCATTCTCTTGGGAATTATCTTCTCTATTATGAGCCATGATATTTCTATTGTACCAAGAGTCTAATATTTACCACTTAAATGTTACCTTGACAAGCTCTTTATAGGCCTTCCCATCTGTATTTTAAAGGAGGCCTTTAGGTGATAAGTTTCTCTGGAATGACAAGTCCAAAGGAAGCATAAGTAGAATATTCTCTATAGAAAGTAGAATAACCTTAAAGACTGTTCAGAATCATTTCTCATATGACCTGCTTTACTAAATTGGCTTTAACAGCTTTGGTTCTAGAAGGAAGGATAATTGCCAGTCAGAATTGAAATGACAGTGAGTAAAATGTGTCCCTAGGACACAATATAATAATATATAATAGTGACCTATTTTTTTTTAAATCTGCAAAGTGCCACTCCCTTATATAACAGTCCTTCCTAGTTCCTAAAATAAAGACACTCTGTTCTCTTCTGATGATGACTTTATTGGCAACTTTACTCCTTTTCCCCTCCCCATACCTCGCCCCAAACACAAAGAGGCTGAGAATACTCTTCCAAAGTGCCTATCTCCTATACACAAGTCTTCCTTACTCTTTGCCTTTATTTTCCTCTTCCCAGTGTCTTCTTTTCCCTCTTGTACAATTAGTGCTCTCTTGGCAACATCAAAAGATCCTTGGAAACTTCAATTTTAAGCAAAAGGACAAACAGTGAAAAGGCATTATCATAGGTTATTTGATATAAATAAGGGTTAAATTCCCACAGCATTATTTCTGGTAACAAAACATCACCAAAACTACTAAATAAAGCACCGAACAATTTCTAATATTAAACAATAATTTGTATTCATTCATTCATTCACTCATTCATTTTCCAATCTGCTTAATCTAATTCAGGATCAAGGGTGGCTTCAGCCTACCCCAGCAGCTCAGGGCACAAGGAACCAGCTCTGGCCAGGATGCAGTTTGTCAGAGTTTACACATACACTCACACACGTGGACAAATTATATATCCCAAAAAATCTGGAATGTGGGAGGAAACCCGAGTCCAAGGAGAAAACCCACATAAATTTGGGGAGAACATGCAAATTCCACCCAGTCAGTTGTCCCTGACACAATCAATATTTTTTTTCCTTATCAACGTTATAGTGAAACAATGGTAATTGAGGATCTGCTGTACTTGTGGCTGGCATTTCCAAAAGAATTGATAATGTAAAAATGACAGGAAATACAACCTACATTAGAGGACGTGACAGAAACATCAATTTCCTGATTTTCCTCTTCACCTATCACCCCGCTCTTTCAGAGAACTTAATTTTGATTGCAAAATTATTGCAAGATTAAAATTGAGAGGTAACTACACAAAAAGGCTCAAGATATCCTAAAAAGGAAGAAAGTAAGCATATTACAACCCTTCAGCTTCTTACCTATCTATCATTTTACTTATTCATACTCTATTCTGTTTTAGATCTATATTTTGAGCATGTTCAACATAACAGCGCCATCAAATATTCAATTTTAGTCTTTTTCTATATGGAGTGATTATTTTTGTGAGTGGAGAATTTCTCATAGAGAATTGCATTTAAGTCATGCCCAATAATGACTAAGAAATATGGTTTTATATATATGCTACCTAAATGACAAATAATGCCCAAATCAGATAAAAAAGACAAGTCATAGATGAAAGTTTAGTATATGCTTCCATAGTTAAGGCTTATCCTAATTTCAGCTGAGTACTTATGACTTACAGAGGTAAAAGCAAGAAAATTTGGATACCATGTTGTCAAATGTGAAATACATGAAAGTCTCAGACCTGTGAAATAACAATTGCACTTTTATTTATTCGTGAGCACTAATGACTTTACTAAACCAGAACATCTCAAAATAATAATAATGAAAATTATATCAGCAAGAGACTATAAAGTGGACTTAAATGTTTTTTTTTTTCTTTAGGGATGTTGGCTAATATTCAGTATTCAAGGATGAAATATTCTTTGCATGTCTATTTGGAAAAACAATATCATTTAACCCAATTCTATTTTACATTTTTCTATTATTCTACCAGGCAGAGTTTAATGTAATATAGCTTAACTTCTGTTATCTTTTATTGAAAAAGTTTATCCTACTTGCCCAGAGTTAATGCATTTTATGGTTTTCAAAGTCATTATTTAAACTTAAATGTGTTTTCTACTATTTTGCTTAAGTAGAGTTTACAATATCAGTTTAGTTGAAGTATGTCTACATTTTCAAATTTTTCTTCCCAAATACTATTTACCACACGTTTTCTGTCATTCTGTTGCAATAAGTTGGATTTTTTTAATAATTGGCTTTTTAGACCATGAGTGTGACACTACATATATTTGATTTATAGTCCCCATTTTTGGTTGAGACTGATAAGTCTACTTTCAAAAAATTTTATTGAATGCACATGTCATCATAATGTACAAATTAAAGGTGAGCATCATCATAAATCAGTATCTGTATATAATATATTACGTTTACCACCTACATTCCATTTTGTTCCTTTACCATATAATTGATCCCTTTTGATAGACAAAATATCTACTTGACGTAATCTGCCTCTATTGTTTGACAGATAACTCATATGAATCCCTATTGCCACATTTCAGTGATCTTCTGTGATCATCATCTCTACTTCAGCAAGTCACTCTACTACTTATACCCCTCTCCCATTAAATTACTTCTGGTACCCTCAAAAGCTCTAGATCTTCACAACTCCCTAGGTACCTATGTACACTTCAGATCTTTTAACACTTTCCTCTTATTCATCCTAACTTTTTAACCATGAGCTCCTGGATATCCATATATAGCACCATCTTGCCAGTCCTCAACCTTAGATCATTTTCACTTGATGTTTTTATTCTTTCTCCCATTGTAATGATCATTGCCAAAGAAAATCACATACCTGATTGATTGATGCCATGACATATTTAACAGAGTCAACTTTAGACAAGTGCTTAACAATAATTCTATCCTTTGATTTTTGTCACTTAGTCAACTTTTTCTAGTTCCTCATTCTTACTGTTCTAATGCCCTTTTTCTTTGAACTACTTACTTTATCCACATCCTCAAAGACAACAGAAAATATTGTTTTCTGCTTCATAAGAAAAATAGAGGACATCAGTTTTATGAAGTTCCCTCAACTTCGTATCATCCCATCCTTCAAAATACTTTTATTTTTACTTAAACTTAGCACAAGTTTCACAGTAAAAGTATTTATCCCCCTTTTCAAGGTCTATTTTCATGACTTTTTTAATTTCATATACTGCTCACCTCGGGCATTTAAACCTTTTTTCTCTCTCACTTGCATTATCAATCTCTATTGTCATGTAACTCCTTCTTTTGCATTAAGTCCTCAGTCTTCAAGGATTTCCCCTTAATATTTTCAGGTCTTTGCTGAAATATGACACTCTGAATCCTTTATCTGATGACATGGTCTAAAATTACAGCTTCAAGTACCTACTCACTCATTTACGCCCTAACCCCCTTCTCTGCTTTAATTTTCCCTTTTCGCTTTTGTTACCATCAGTCTAACAGAATTTTAACTTATTGTCATTATCTCCTTTTCCCACTAGAATATAAACTCCATAGGGCAGTGATTTTTGTCTGAATCCTTATCAGCTATAGAAATATTTGGCATAGAATATAAGCACAATAAGTATTTGTTGGCTATAAAAAATAAACTAACTATAATTTGTCTTCCATTTCTACTACTCTATTATAATTATAGAGATCGTCATTGACATTTTGGCCATATTCAGTAACATTATCTTAGTTCTCATCCTACTTAAAATTTCAGTACAAGTTAGTACTATTTTTCCTTCACTGAAGTCTCTTCATCATTCTGCCACTGTTCCCCAGAGATCTATCCTTGGAACTTTCCTTTTCTTTCTTATACTCTTTTTTTTTCTGAGAAATTGCATCATATCCATGTTTTAAAACACCATCAGTGACTTCTTGGTGTAGAAATCTGGTCCCCAGTTTCTTCCGGAACTATTTCCAACTGTCTATTAGACATCCTATATAGGATGACCCACATATTGTTCAAAAAAACAACCAACACCCATTCATTTTCTTCCCTTCCTCCTGATGGCCTTGTTTTTATTAATGGTATTAACACCTTTCTAGTCTCCCATGGTATGTTCATTTATAAATTTATTCTAGGCTCCTTTTACTCTCTCAGCTCCAATTCTGCACCAAGTTCTAACAATTCTACTTCCTAACTCTATTTCTCACATATTCTCATTTCTCATCTCCCACACCTCTGCCTTAGTTCAATCTTTATAGTTTTACTGTTTCTTTTTAGTTTGTAGTTTCTGTTTTTATTTTTATTTTGATCCAGGAGTTATTGAGGAATATTTTAATATCCAAATTTGTTGTATAGCTATCAGAATGTATGAATTGTAAAATTTCCACTTTGAATTTTCTTTTTGTCCAGACACATTCAACTTTTTAAAACTATACAAAATTATGCAACCTGCTTTAAGCATGTAAAATTCTGTACTGAAGCCCTTAGTCTTTCATGTGTTATGGAACATTGTGGTCTAACTGATTTTTCTACCTTCAGGCCTGCCCTTATACAATTGAGCTTTTGCACTGTCATTTACACTATAAATATCTTTGCAATGAAAACCCTCCATGCTAGTCCCCTCTTGAAACATTCAGTAACTATCCACTATATTATGATATAAACTGATATATTCCAAAACATGTACCCTCAACCTACCTTTCCAGTTTCTGAAATTCTACAGGCATAGTCAGTTTTTCTCATTTCCTTTAAGGACACGAATCATTCTAAAACTCTTAACATTCATATCCTTTTACCTGGAATGTCACTTTCTTTCTTCTCCATCTGACAAACTTCTAAGCACTATTCAGTAACCAGTTTCTCTCTGTATTTTCTTCAAGTCTCACCAAGAAAGTCACTTTCATTTCTTATCTTACTGCATTCTGTATCATCATCTTTATTAGCAAACGTATTTATATTGTATTTTAGAAATTTGTATCGCTGTTTGTCTCTCTCACTGAACTGTGAGCTCTCAGTTCCTAAGTAATTCAGATATTCTATCAGAGAAGATAGAACATAGAAGATTAAATAGTATAAATTTCAATATGATAATCATCATATGAGGGAAATCGACTAAAGATAGAAAAATGGAAACAATTAGAATTGGGTTGGATAATTATCATGATTTCAGAGGCTGAGTAGGTTTCTTTGGAAAGACTAAGTGAGCAAGGTCTCTTGTCCTGAGCCCTCAGGTTTTTCTGATCCCTCATGAGAAGCAACTGAAGGAGAGTCAGAAATGGACACAAGAATAAAAGGTCTATTAGAAAAGGAAAGCATATACTCAGGAGTAGGTCTGAGTGTACTCTAAAATGAGTCATTGGATTTGACTAGGGGAAAGTTCTACAGTCAAATGTCCAGCCTTCCAAAATGATGTATGGATTCATCAGTGAAAGCCATCTCTGAGGTGAGCCCCCTTTTCAGTGGGAAGAAGTTAAAGCATTAAAAATAAGAACTTAGGGACACCCTGGTGGTGTAGCGGTTAGGTCAACCGCCTCTACAAGAGGGCAGTACACGTACATCCCAAGAACCCAGGTTTGTGTCCCAGGGCCGGGGAACAAGCAATGTGAACAGCTAAATAAAAATAGAATAAAATGCTTCTTTTCTACTTTCACTTTTCCTTAAAAAAGAAAAAATTATCAGTAAGGCAAGAAAAAGTGCAAACCTGAGAATTATGGGCATGCTCTAAGGAATAGATGCACAGCATTCTAGACACCAGTAGTTTTATGAAACTGCTAAGGGGTGATTTCTTACTATGCCTGGGATTCCTTTGAAAAGGGTGGGATTTCCTTGGGGTTGGGGAGAAGGTAAGGGTGGTCTTTCCTTTTTAAAGGAGACCTCTGGGTTTTCCTCTTCAGTTGCTGGTTAATTTTCCCACAGGGAGGGCTACACGAAGGAGGTGGGTTTTAAAGGTTGAATGAACTTTGGATAAATCAAGACCCAGTATTTCACACAAGGATTATTTGCTAAGCCAGTATGAGAAGATTGGACTGGAACTTTTAAAAAAGTTTAAATAGAAGAGATAGGGAGATTTGAACTTGATGGTGGGTTGCCTCATTATGATTAGTTTATTGTCTTGTTTATGCATGTTCATATGCACATGTGTGACTTTTAAGATACAAAACATATTTTGATCCATTGTGTGTCCTTTTCTACCTATTCTTATTTCAAAATAATCAGATCTGCAGCAAAATTTTTCTGAACTCCTCAGAAAAATCTGTCTGATTGTCATTTTGCGTTATCTTATATTATTCAAAGCTATTTTCCTGGTTTCTACTCAGTTCATTTGACCCCACTCTCTGATCTCAGGGTCTAAATTGTACTTGGCACTGTTTTCTAAAGGGAAAGCAGAAAGAAGAGAGGAGGTCATAAATGGGATAAAAAGTGGATCCCAGAGATCGTTTTCTTGATGTGCCAACAATTTTCAGCTGGTAAGGTGAAGAAGCAATAAAAGCAGCAGTGCATATGGTTCTGCAGTTTGAACAGCAAATTGTAGCCCTGGCTTTGGATGTCCCTCTTGCTCTCTGGTTGTCTCTTTATTCAGAAGTCTAAGTTAATTAAACTTGGTTCTCCTAGTGTTTGAATGCCATTTAAATGCCTGAGGTGAGAAAATCACAACCTATAAAATCAGTCAACTGCATGGTCTAAACTAAGAGGCATTACAATTGATAGTGATATTTCCTAATGTCCTTTCATCCTAGTATTCCTGCTTTTTTCAGTGTTTTTCTAATTATTATCTGTTGAGATGAGTGGTTTGCCCTTTGCTTTCTGACATGGCACATTGTACAAATGCTTTGTGGTAGGACTTTAATTTGTTCATGATGACACTCCTTCTGCCTTTGCCCATGGGAAAAATAAAATTGAGTCATTCTTCCTCTGGCCTTCTTCAGCTACATATCCTGTCAGTATGATGTTTATCTCGACTTGCCTATTGATGATTGCACTGATTGTGTTGTATTCTAGTATGCAGCTCTATGCTTCTGGCTTTTTAGTTTTTTAGTGTTTACTTCCTTTAAAAGGAAGCCCATGTGAACTAAAACAGTCACTGATCTCCTGATACTAACAGGACTATGCCTGATATAGGTTATCAGCCACTCGTATATTTGGTGTAACACAAAGAGGAAATTATGTGAATAGCAGAATATAAAAAGCTACATGATAATTAGCCACATTGAAGCCAGTCTCTATTGTAATAACTGAGCTTTTATTTTAAATCATGACAAATAAGTACTGGAAAATGTACCGTATTTTGAGGATTAGATAGACTACCTTAGTGTGGATAACCAGACTAGCTACTTCTTTTAATCATTATTTTTTTCAAGTATTTTCTTAAAGGGAAGAGGAATTTTTAAAATATTGGAATATTTGTTAAATTTTCATTTTTTATGTCCTGTTAAACATAGGTTTGGAGTATAAACCTTGGTTTATCTACCTAGTAGCTGTGCTACCTTAAGCAAATTTCATAACCTTTTAAAACCACAGCTTTCTTAAGCTAAAGCCACTTCACCACAATAATAGAAGGATTTTGTGAGAAAACAGATATGAATGCATAAAATAGTGCATGCAGAAACATATAGAAATTGATTTATAAAGTTCAATGGTATGCATTTGTTAGTTCAGCAGGAAGAACTTGATAGACATAATAGTCGATTAAATGCATTCTTTTGTCTTCCATTGGTTAGACTGCCATCTGACAAATTGCAGAATAAGGTAATTTATTAGTTATTAATTTTCTTTTGTTATGTAACAAATGAGCATATACTTAAGGACTTAAAACAACAAACGTTTATTATCTTATTGTTACTTTGTGTCAGGAGTCTGGGCACAGGCAACTGAATTCTCTCCTCAGAGTCTCAAAAGACTGAAATCATGATGTTAGTTGGGATTTAGGGTCTTTATCTAAGGATCCTCTTTTGAGCACATGTAATTGTTGGCATAATTCAATTCCTGTGGTTGTAGGTCTAAGTTTCCCAAATTCTTGCTGGATGCCAGTCAGAGGTCTAGTTCATTTACTAGATGCTGGATTTTAGTTCTTGCTACATGCCTTACTCCATAGGTTCATTCACTCACACCATGGCAACTTCTTCAAAGTCATTATCAGAGCAAGAGAATGAAAGAGGTTCTCTAGTACATGCTAGTAAAATTTGTCTTATGTGTATTAATAGTAATGTAATTAGGGAAGTTATATGCAGTCACTTTTGCCATCTTTCATTGGTTAGAGACAAGTCATAGGTTGTCCTACAATCAAAGGGAGGGCATTATATAAGACATTTATAGCTATCTAATGATTGCCACTTAAATCTGGTTAGCGTCCTTCATGATAAACTGTTACAAAACCTTTTTCTTATGATGAGAACTACTACTCTCTTAGAAACTTTAAAATGCACGATACTTTATTATTAACCTTAGTAACCATGGCTTGCATTATATCACTATGTCTTATTTATGCACATAAATACATATAACTTTGCCTAGGTAGGTATCCTACTTTAATATTTTTTAAAATGTTTTTGGGATCATGGTGTATGTCTTATTCTATAACTTGAATTTTCTTTTTCCTAACACTGCACATTAGAGGTCTTTCTATGTCAGTTTATATTAGATCTGCCTCACTGCTTAATATTCGTTTATCAATATGAACAATGAGTCAATTTTCAAGTTTTTACTTTTGTGAATAACACTACAGTGAATTCCATGCATATTGGTTAACCTGTGGAATTATATTCTAGGAATAAATTCTCTAAAAATGTTATTAGAAGAATAAAAGGGTAAACACATTTAATATTTTGATAGGAAAATTAAATGAGACATCATTAGATCCATACATATTGCTAAAATTGTACCAACAGTGTATGTTAAAGTGCCAATTCTTTTTCACACAACTGTCTTTTCAAAAATCAGTATTGTAGTGCTTATTTAAAAAGTATTGCGGTATGCCCTGGTGGAACAAGCCAAAAACCTCTGGGTTCGAGTCCTGGGCTCAAAGGGAAGCAACCAGTGTGAACAGCTAAATAAAAATAAGAAAATAAAGATGCTCCTTCCTCCTCTCTATTCCTATCTACTTGCTTACTTGCCTTCATTCCTGCCTGTACCTTTCCTTTAAAAAATTATTGAAAGAACATTGCATCATAATGTTATATAGGTTAGAATTATACATCATCATATATCAAAATCTGTATACAATGCATTAAGGTCACCACCAAAAGTTCAATTCTATCACCATATAATTGACCCCTTTTACTATATTGCCCACCATCTCTCCCTTCCCTTCTGGTAATCACTAATTTGATTCCCTAGACTAAAAACATGACAAAAAGAATAGTAGAAGTCAGTGATCATGAGGATGAGTAATAGTGGGAAAATATGGGCAATGGCAGCCATAGAAAATGAAGTTGCACTACAGCTTTTTGAAAATGACTTCCAAGGCTATGTTATTATACCAAGAGATACTCTCTTCATCTCCAGTGATATGTAAAATTAGATACTTACTCTAATTCAGCCTACATAATATGTGCATACCTACTTGCACTGGGAAGAGATGGAGGGAGAGAGAATGAGAATGGATCATTACAGAATGAGCATTTTGGCAGTATAAAATATATCAGAGACTGTTGATAATGCACGTTATTAACTCAACAACTCTGCGACCTTCTTCAAAGCCATTTCCAAATCACCTATGATTACATGATTAGAGACCTCTTAAAACAAGTAAAATAGTTCTGTAAACTAGGTTATCTGTCAGAGTACTAAAAAAGCCTGCTGAGAGCTATGATGTAAAAATGTCAAAATTTATACCCCCCAAAAAAGAAATACAATTGCCTTGATAATATATAATAACGCAAAAAATATATTGTAGAATGGTATTGCTGGAGCTGCATGGAGATTTTTCAATTTGTTGATTACAAAACCTACTCACAATCTAAAGTCTCATTCCAAACCATTGTGCTTTGTGGAGACCTGCATTTCTTGTTCAGTCTTCTGAAAGTAATTATGAATGCTACAAAAATAGTCAATTTTATCCAGTTTCTGACAACTACATCCTGGTAACTATCCCCATTTAGTTTTTTTTTTTTTTCTGTTTTGAATGAGATATATAGGAAGAATACAACAAAAAAAAAAACCTTTCTCCATGCTTTCTGTTTAGCATGCACACACTTTCAATTAATTATGTCTATAATTTGTGGATCGATCATGTAAAGTGGTAATCTTGGCTTAGTCCAACTGGTTTAATCACCCTGAATTACATGTCCAATACAGAAGTTATAGAAACACTACACTGCTAACATTGAAAGTTGCTGATTACAGGACAGCATTGGTAAATAGTGTTTTGAAAGACTGGAAGATATTTTGTACACAAGCAATTTTTCAAGACATGATTAAACAAGATTTATATCATTTCTTAAGTGTAGAAACAAATTATTATTTCAAGTATATTCTAATTTCCCAGATGGTATATTGAAACCCTACTTTTGTACTATGCACTGAAAAAGAAGAATAGTTCATGTGTTTAGGAAATGCCACTTACCATAACCAGCTCTTTGTAACTGAAGATACATATCAGCATATTAAAGACTCCGAAAAGCCCTATAACAATGAAATCTATGCAGTTGTATTTAACACAGACTTCCACAAATTTATTTGTACTAAGAATGCTCTTCTCTTCAGGCATTCACTGGCATTCCTATAGATTAGTAACTAGTGATTTAAAGGCTGTAATTACTAGGATTAGCATTATTTAGCGGTAAAACACTTGTTTCAACATACCATGCAAGTTATATCATTACTTTTCATTCATTTGATGAAAGTTTTAATTTCTCTTAAAATAACTGGAAAATTAAAATGACTGGAAAATTAATGGCAGTTTTGTTTATAAAACTCATAAAAGGCTATTCAGACTTTTGAATTAGCCATGCAATGGGAAAGATGATTCTGGATAACCACACCCTTTTTTCAAAGATTGTTTATATTTAATAAAAAATGCAGCCCTCAGAAGATGACATTTGATAAACCCTCATCTTTGAACTAATTTCTTTCCTATTATCATTGTCGACTTTGCTTGTGAGAGATAATCTGAGGATACCTCAGGAATTAGATAAAGAAGGATTGCCAGGTCACCTTCATCTAAGTGATGAACTGATAACTGTGATTGAAAATTATAGTCAACTTAAAACAAAACAAAATAAAAAAGAGAAATTGCTGTCAAATGAAAGTGCAGCTTTGGAAGTTGAACCCTTATAAATTGTGTTGATGGGGAGCCAGCTCCTGAGCCTCAATGAATCACTTCACTTGGATTATATTTAATGGCATTTGGAAATATCCTTGTTCTTTATGCGTTTATTGCATGGCACTATTTTTTTTTCTGGTGGTTCAGCCCAAAAAGTCAAGTTTATTGGGAAATAAATTCTTAGTGTTTCATATGCTGTCTTTAAAGAAACAGTGGTCACCACCTGCCGCTTGACACCCACCCATGTCATTTTTCTTCCCAATCAAAAGAAGCAGGTCAGCAATTTCCTGGCAGGACCAAAGTACTAGAGTTTGCTTTTTTTTTAAGGAAACGTACAGGCAAGAATGAAGGTGAGCAGAGGCCGGGAGGCAGGAAGAGGGAGAAGAAAGAAACACCTTATTTTATTTTATTTAGTTGTTCATCTTGGCTATTCCCTGCAGCCTCAAGTCTTGAACCTGGGACTGTGGGATGTGTGGGAACTGTACCAATCCTCTACTCTGCCAGGTTGTGCCTAGAGTTTTCTTTTTCCCCCTGCACTCTCTTATGGACAAGGATTATTCCTAATCTGGTGTGGGGCATGTATCTTCCTAAACTTCCTCCAACTACCCCATTCACTCCAAATCCCCCCAAGATGAAAAAAAATATATGCAATTGTCACAAGCCCTGAAATTCCATTTGCCTCCTCCTTTTGGTATGAATATGTTTGATATATTTTCTGTGGTAACTGCATGTTAATTCTGCATATTCACATAAAATTTTTCTTACTTTAATTCTTTGTATAAATTGTTCCCTCTGCCTGGAACATTCTCCTCTTCTCTCATCTCTCCAACTCACCCATCTCCTTCCCTGTCTACCAGATTCCTATACATTCTTTATTTTTAAATTTTTATTGAAAGAGCATCATATAGATTTAATATGTGCATCACTATAAATCAACATCTGTGTATAATTTGACTGCTGTTGGTAAACTTAAGGCACTATGTACATCCTTTAGCTCTAAGCTTAGATACCACTTTCTCCAGGATGCTTCCTTTACCCTCTCCCATACACATCCAATTGCAACTTGTTAATTCCCCACCTTGTCAAAAAAAAGTATAAGTTCAAGTGATAAAAAAAATGCAATTTTTAGAATAATTAAAGGTGCTTCTTTTATTTTCAACCCCATCCTCCAAGGATTCAATGGTTCTTTAGCTGAAACAGGGTACTAGTCATCTGGAGTAATTACTATGTATGTAGATTTCTATACCACAGCCTCAAAGATTCTGGACTATGTAGCTTGTGATGGATCTACGAATCTGCAGATTTAGTGAGCCTCATCGGTGAGTCTGGTGCAGGTGGACTATGGAACCTCACTGTGAGAAGTAGTCCAGAATCGAGAGTGATAGGAAGAGAGAATGCAATATAAATACATTAAAATAAATACCATTTGCACTGAGCCAATTGTAGATAGTTCCCAAAAAATACACCACCAAATAACACATAGTTTATTTCCAAGGGACCAGGTGAAGAACATATTTTACCTCTAGCACAACTTTTATTCATGTTTGCCAAAGTTCCACTGTCAGTGACATATAATTTTTCAACATGAAATATTACTTCTGTGGAAAGGCCTGTGGTTAAAAGCCTTAGCTATCATTAGCTATCAGAGCATATACAGTCTTTTACTGGAAGCACTCAAAACACAGTGCAAAATGATCACTCCACCCCCTCTACTGCTACCACCCCCATTCAACCACACAGTCCATCAAGACTCAGACACTGCTGCTGGGAGTACCAAGAGAATGATGCAGAAGAGAAATTTTCTCTTAATAATCCAATGTAGGTCTATAGACTGCAGCCAATGCATTTATAACAATTTTGTATTAGCTTGGGTCAAGGTGTGTCTTTTTGCCTGGCAACAGATTCTAGACAAGTAATTAGATACATTGAAAATGATAAACTGGGATATTTACAATATTCCGTGTGTTGTAAACACTTAATTCTTTTTATACTTCTATGCCCTTAAAAATTGCTTCTGACTTGACTCAAAGATCCAGTTAAACTCTAGATGCAACAATTAAGATGAAGCTTTGCCTTGTCTAAGATTCTAGGTATGCCCTGGTGGCATAGCTGTTGGTCTGCTGCCTCTGGCCAAGCACAGTCCACATTCATCCCTAGGACCTAGGTTTATATCCCAGGGTTAGGGGAGCAACCAAGATGTACAACTAAAATAAAATAGAATTTAAAAGATGCTTCTTTTTCCTCTCGCTTGGTTGCCTACCCACCATTACTCCTGTCTGTACCTTCCCTTAAGAAAAATCGGGGCACGCCCTGGTGAAGTAATGGTTGGGTCAATCACCTCCAAAGGAACTCAACACACATACCTCTGGGTCCAACTCCTGGGTCAGGAGGAGACAACCATTGTGAACAATTTAATAAAAATAAAATGAAATGCTTTAAAAAAAGATTTACTGAAAGTAAAGATTCTGCAGAGGCACTGAACTAAAGAAAGATACATCTGTTACATAAACTGTGCTTCTAGAAAGGAAGTTGAGGAAAGCCATTGGTATATGAGGTATGCTTCCCCTGTGAATAGAGCAGGGAAGTCAGGAAGTTGATAAAATTCTCGATTTGACTGCTAATGATAATGAATCATTGAATGCATATTTCATTGCATTCCTCTGGCATCCCAGGAAGAGAGGAATGTAAAACATTAAACCTCAGGGAACTTAAATAAGAATACACACACACACACACACACACACACACACACACACACAGAGACACAACACACTAAGGAAAGCAGGCATCTCCATGAATGGAGCTACAGGCACCAAGTGGTACTGCATATGAGGTGAGAAAAAACAGCTGATATCCACACTGTGCCTTAGATGGACCTAAAAAGAAGAAACAGACTCAAGTTTGAATCCCCTCCTTTGGAGCAGCAGAGATGCTAAAAATATCTGAATTTCCTCCCAGTAGGATGCTGCAATATTTTAGGTAATATGTGAAAAATAAGTTGACTGACTTCCACTGAGATTCTTCAGACATTGTTCAAATAAATTGAAGAACCGCTAAGGAGAAGTTGTGAGGTAAAGAGTATATCTCTGAAATGTGAAGGTGCTGATAGGGATAGGAAGAGTATCAACTGTCCTTAATACACTCCTAGCCACTGAATGAAGTAACAAACTAGACTTCAAAGTATAGAAGATGTTGTAAATAGTGACAAGAACAGGGGGTTACAGATAAATAGAATGCTGAGCAAAGCTGCTCAGAAAGTTAATGAAGTAGACAGAGGTCTAGAAAAGTGGATGATAATGCATCTTAGATAAAAATACTATCTCATTTTGAGTGTGAAACAAAGCTTGATGGGAACAAGTTTTATTTATTACAAACAACACTGTTGGCTCTCTAATTCTAATATGTCTAGTACGTCCATAGGAATACTTAGTATAGGATCATTTCTTGTTGGGCATCATTTGATCAAGGGAATCTGAATGGAATAACTGGCTATTACAGTGTGAAGGATTTCTGTGCAATTTGATGGATTCAAGAGTAACAAAAAAAGTTACTTAGTTTCTTTTTTTAGGAACATAGTCCATTTGTTGTCTGATCTTCCAACTAGAAACCATTAGTAATTAACCTGAAAATGAAACCAGTGTGCTATAAACTGAATTGTGTCTCCCAAAATCTATGTTGAAATCTTAGCTCTCATTATGATGTTACTTGTATTTGGGACCTTATTAAGGTCATTAGGTTTAGAGGACATCATGAGAATGGGATCCTTGTGATTGGATTAGTGTCTTTATAAAACATCAGCGATCTTGCTTTCCCTCTCTGTCATGTGAGAACACAATACGCAGGTAGCCATCTACAAACCCGAACTAGAACCCATACCAGAACTTGATCATGCTGACACTCTTAAATCAGGTTTCCAACTTCCAGAAAATTAATTCCTGCTGTTCAGGCCACCTAGTCTCGGGTATTTTGTTATGGTAGCCCAAGCTGAATAAGATGCAGTATAGTTTTCATTCTGCTTCCAACTTGGTTTTCTTGTCATAAATAGAGCATCAACAAAGCAATCTGCTGTTTATGAGTAAAGAATGGGGGCCATTTATATAATTACCTCAAATATTACAAACCCATGAGTTTATTACATTTTTCCAGTCATTTAGCAGAACACTAAGAAATTCTATTAGGACTTGGTTTTTCCATTCATTCCTTTATTCATTTCACAAATATTAAGCAAATACTGTGTATCAGAAGATACAGGTATAGAATATGGTAAAATGAAGTTTTAGACAGTAGACTGAGAATGTAGAAATCCTAAGGTATGGTAAAGAAATATCAGAAAGAGATCTGGAAGACTGAGGGAGAATTAAAACAAACACCTATGTCATGATTTTGTCTATGCCTGACTCTGATACAAGTATGAGATTGAATGCTGAAAATTTCTAGGGAACCAAAACGACTTTCTAAAGACCAGTCACCCAATGGCAAATATAATTTGTTATTGAAATAAGCCAATCTTGGGTTATTGTATCATGACAGACTAAGACTATACAGCATGTTCTTGATATGCCCTGAAGGTTTTGTTTACAGAGCTTCAGCATTTTATATAATCACCAGCAAGGTCTCTGTTTCCATTAAAATGATGCTGGTTACATATATCTTCCTGTTTTGTAAGTGGATGGTGATTTGAGAGCAACTGAGGTGATAAAGACATAGTTAGTCTTGACCACAGGTAAAAGGACCAGTAGGTGGTTTGTTGGTTCTGTGTCTATTGAATCCTTTCCAAATTCATTTTTTAATCGTTGTTAGAAAGATCCAGCCAGATTACTCACCTGCTAGCCAAGATGGGTCACAACCTATGCTCTGTACTCTGCATGCAGAGCTTTTGAGAAGACCCAGTTTGCTGGGAATGATGCAGAAACAATTGTACGTGATTGGTACTCCTCTGCACTGAGTTTTGTCTAGTCTTTCCAAATAACATGGAACATATGTTGCATGCTGAGAAAGTCTTTTTGCCTTTGCAGGAATTCTTGCTTTCATTTACAGAATACACTTTCTCTCAATATTGTAGCTGGGTTTAGTTTTTTTAAAATGCTATTGCTTATCTGTTTGTTCCTGTTTTCTCTTTTTTTAACCAAAAGGATAAAAGATGGTGTTTTTACCTATGTATGTGCTTTCCATTGAGGTAGAAAGGCATGGGGAAAATTCTTTCTCCTCCCAATTGAGAGTAATTTTTAGGCACTGCTAAACGTTTTCTTACAATTTTTGTCACCTATCATTTCACCAAAAATACCTAGCTACATGCAAAGGTTTTATAATTCTGAACCCTCAGGTACAAACACCCTTTGGAAGTAATTTTAGGCATAGTCATATCTTATCCATGGTCACTGTGTTCCTATTTAGATAAACAAGAAGTATTAATAACCTTAAAATAAGCCTAGTGAATCATGTTCTAATTTCATTCCTATTTTTCTAGAGAAATAGAACTGAAATGTAAAAATAGAATGCTATTAACTTTGCTATAACATATTTATACCAAAGTAGACTTTTAATTTGTGTGTATAACTAAATGAATAAATATTTATATACATGGATATCCACATTTTTAACCCTTTGGGGGACAAATTCATTAATATTGAGCACCTAGAGCTTCAGATGAAGTGATCAAATAGTTGGATACTGATTAGCATATATTTTAAGTACGATCTGATTGAAGATTACAGATCACCAGCTTTTTTAAATATAAGACATTTTAGAGATGGTGTGTTATGATCACTGACAGATTCAGGTTTTTTTTAAAGCTATAATAGCAGCTGCTCTTTATATTTTGCATATTTGTCTGCTAATGTGCACTCAAGGGTTTAGTCTTAACCTGTTTCTAAAATTGGCCGTCTAATATATTTTTTTGCATTTATATAAAGGACCTGAACTGTCATTCTGGGAGTTAAATAAATATCTGAATTTTGTTCATGTTTCTGCCATATTTATTTCTAGGTTTCTTTGCAAAATGAATAACAACACTCAAAGCTAGGTGTGAGTTCATATGGACATTTAATAAATACTTTATAATCATATTGTGCTCTCAAAAATTGAGTATGAATCAGTTCATTCTGAAGTTTCTCCCAAGAGAGTTTAATTGAAGGGGGGTACCAAAAGAATGTATAAAAGTGGCTTTTTACTGTAAGGGAACTGCATGTCCTAGGTTCCAATGGCATCATTATCATAAAGCTTCTGTGTAGCACCTCGCATTTATCTAACGATGAATATCTAAGAGAAGAAATCTATTTGAAAAGCAGTGTCTGGTAGTCGATATTATTATCTTCATTTGAAAGGTGGAAGAACAGAGATCCAGAGAGGTCAAGCCACATGTCCAACTTACAATAAGTCCTTGCCAGAGATTGAATTCTCAAGGCTCCAATCCTGTACTCTATCCACTCCTGTCACTCAGCTATGAAGCCATCAAGGATTTACTATAAGCAGAATTAAAAACAGCAGGACCTCCTTCACTTATGATGTGCCAGAAAGATAAGATCCAATCACTTAACAGAAAGAATTGAGGCTGATTGCATCTGAAGGACATGGGCCAGGTGGTTTAAAAGAACTTTTTTCAGTCTGTGCCTAAAATGACCTTTAGGATATCTCACCTAGAAAGTATGCTGTAATGATAATGTTTTATTAATTTCCCTGTACTTAATATTGTGGGTGTCCTTTTATGACTAACTGATAAAATCTTTCATTGGATGAACACAGCTAATGACATCACTTCTGGCTAATCAGCAACTTTCCATCACCCTTTTGTACATGGAGACTCTCTGTTTCCTCTCCCTAGTCTTTTAAAAATATACACAGACACACACAAACATTAACTTTATTTTTCTGTATTAAACTTTTACATAAAATGTGAAAATACATCCACAACCAATACTAAATGTATATTAATATCTTATCACATTTGTTTCATAGCACTCATTCTTTTGAAAGAAACAAAATGTTAAAGACCTATGTCAAATTCCACACCCTCTTTTCCTTCCCAGCGGTAACCACTTTCCTGAAATTGAATTTGATTTGTATCATGTAACAATTTTACTATATATGCACAAAAAGTTATTAAAACTGTTTTGCTTCTAAAATTTTCATAAATATTGTGCATGTTTTGCAAATTGATTTTTTCAGATAGCTTTTTTTGATATTTGTCGACATTGATAGAGACAGATTTAGATAATTTATCGCTGTGTAATATTCCTTTGATGAATGAACCACAGTTAATCCATTTTTATGCTTATGGACAATAAGCTTAATATTTTTGCCATCATAGATAAGGTTTCAGTGAACACTCTTATACCAATCTCCTATAATATACATACAAGAATTTTCTAGGATGGATACCTGGAAATGTAATTGGGCTTTTATCTTCAAATTTACTAGATGTTCTAGGCGACCTTCCAAAGTAATTTTATCTGCTTTTATTTCTACCAGACATGTACAGATATTGCTGTTTCCTCATATTCACAATAATGCTTGGTGTTATTGTGCTAATTAATTTTTGCAGTATGGTAGATGAAATAGAATCTTGTTACTTATATGGTTGAATAGTAGTTATTAACAGTTAGACTTGTTTTTCACAAATTGCCTTATTTTTGTCCTTTTCCTATTTTTCTTTTGATCAATTGTTTCTCTAATTGAATCACAGGAATTCTTTGTATGCTGTGGATGCTGATCCTTTGACAGCTATTATACATGGAAAAAAAATCTCCTACCAGTCCATGACTTCTATTTTTATACTTCATTTTTGGTTTTCTAACCTTTTTACAATATTTTATTTTAATTTTCATATAAAAAGCAGACAAATGATGGAAAACTTAGATTCATGCCCTCTTGAAAAAGTTAAATGCCTTCTGTAAATATAATTGTTTTGCTCTTTCTCCCATGTAACTCCCAACTTTATTAAAAGTCTTACCCAAATTCTAAAATTATAGATATTATTGCATCTCTATGATTACAGAGCACAATAAGATTAATTTTGTACTGTACTGATGTGCTGCATATTTATTTCTTTTCCTCTTGGTCTTTCTACTTCATCACAAAAGCTAATTGCTTATGCATTTATCAGCCCTATCTGCCTAGTGGAAGGAAGAATCTCTCTATCTAGCTAGAGAACTGTTCTTCACAAGTTTGAGGAGCTGGTGTGCCTGGGGGACATGTCTGAATTCTCTCTGCTCATGTTTTATCCTGTTTGATTTCATTTTCTTTAAGTACGAGCAATGTATTTTCTGCTTGTGAATAAGATTAGGGAGCACATTTTCCAATGCACATCTGTAAAATAAAAAAATGTTTTGCAATGCATTTTTGGTTTTTTTGCACCTAACTAGGCAGCAGTTAACATCCGTCTCTGCAATGTTGCAAAACTCTACCTGGTTTTTTCCCTGCCTAACCTATAATTAAAATATTGCTGTGTTTAAAATATTTTTCTATTGGCATTTTGAGTTTAAGCAACTCCTTTTTAATATCCCACAGGCCCAGTAGACATTTTAGATATGGAAGAGGCCATGTCACATTCACTCACATGTGATTGTTTAAGGTTCCTCAATGGATGGTAATGTGATATGTTTAGAGGCGACATTTATGTGGTTTGAACATAACCCATTTTACACTTAACTGATTTTCACCAAGTGGAGAATATTTCTGGCTTTGTTTTCTACATTTATGGAGGCTTATTCACCTCTTCAGATATAACTGCCTTCAAGTAAAGGAAGTAGTTTTTTTTATTCTATTTTATAAAAGTCTGTTCCACTGAAACATCTAATGAAGACATGATAGAGAAAAGAAGGTCCATGTGTCATAACTGGATGGCAAAACCTAAGCCTCATACTAGAATCTAGATTGTACCAGGTTGAGGCAGGTGAGCAGCCAGGAACATAACTCGATTGACATCACAAGTCACAGGTTTAAGAAACTGAAATCAGTAGAATGAGTGCAAATTAAGGAGAGCAAGGATCCAAAAGAAATTCTGTGAGGGTGATTCAGACAGCCGAAGCAATAGGAGATAAGCAAAGAAAAATAGCAAACCAAAAGATAGTGTGAAGATTCTTTGTTTTCTTAAGCAAGCCATTTCATTTCTCTGAACCTCAATTTTGTCATCCTTAAATATAATGATTTGATGACAGAAAAGGTTCTCTTACAGCTTTAACATGTTTTAATAATGATTCTATGATGTGAAGCAACACAGAGACTCAACGATAAGTCCATTTTTTAAGTGTGGCAAATAAGAAAGATGGTGTCGAATATTTAGTAGTGGTACTGCATTTTGAAGTTTTAACTTTTCTAGAGTTTGGATATGCAAGAGGTATAAAAGTACAAGGAAAATATTTACTTCTAAAAATGTACCAAAACTTTATTATGCTTATGTAGAATTAAGAGAAAGTGGTCAGACTGCTAATGAATGGAGTATTCTAGTGAGAAGTGGGAGAAGGGAAGAGGTATAAGAAAAACAGGGGATAGAGAAAACTTTTGAAGACTTGTAAGGGAACTGGGCAATGAAAGAGGGTTGTTTAAGACTTGGAGACTTTAAGACTTGGTTAACTTAATGTAGTATATACAGATGTTGATTTTAATGACATATCTTAGGCCTATGCATATCTAATGCAATATAATTTTAATAAAAATATAAAAATGAATAAAAAAGGTAAGTACTTTTGTGTAAATCACAAATATATTTGGCATCCATGCATATATGTTTTCTTATATAAAATGGACTTACGTGGACATAGGAAGTAATATAACATATTTTAGACAATGATTATTTTCTTTCTAAAGGAAAGGTGCAGGCAGGAAGAGAGAAGAGTAAGATATATTTTTATTCATTTTATTTAGCTGTTCATCTTGGTTGTCCCTGCCAGACCTGGGACATGAATCCAGGACCTTGGGATATATGTGAACTGTGTCCAACTGTCACTCCAACAGGGCACTCCAACAATAATTTTTAAGATGCAATTATGTTGTACGTGCTTTAATGGTATGACATGGAAATATAAACATAAAATGTTTACATGTTTATCCCTTAAGTAAATATCAGTTAGCCACCAGTGGTTCATGGAAAATCATTTTATTGGCAAAGTTATGAGCCTTTCCAGAGTCCACAATATGTATTTTCAACTGATTTTGACCTCCTCAAAATACACCCTTATTGTACATGCAACAGCTAAGCCTTTTCCATGTGTCCTTGAAGCAACTTTTAATGAATGGCTAAGTGGGATGATTCCCTTGAGGAGTGATATTCCAATGATCATTTCTCAATTATGGAGCCCATTTTGCTGTTATTTCTTTAATTTTAATATTTCCCATTACCTTGAATCATTTATGAAGGTAACTCTGCCAACTCTTAGTGACCAGACAAGCTGAAAACAAATCAGTGACCTCTTAGAAGCTAATGTGGGGAATGTGTCCTATTGCTCCCAACAGGACAAGAAATATTAACACTTAGGGTACGAGGTTAATAAAAACTAGAGTCAAATGTTGTAATGAATTCATTCACTGAGCAGAAATGTATTTTAACATTTTGTAATATATATATATATAAAACATTTATAAATATCAACTAATGTATATTTAATGAACATTGCAAGGATTCTACTGCCTAGTATCCAAACATTATATTTCATAATTATGATCTGCTCACTGGGCAACAGTGTATAGATAAGAGGTTGTGGATGGGAAAACAATTTCTAGAAGCATAAGCCCCAAATGTACTTTTTATAGCAATTTAGCAAATCAGACTACTGTATTTACCCATGTTCATCTCTAGCCCTTAATTTTGAAAAGGAAATAGCCTTTATTACTGTTTTTGTAGTCAGATGATATTTACTGAGTACCTCCTATATACAGAAGATTTGCTAGGTCATAAAAGGGGGTTAAAGTTGACCTTTTTTGGAAAGTGAGACTCACTGAGCCATGAAATCATGGAAATATTGGAGAAGCTAAGGTTATCCTCCTTTACACCAAGCAAAAGATACCTGTGGAGGAGAAGATCCTAGAGAGGCAGGCTGGGATGACTTTACCAAGTGTCTTCTATATCATCTGTGGGATTTTGATTTCATTCTAAAGGCAATAGGGAACATGCAAGTGACATAACTGCATTTGCATTTCAAAAAGTTAATCTAGCAGTATCTTGAAATAAAGATTGAGAGATGGTTAAGTCTGAACACTAGAAAGCCAATGAATATGTTATTTTGTTGATCCAAATGAGAAATAATGGATTCCATGGAAGCTGTGGATGATGAAGCAAGGTGAAAGGGACAGCAATGTGTAGTCATGCACTTCGGAATCTGGCTGAAATAACTCACAATTCCAACAATGCCTCTTACTATCTGTGACTTTTGGAAATTTACTAACTTCTTCAGACCAGCAGGGTTTGACACACTGTCTGTGAATATGAATGCTCAATAAGTGGGTTAATGTTAACTCTTTGTAAGATATGATCTACAGGGCTTGGTAACCAGTTGTATGTAAGGATTGAGAAAAACAACATAGTCCACAATGGCATCCAAATTTTCCCTTCAAATTGTCAAAACCCTGAGAAGTTGAATATATATATATGTATATATATATACATATATATCTTAATAAGAAGAAAAATGTATACTCCTATTTGTACATTTTGTAGGGAGATATGCTTTAAAAGCAAAACAACAGCTTTGATTTTAGGGTAAAGAACTAAGGATATAAAAAAAGCTGAAAGAATGATAGATGAGGTATCTGGAGGTAAAGTGTTACTCTTCATAGGTTTTAAGTGAAATATAATGGATGTTTTTCAAGATATAAGCAATGTAATAAAACATGGGGAATATTGTGAGTCATGGAATCATAGAATTCTAAAGCCAAAATGGATCATAGAGTCCATCTAGATCAATTGCCAAACCTCTGACTCTAAGAACTCATTAAGCACATGAGCATTTCTGCAAAAAAGCTACTTGTGGTTAATTCAAGTGAACATCTTTCTAGGTAGAGCTTTTTTGGAAACTATGGGGTGATTTTCCAAGAAATGTTTCTCCAGACCTAAAGGGATTATTTGATAACCACTCATAGATCTATCACTGTAAAAAAAAACAACAAAAATTTGAGCTGATTCAGCTTATGTTCAACTTTCTTATAAGCCTACCAATTTAACCTATAACATGTACCTAACTTTTTGATGTCGGCTTTTGCTAATTTCTACCTATCAGTACAACATATATAATTTCCATTCAACATTTTGCAGCTATTTTATGTTCTACTATTTACCATAAAAGAAGATATGTTTTGCTGGCAAAATGCATGTGGTCAAATTTTATATTTTTATTCCTTTTGCATCTACAGTAACAAATAATAAGAACAATATAATAATGATAATAAACAATAATGTGCTTATTGCATAATTGGTGTCAGGCCGTATTTTAAGTGCTGCACATATGTGAACTCCTGTAATCCTTCCATATAATAGACATTTCCATTTTACAAGAGACGAAATCAAAAGCCAGAGAGCTGAATTAGTTTATCTAAGGTCACACAGCCAGTAAATTGCAAAGCCTGTATGCATACCCAGGCAGTGGCTGTTTGACTGCAGAGTCAGACCCTCACCATAATGACTGGTAAATTTGGCAAGCTACAACGAAGACACTATATTGAACCAGACTGACCTATTCAGGTATAATTATGACTCCCTTAAAAGTTATACTTCTCTAATTTTGCCTGTGCTGAAGTCTTCATCCAGGCATTTATTTCTGTTTTAACCATTGCCTTAAGATGCATCTGTTTCAGTTTGTTCTAATTTTGCTTGATTTTTTTATCGTGATTATATGCCCAGGGCAATAGCAAGGGTTGCATTAAAAATAAGGGAAGGGGGACAAACAAATAAAGAAATATATAAGGCTTCCCACCAGTCCTTGGATCTCAAGGGATTCTGGGATGTGATAAAGCAAAACACTGTTAAAAATTCATACTAGTAACTTGGATTGTAGATTATGCATGGGAGCTAAACTTTTTAGTGTCTTGGCAAGACCCTGGAGCAACAGAGGAGTACCTGGAGCACAGCAAGTGCCTTTGAAATGGTAATGAGAAGTGAGCAGTGTGACAAAGTGCTAGTCAGTGAAAAATTTCTCGAGACAAACATATATTTGTAAAGGGTGGAAAATCATTGACTGCTGCCATAACATGACCGATTTTAATGTTTTCTTCCTTCTTCGCATACATACTATGCCTAGGTGACCTCACAGAAGGCAATAAATACCAGTCCATTTGAAGCCTAATGCTGTCATGTATTATTAATTCTCAGAATGACAAGTTTAGGTTTTATTGTTTTAAAATATCTTATGTTAAAGTACTCCCAAGGTTTAGAGTCCTTGAACACTACTGTGTTCCGAAGTTCCTCTTCTTTATGCCTTAATGGACTGTGAACTTGCTTTTTCTCTGGACTGTTGGATAAGCAATGAGTGAAGTTCCTTATATCACACATTTTTGTTGATATAAAGTTTGTTAATGTCTCAGCCTTCTGGTTGCTGATGAATTAAATATGATAATGAGAAAGCAGCAGCATCTATTGCTCATCACACACATATACACTTCGATGTTCAGTGCAGCCTGTGGGAGACTGGTGCAATGAGCTGCCTCAAATCAGCTGGAACTTCAGATGCTGTATATTTTTTGTCCAGAACTTTTGAGGAAGAGATTAGGAAAGAGAGGTTGTCTAGGGAAGCTCTCAGCCCCAGGCCCTAAAAAGAAATTTAAGGTAGGAGCAGGAGGAAGACTGGAGTGGATTGTGAATACCAAAGAAATAATCTCTAGAGTTGAATACTCAAGGACAGACAATAAAGTTGTGGAAAAGTTGTGTTGAGACAAAAAAAAAAAAAAGGTAAAGACATAAAGATCTTCAAAAACTGGCTTTCACTAAGGCAAAAATAAATATGAACTGACCCCGTGCTAGTTTATCACGTACTGTTACCCTCAACAGATACAGAAGAGCATCTAAAAACTTGGAGCACACACAAAAAAGCAGTGTAGAATTCTAGTATCTGGGCTTATATATGCAATGCCCTTAGATCTCCTTGTGAGAGCTTATAGAGTTCAGTAGCCTAACTTTGAAACAATCCTTATGTTTATGAGAGAGGAGAGGGTTATAAGAGGTGGGAGGGGTAGTACATAGACCCAACAGCCTGTTTGGAATATGCCTTGAATTTTTTCATTACCCAAGAACCATAGGCCTTCATCAGTCTGAGAACAATTGAGGTCCCATGACTATGCTCAGACATTTCTAGCATCCCTGTAAACACTCACAGGTTTTCTCTAAAATTTGTAAGAACGAAGTCTCTCCAATTATTCCTGGCAGCATCAGTATCTCCCATGCTCAAAGCCAATCCTTCCATTATCTTCTATTCTGGACTTAACTCTTGCCATTACCATGACAAAATCTTACCGGGAGACTTTTCCCTTCAGGGTTCCCAGTGCTGCCCACTCTTTGGAGTACCGAACTACTACTGCTTCTCTGCCCTCATTGAGTTGCCACAGTTGTACTATGTTCCATGTAAAAATGGGCATAATGTCCCCTCCCCATTCTATGTCAATTTTTATCACCAGTTCCCAAAAGCAGTATCACTTATGCCCAATCCTTCACAAACACAGTTTCTTTCATTGTTGTTGGCAATGCTTATGAACATAAAAGCTCATGGACATGGGCAGAGAAAATGTATTATGTCAGATCATCCATCTTCACTTTTCCATCTCTAGCCCCCAGATATTGTATGTGACACATATATGCCAAAATCTGTGCCCGTTTCCTATCCCCCTACTCACTATCCAATTGACTAATGCAAATCGACTTCCCTGGAAGTTATATTTTCCTATGCTCACTTTCAATTTATGCTAAGTCAAGATCAACTACCTACCTATGCTGGACTTCCTAGTGCCATGGATATTTATTGCATACTGGGGCAAATGACAGATTTTATCTGCTGCTACCTGAAAAAACAAAAATATTTAAGAAAAGCAATTTTTGGGGGGGTGGGCTAAGGGAAGGAAGATGGGTGGAGGTAGATAGTGTCTGTGTGTCTGTGATGAATATTGCCCACAGGTGATAACCTAATAAACTATGTAACAGCTACCATATACAAACATGAATCCAAGTAGTTCCAACTTTTAATTTTACAGACAACACTAGAATCAGCAAAGATGTCCAAACTGAGCAATTTTTACCCTCCTTTTGAATCTCTCACCCACTAGCTTTTGTTCCCTTGGACCTTTTTAAAGCAGAGACCACTAGTCTTGTATATTATGCCCCTGAGACTAGGAATATGCTGGTTTGAAGAATGTAATGTCTTAGAGGACACAGACTGTGTCTCCTGTGTATCTTTCTATCATCTATCATGCATGTACTCTCAATGAATATTAAACAATAAGGTGTGACCCTCTTAACCATATGATATGATTCCTCGTTTTCAGATGATATGCTCTGGGAATAAAGAATGTTTCCTTCATTTTCCATAGCTGTCAAACTGGCATCTTTCATCAACACTAAATTCCCTTTTAAGTAGTGGAATGCCTTACACAGTTTTAACAGAAAATCTCTCAGCACCTCTAGCTATTTGTTGAAAAGAAAACAACTCCCTTTTTTCCCAGATACATCTTGCAGAAAACCGTTTCCCAAATAAAATATAAAAACGTGGTATCATATTTAGAAGGAAAGAAATAATCCCCTGATTCATAGTGCCAGTTTTGTGTTTTCCTTAATGTTACAAAGGTGGTTATTTTTGCCATAATCTTCTTCTGGCTGTTAGCCCAGGATGGGAAGCTACAGAGAGCAGCTTTGTTAAATAAAAGAGAGGGGAAACTTCCTTGAAGTCATTTTTTTTCCAGAAGACTTGTACATACGTGTGTAAACATGTGTGGGTAGGATCCTCAGGATGAAAATTTCCCATCTACTGCTTTCATAATAATTCATAAAATTGTGTTCAATCACTTGTTATTAATTCAAGTCCAGGGAATATACTCTAATTAATCAACATGGTTTCCAAACAACATATAAATACCATGGTATTTAAAACCACCAAACAACTTGCACTTGTGATACATTCTGTAGTTTCTTCCTTTTTATCTTTTCTTTCTTGTTTTAATGGGGTGTCTGTGTTGGTTCAGTAAGGAGAAAAGCAGGTGGCTGCATATAGAATGGGTTAGTTCCTTGCCCTTGGCCGCTATGATAATCATTCTTTACATTTCTGTTGGTCTATTCAAATGTGTACAGTGCTAAAAAGGACAGTTTATTTGAAAAGAGTCTAATTGGTATGAGCTGCCATTACTGTCACACTGAAGCCTTGCTGACAAGGCTGAGGTTGGCAGGGAAACAAATAAAAGCAACTGATAAATGTCAGAAGTGAGTTGTAGTAAAACATACTGTTTGTTTAATGTTGATAAAAGGGCAGGTGGAAAGTACATCAAATTCTCTTCACAGAGAGTTCTTGACTCATAAATTGCAAATGCTTGCCAGAAATTAAATTTATGTCTTATTTAGTCATTGCTCAAATAATACAATACTAAGTATACTAGGAATTTAGCATATAACAGGCCCTGCTATTGCTGCATGCTTACTTCTAACAGATCTGAGTTTGATATAAAATGTGTTCCAAAAAGATGATATTATAATGTATCCTCTAGTCATTATTGATACTTAGATTGGATCAGGACTCTGGTATTCCAGAAAATAACCCCAGGTTAGATAAGATAAAAGAATTTGTTGTTTGAAATGAAAATATTGTTGGAAAAGTGGGTGTAAATGGTTGTAAATCAAAGCTGGTTTTTCAATTGATTTGATTTGTATTCAAATTTCTGAGACCTGTTGCCTTTTATTCTGATTACTATTCAATTAACTATAATTCCTAATATTTTATCACAAGTTTTAATTTTCTTCTTTATGTCAACTGACAATAGTAGCACTGGGGCCCTTTTAAGACTTGCCTTCTTTTGATATATAGAAAGGGTTGACTTGCAATCTGAATAATAATTTTACTTTTGTTACTCATTCTCTAAGATTGTGTTGACTATATTGACTTTGAAAAAATTACAATAGGCAGTCTCTGGTGGAACAGCATTTTGGTCAGTTGCCTCCAAATGAGCCCAAGTCACGTACCCCTGAGTTCAAGTTCTCGCTCTTGGGGGAGCTTCCTGCCTGCCTGCCTGCTCACCTTCATTACTGGCTATACCTTTCCTTTGAATTTTTTTCAATACCTTTGATTTAGAAAACAATGTTAAGTTTTAAATGCGCAAGTTCACTCTTCATTAAATATATGATATCACACCACACCCGCTATATTGACTTTTCTTAAAGGGGGAAATCTATGAATAATTAGCTCAGACTAGCCATATTTTAAATTACACATTGCTTGTTTCATTTTAATGCTGTCTGGCTATGAAGTTCTGACTTGGCATTATAACAATGCTCTTCTTGGGATAATAAGAGCACACACATATGCTGCTTATCTGATTGACACTTTTTTTCAGAAGCAGGAGATAGTTTTATTGACTCTGATGTAAATCCCATAGTCAAGGCTTCCTTCATATAAAAAATAATAATGTGAACCTTGGCTGTTGGGAAGGTCACAGATGTTGGAGCTGAGCCAAAAATCTGAGTTTTATTTGGGACTCCAAGCAAAATTTTTACACAAGAACACAGAATCACTTTGCTCTAACATAAGCAAACTTTCACTCCCAGGATGAGCACGTGAGGCCCCTGTGTTATATGGGACTAGTTGGGCAAAACTGATTCTTCCATATGGAGTACCTGAAAACTTCTGAGGTAGAAAAGTGAGTGCCGTATAGATGGACTTGACCAGAAAACCTGCTGAAAAGTTTTAGCAAATTCACCTCTCTTGGCTTGCTGTACTGTTGTAAATAATCTTCATTTTCAAGAGGTTGGCATTTTTTTGAGGCTGGAATTTTTTTTAAGTAAATGTGCAGGCAGGTTGAAGGTGAGCAAAGGCAGGCAGGAAGAGAGAGAAGGAGAAGCATTTTTATTGCATTTTCCATCTTGGTTGTTCTCACCAGTCCCAGGACACACACTTGAGACCTTGGGATATATGTGGACTATGCCCAACCCCTACTCCACCAGGGTGCACCAAGGTTGGTGTTCTTTTGTTGTTGTTTTTGTTTTGAAACCCCACTAATGTAAGAAACAACCAAAAGATGTGGCAGTGGGAAAAAAAGTGTGACTTTCACAAATACCAATCCTATTCATAAAACTTTTAGTTTCAAGTGACTTTTTCAAGATTTGTTTCCTGCTTTGTTTATCTTTCAAAGGAAAGGTGCAGGCAGGAATGAAGGTGAGTAAGCAGGCAGATAAGGAGAGAAAAGGAAGAAACACTTTATTTTATTTTATTTTTGTTTAGTTGTTTACATTGCTCCCCATATCAGGCACTTGAACCTTGGTTTTGGGAGTATACATGGACTGCACTCCTTTGAAGGTGGTGGATCAAAAAACTACTCCATGAGGGCATCCTGTTTCCTGATTTTTGAAGAAATAGATGATCATTGTAGAAAATTTAGAGGCACAGAACAGTGAATTTCAAAGTGAGGTAAGATATGTAAAATGCTAGGAAAAAAAACTATTTATTCTTTTACAGCCCAGAAGGAATAATTGTTAACATCCTGGCTTATTTTCTTGCAGATTTTTATTTTTTAATATGATGTAGATAGCATTATTTATGTAATATTATATCTTGCCTTTAGTTTAACACTAGTCACATAAATTATAATACTAGTAAATGAACTTTTGGAAATCATTTTAATGGCTCCATTATGTTCCATAATTTACTTTAAATATTCCCTTGATGCTAAATATTTAGGGTGCCTTCAGTTTTTCATCATTTTAAATAATTCTGCATTACCCACTTTTTTTGCATGAACCTTGGCCTGCATTTCAGCTTATCTCTTAGGAGAGTTTCTAGTAATAAAATAATATGTCAAATAGAAGAAACAATTTTTAATTTAATATTTATTGAGGTAACTTTGATTTACAAAATAATATAAACCTATATGTGCAGGTTCATTATGCCTCAAATATATGTCCATACACCCTGACCACCACCATATGACCACTGTCCATTGGATACGCTACCCCTTGATCCCACCACCAACCCCTTCCCTGGTAGTGGGAATATTTTTAAGATTTCTGTCCTTATGATTTCAAATTAATTTTCAGAAAAACATAGCTTGTTATATTATAACCAACAGGGTATGAGAGGACTCTCTTTTCCGTACACTGTTTTGTTTTTTTTTAATCTGTTAATTTTGTTAGTAAACGGTGGTTTTATGTCTTATTTTATTTTGAAGTTGAATTAGATTTTTTTTTATTTATTGAAAAAACATTTCATCACAACACTACATAAGTGGTTTTGTGTTTTGATGACCATTTCTATCTTGGATTAATTTTCAGAATACTATAAACTTGTTGATAGATCCTGCATCACAAGCTTTTCCTTAGGAAATGAGATACCTTATTTAGAATAAGAATCACCTTTTTAAGTATTGACACATATTGGAAATGATATAAATTGTCTATCATGCACATATTTTATCTCAGTTAAATGAAAAGCATGATAATTTGGGACTACAAAATCTCAAAAGGAAAATATTTGCATACTTAATGATTTATTCATTTTTAATATTTATTCATGGATATAATAACCCATAGACTTAAAAGTAAAAATATGCAGAAGCCATAAACCTTAATTGTTTGAATCTCTTTGGATTCCTGTTTTCTGCCCCGTTTTCTACTTAAAAGAGCATAAAGTTGACTCATGTATGAAAGAGAAACTCATCATTTTCCACTTGTAGAAAATCAACCAAATCAATCCAAAATCAATATACAGTATAATAATATTTCCCTTACTTTCTATATCTTGGTGTCTTCTCATTCCATCGTTTTTATTTCAGTGTAGAGAGCATGCCTGTGATGAGAAAGGAATCTCTGTTGTTTTCTTAGTTGTATTTTTGATAAAGCAAAGGTTGAGATTTGAGATTAATTTATTTCGAGGAATCCTCAAGTTGGGAAAAGAGAAAATTACTTTGACCTTAAAGTATGAAAGGTAAGAAGTAATATTGGACATTAAATGGGTTGTATTTTTTATTTTTGAAGTTATATCCTATTATTTTTTTTATCTCGTCATGATGAGAACAACTTGCCAATGGTGAAGAGATGGACTTTGAAGCCACACAGATTTCAAATTCTGATGCTGCCCCTTACCAGCTATGGTATCTTGGATAGATTAAATTCTTGGAAATTAAGTTTTCTGATCCCTAAAAATGGAAATAATTGTACCTCTCCACTGGATGTGAAGATGTAAGATTATTGAGAAATAGGTACACAGTTTTCACTGCAGGCTACCCTTATATAAAGACATGTATGAGACATTCCCTCTCACATTTACTCTTCGGTTCTTCTTCCATTGGATGGCTGTTACCACACTTCATGATCTTTTTCTTTTGTGGCCCTTCTTGACGTGCGTGAAAAATGCTGAAAGTGAATATAGTAGCTAAGAAAAAGGGATTGCTAGCAGGTACCAAGAGCTATAGGTCCAGGGCTTTTGCCTAATTTATCATTAATCCACTGAGGTAAAGAAGCAACAATTTTCTTTTTAAAACATTTTAAAACAAAATTTTGTCAAAAGACATTCCTCTCAATGTTCTTATTAAATAATTTATAACTACATTTTGTGCAATTAAGTATAGAGGAAATAAATGTGAAGGAATGAAGGGACACAAATGGAGGTCTAGTTAAATAAATTAGGGTATACTTATACCATAAAATAATATGCAGCATTAACCATAATACTTTAGAAGACTAATGGCATGGGTTATTTTTCATATGTAAAGTAGAAAAAGGCTGATTAGAAGCTAGTGTAATGATCACAGTTTCTTAGAAATCATAATTATGTATGGTTTAAATCAATCAGATGAGTGTCCATTAAATTCTTTATGATGGTTATGTTTGAGTGATGATTGTATGAGACTTATATGCCTTTGTAAATGTAAAATTTTCAAGTTAAAAAGGAAAAAAATGGACAATCTAAAATAGTATATTCACATACTAGTCTTTTGGGCTCACAGATTTAAAAAACTGTATTTTAATGTTTCTTATTTTGTCTTCATTTTTCATTTTGTCTGGCATAAGGAATTAAGAATTTTTTTGTTAACGATCTATCAATGTACAAAGAAGAAAAAAAGCTTGTCAGACTGCTTTCTTCCAGCTCTCCTGATTTACATTGACTTGGAATAGTAAGAAAAAAGTAATAAATTTCAGCACAAGATCACCTGTGCAAGTTGCTAAGCATATTTATGTGTTTGTTACTAAATCAATTCTTTGAAAACTTCAAGTAAATTTTTATTTTGCCAGTGCTTATTGTGCTATGGTACCAAATATAGCTTATATCTACTGTATTGTAGAAATGATCATGAGATGTAGAGACAAGTTTAAATAAAGGTAGTTTAATGTGACTGTAGGTTTTAGACTCAAAATGGTATGTGGCCTATTCAGTACTTGACTCACTCAGCTCTTTGTAAGAGGACATAAATTGATATACACAATCCAGTTAGGACATGGTGCTAAGTGAATGTAAGTGCTTCAAAGTTAGTTACTATATATTATTTTCCTGTATCTTCTTTGGTTCTGCGGAATTCTGGAAACAGATAATAACAGTGGACATTAGCAGCATAAAACACAGGGTATCAGGGTTACAGGTAAAATTTGTTTGGGGATGAACTTGATAATGATTCTGGGACCTAGATTCTTTTCTGCCTCTGTTGCCCATGACAGATGTGTACTTCTTCCAAGTTCCTTCAATATTAACAGTAAAATATAGAAAAACAGCATGAAGCTCAAATATTTCAGTCCTTCATGCTGTCAATAAGTATTTTTTAATTAATTTTTTATTGAATGGGTGTTGCCTTTTGACATTAACTTGTTTTGAGGTATACATAATAGTATTTTTACATTTACATGTAGCATAGTAGTTTTACCAATATCCCCACCTTTTCTTTTCTCCTTTCATTTACAGTTAATTTCCTTTATCCCATTTCTTCCAGTCCTATCACTTCGTCACTTCGGTACCCTTTGATGTGCCTTTTTGTCTTCCACCACTAAGAATCCATAGTTGTTTGGAGTAGTCTCTCTCTGTCTCTCTCTGTCTCTCTCTGTCTCTCTCTGTCTCTCTGTCTCTCTCTCTCTCTCTCTCTCTCTCTTTCTCTCTCTCTCTCTCTCTCTCTCTCTCTCTCTCTCT